>JACDJE010000005.1:1263789-1602451 GCA_016647715.1 Pavo muticus
ATATATAGAAAAACCTATTTACAGAATAGTGCTGGAGATGTGAGAAAGAGTGCTGTGTGGTGCCCACCTGTCCAGTCCAACCATGCCTGCATATGTATTGGCTGTATATATATTCCTTTGCTTGACTGTGTGGAATTTTCCTTCAATTGTTTTTCACTGAGTGTATTTTAACTTCTTTATTTAGTTATTTTATTGATTTATCATATAATCTTATGTCTTCATATTCTCCAGTATATTTAGTAAATGTTTGTTGTCATAAGTGATAAACTGAATGTGACATGGCAAGAAACCAAATTCCACTGTGAATGTTAATTACTCAGTATGCTAAAAGTCGTCTCAGTTTCTGTATGCTTTTGATCTCCAGTAATAGGAAACAATGTAAGCCATCCTTCCCTAACATCTTCTGTGCTGCTCTCCAGTTCTGGGTGTTGTCATTCATTTTAAACTGGCTACAGATGAGAGCTTTAAGATTTTTTTTTCACATTCCACGCCAAATGTCCCAGTTAACTAGGACTGTCAGCTTGCATTTGACCCTATCCATACTTCTGCACACTTAAAAGCAATAGTAATATCCGATGGATTAAGTTTTCAGAAGAGAAGGTGAGTATTCCCATGCAGGACTTACAATAAATCATTGCCATGTTAAGCACTTTCAAGCAATGAGAAGTAGATCATCAGCAAAATGAAATCATTGCCACAGACTGACATTTTTCTTTACATGGAATGATAAAAATACAAGCAACTAGATAGTGGAAACAGAAATCCAGTGCCATTTTTATCTCTGTTCTCCAGAGCTGTATCTTTCTTCCAAAATAAGATCTTGGCATGTTCATCTAACATTGTTGCATAAATGTGTCAGCATAAGCTCAGCACACAGCCACAGCAGAGCATGTATTCCTTCTTTCTTTGCTGTTATGGACAGTACTGCTATCTAATCTGTTGCTAAAACCTGTAATCAGGGCATCATTCCTGGCTTCCATGAGCCTTTTGGTCCAGGTGTAGCATCTTTTAACTCAGACTGTTAGCAACTGGTGTCACTAGGTCACCATTGTCTTTGCACCCTTACACTGATTCCCCTCTCTTTGGAATGTATCCTTGGTGTGCTGCATTAATGTTTGTATCAAATTAACAAGCATTTCACAGGCCTGCTTATCACTTCCCATAAGAGGCTAACCTCACTTTGAGTTAGCTCATGAAGCCAGCGTCTCTCCTCCCCTTGGTTACGTACGCCTTCTCATCTTGCTTTCTCCCAAGTTCCCTTTGCGTCTCAGAAGAATCTCATCCTTGATAAACGAAATGGTTACAAAAACCTCAAAATGAGTCATATGAATAGCTAGCTGAGACCTTTTCCTGTTGTGTGGTCATGCCCCATTGTCTCTCCTGTCCACTTTTGAGCACCGCTGTCCACTGCCGCCTAATGCCTCTCATTATGCTTATAACACATTTTGGCAAGATTATGCTGCAGTTATACACAGGCTTACACAGGGAGTCCTGAGCCTCGATGGAGTCTTAGGCACTTACCAACTACTCTGAAAACTGCAAATGTGGATGGCAAATCTAAAAAATCTCAAATTCTCTTCTTTGTGGGATTCAGCATTCAGTTAAAAATGTTTTAAACTAGGGTGGCTGAAAGTATGCTTAAAGCACCAGAGAGTCAATCCACTTGCTTCAAACATGAGTTTGAATGTGACCGTACCTCCCCAGGGTTGAACTGGCTGCTCTGTTATAAGCTGTCCTTTGTACACTAATATTCACAAAGGGCTGCAAATAGCAGATTGAAACCTGGATGTGACTATATTTGTTGTTTATCTTGCAAAACATCTTTCCATTTTAGTACTTGGTATGAAATGTTGTTTACTGAAACTTCAGTTTTCTTTCATAATAAATACTTGCATAGTGCTTTCCATCTGAGTGTGCTGTAGAAACCATGATCTGTTAAGCCTCATACAATACTCCTTCTAGATAAGGAAATGCGCAGTCCAGAGTTGTAAATTCCTTCCTGACACTGCAGAGGGAGGGGAGGCTGAATTTATGAGCCTGACGCTGTTTATTGGAATCCCCTGCAGGATAAGCGGAAGTTGGAGGCACCAAAGCTCAGTTTTGGTTTTGTGTGTCAGACTATGGCCTTTCCTGGAATGTCAGAAAGAAGATGACTGGATGCATGGCATGGTGCTCATCTCTGCACCCGCTGTTTGTACAGCACTGATTCCATGGGCGCACACTGTGATATTAGTGAAAAAATGCTATCAATATCTCATTTTGTGCTACACAGGGAAGTTTTAGACCCTAAGAAAGCGAAGTTTGGTGCTCAACTCTGCCTCTGACATGCTCAGTGACTTTTCCTAGTCAGTTGACCTCTCTGTGCTTGTGATTTTCCCTTCCTCCCATGTGCCTGTGTTGTCTGCTTAGCTTGTAAGTGCTTTCAGATAGAAATTCTTTCCCACAGCATGCCTGTATATTGCCTAGAAATATAAGGTCACCATCTCAGACCATGCCTCTATGTGCTCCTGTAATACAAGTGAATAACAAAGGACTGTGAAGCTGGGAGAGGGGGAATCGGTAGCATTAGCCATCCAAGAGCTCAAAGCAGCTGACGATGTTCCCCCTCTATGGCCTGGGAGCAGGCCTTAGGCACAGGGATAGGATAGCAAGAGGCTGGCGTTTGTTTATAGAGAAGAGTTCCAGTTCAGAGATTAGAGCAACCCAAACTGGAACTGCTTGTGCATGTTTGCCAACCTCCATCTTGTGAGTGCTCCATTTTGAGGCCTTCCCAGCTGACTGGTAGCCCAGACCTCCAGCTGTGCATGCAGCCAGGCCAGCCTGTTGGTGTGCACGACGGGCACTTTGTTTACATGAAACTTACAGCTTGAGTTTTACTGCATCCCGAAGGCTCTCAGATTGCTTAAGGAAAATCAATTAATAATTTGATAAAACACAAAGCAATTCCCTTCATCCACATTCCCCCCCCTCCAAACAAATAGACCGAATCCTGCGATCATCCCTCATACCTGTCACTGCACACAGCAGTGACTTGCAGTGTGCATAGTGCAGAACTACTTAGTGACGCTTGCCATTATGTCCTTTTGGTATTAGCTATCTGTTTCTCAGACATGTTTATCATGGTTTTAATAAATTACCTGTGTTGGAACTTCAGAAAGGGCCCCCAGGGTATTAAGCTCCTGTGCTCCGTTATTAAGAAATTGGATTTCAATAACTTATTTTTTGTAGAGCACTGTAAGTGTGCCTTGTCCTTGAGAGACAAAAGGCAATGCTTCAGAAAGAAGTTTAGCTGTCCACTTGTAGACTAAGGCACCAAGTCTTTATGGGGAACTTCTGGGGGATTTAATAGGACGGAAGTAAATAAAGTGATGGAAATGTGTTTGCAATATACTTCATAGAAACCTAAGTTAAACAAGAACCTTTTCATGGATGTTCTGGACACAGTCTTTAGAACTGTCTTCCAGAGAATTTTTTCTTCTTAGTGCTAGAAGACCTAATTATTACCAATTTCTTTTAAATGCTGCAGAATTTGCCTGGGAAAGGGTAGATTTACACTGGCACTGTCCTCTGTGGATATTGCAAGGTACATAGAAACATAGAAATAAACTTACTAAATGGTTTTGTCATTATCGATAAGAAATCTGTGGGTTGTATTTTAGAGGTATAACGTGTGTTCATCAGTACAGATAAAAAGGATGAGGCTGGCAACAAGTAGGGCAATAAAGTGGTTCTGGAGTTGCCACAGCATAACGAACTCAGCCTGAATCCTAATTTAGCAAAGTTCTTAAGTATGTGATTAACTAAACTGGTCAAGTACGGTATGTACGTAAATATGTGCTTTACATACACTGAATTTGGCAGTATTAAATGCAGCGCAGAAACATGGTCCCTCCATGTTCCTCTCCAGATTTAGAGAAGTTTCCACACCTTGCTATGGGATGAGCTGGTCCAAGAACAATTTCCAAATGGAAATGAGAAACGCAGGAACCGAAGGCTAGTATAAAGACTACAGGATCTGCTTTTGAAGCAAGGTGTTTTTTTTTTCTTTCTTTTTTTTTTTTTCCAGAGGTACATTTCTGTGAACATAGTAGTGCCTTGTACAGTTATTGGAAAGAAAGATGTAAATAAATACTAGGAAAAAGAAATGGTTCTGCCAGCTCTGGTCTCCAGTGCACTATAACTGTCATCTCACAGCACCTCCTACCCTCCTTCCTCATGTATAACTCAGCAAGGGGTGATGTGACCAGCAGGCTCTGCCCAGGGTGCCCTGCACGGCACAAGCAGAGAGCTGAAATCACCTCTTGCTCCTTGGGCAGATTGAAGAGCCTCCTGTGTGCGCTGCAGAGGGATGATAAAAGTGGGAGCTCCTGCTGCCTGCAGTCCCCGCAGGCTGGAGCTGGGACATGCAGTGCTGCTTTGGCATTTGCTGATGTTAGCAGGAACCTGAGGAACTCGCCACCTTGTAAAAAATGCTAGGCTTCTCACAGCTCCTGCTTTTTTGCAGTAATCCTGTACTTGTTTGTTCATCTCCTTCCAAGCATACACAATGTGTATGTTTGTATTACACTTTTTTCCCCCACTAATAGGAGAGAACAGTGTGATTCTGGGTCTGACCTCAGGCACGCAAGGCTGCCAGAAGCTTGTACAGAGCACTTACTTAATGGAAGTGAGGTTGGTAACGGATGGATAGGTTTGTATTAAGGGAGTTTAGAAATTAAGAATGGGTTTAATTTGCCCAATAAATGTGGAAGTAACCTATTCTCATCCAGTCTTCACTTTCTAGTTTTAAAGCAGAGATTTGGGGCTGCTTTTGCACAAAAAAATAACCTAGCAATCTGTCTTGTGCAAGTACAGTGCAGGAATTAGTGTATGCTTAATCTATTAAATTCATGTGTGGTGCTTTAAATAATTATAAATTGCTGGCCTGAACGTAAAAGCTGGTCCATAGAAGTCAAGGAGATTTTCACATCCACATTTGAGAATGCACGTAACTATTGATAACAGGATTTGCCAGTGACAGACAGGTACTTTGGATGCCAACACTGGGATATGCAGGTAATTAAATAAATGTATCTAGAAAGCTTCTCTCAGCAGTGTGTGCTGAATAACTGATTTGACAGCATATGATGAGCTAGAATTTCTAGATTACTGTTGATCTGCAGTCTGAACTGGGAGCAAATCGTGATGCTCATAATTAGAAGAGACATTAACTCTTTCTTTCTCTGCTTCACCGTGGCATTTGAATGCTCAGATATGCACTGAACTTTAGCCACTGTTGCCCATTTCTGTATTTTCTTGTTGGCCAGTGTTAGACCGCGTACACATGGTTATGTGACTCTCCTCTCTCCTTTTTTGGAAAATCAGCCTGCGTAGAGCTCAAGTCCATGCAACTATGCTGAATGGATGGCACTTAATTGCATTTCCAGTTCAGGGACAAAGTTGCCTATGTGCACAGATGGCAGGGCAGTCCTGCTCAGGGTTTGCATTGCATTTGCATTTGCACAACAGCTGCAGCCCTGAGCTGGTTGTTTCATTCACATGTCGTATGAATCCGGTGTTCTTCCATTCTGCACTTGGGCCTTGTGGTTGTAAATGAGGTCCTCAAAGTAGCTGGGAGCACTGTTAGAAGCTGAATTTCTTTTGGAAAAATGTGTTCACTCAGTTGCTTAAGCATGAGGCAGGTAGGAAGCAGCTAGGAGAAAGTGCATACTAACCTGCGCTTGTATGTAGTCTTGCTGCCAGCTTTGTCATATCTTCATCTAGGCTCTGTTTTCCATGACCCATGCTATGAATTTTATTTTTTGCTAAATGAGTCCACAGTTTTCCACTCTACTGATTTGGATGGGCAGGAGGTACAAAAATAATTCCACATAAATTCTCAGGACCTGGGAATCTAAATGGCCCAAGCAACTGAGAAAATGAATCATGAATTCAGAATAATGACACAACTGGGTGACCAAAGATGCCTGGTGCTTACATCTTGTACATCAGCCAAGAGTGCAGAGGCAGCTTTCATCAGCAAGAAGAAATAGTATTCATTTGGTTTATTGAGGAAGATGAGGAAAGGAGGGGAAGGCAGCGAAGTCAGTGTGCAAAAAGCTGGCTATTGAGAAGCATCAAGATTACGTAAGGAGGCAAAGGAACAAAGCATCCCTTAGAGTGCTTGGTCTTAGGAGAGTGTAAGCAGGTGTCTGCATCACTGGGTGCACACAGGTGTACTCCAAATGAGAAATCTTTCTGAAGGTATCTCTGCTGAATGACCAGGTTGTAGTTTGATTTAGGGGCAAAATGAATCTCAGGGAGAGGAAGTAAACGTAATTTGCAAAGGGAAGGGTTGAACAAATGAGTGAGATGCAAGAAGCAAAGTACCAGCATTACACTGGGAGTTTGCACAGAAAAGCTCAGGACAACAGAGATGACAGAAGGTATATATTCTGATCTGAAAAGACATCTGATCAATCAAGTAAAGAAATCAAGCCAGGCTAGAAAGCTTATGTGAAGAAGCCTGCCCAGGACCTCTCTCCAGGTCCAATCCAAAGGCCATGGCTACAGTTGTGTGGGCAGCCTGGCAGAAGGATTTGTCTAGGCATTAGGTCAGCTGGCTGGTGCACGTTCATACCCTGAAGTACAATTATTTAAACACGTATTTGCTACTTGGCCTTGCAATTATATTTTTATTATTGACACGATGTTCTGCTTTGCAGGGTCATAAATATTTTCTTTGAGTCATTAGAAGTCATTGAAGTCACTGAGCCCTCGACTAGTTTCTCCCTACCCCACCAAAGATGTGTGAGATTTGTAAAATATGCTCTGAATTGCCATATTGCTTAATTATCCTCCTAGCTCTAATGAAGTGCGCCCTGACTAATGGTGCAGTCACAAACAACATGTTCCCACAATTTGGGCTATCACCAAGAACTTCTGTTATCACTAAGACTCATCAAGGTGGTGCTTCAGAAGGCTGAAGGGCACTGTTGCCTAATAAAATAAAATGTTTTGGCACCAAAAACACAGCTGGAGGGGATCAGTGCTCTGACATGAGCAATGTTTACAATGTGCCTCAGAGCTCTGCGTGCAGGTGTCTGGCAGGAAGAGCAAAGTGTCCCCTAGGAGGCCAGATTTGTCTCTGTAGCTTTACTACAGTTCCAGGAGACCCAGAGTATTTGCAGAGAAGCAGCATTGATTTCTGTAGTAACCAACCAGTTTTGTTTTCATTTTGTCCTGTCAAGCACTGTTAAGTTAAAAATGAGCTGTATAATGGTGAGTGCTCTGTCCCTGTTTTTGAAATGGAAAGAGAAGTCACTTAATAAGGTATCTCTTTTCTGGAGTTGTTTCGTATTAAGCTTCTCAAAAATTGATCTGAGGTCCAAAACCACAATGGATAGATGAGAACATGAGCCAGAATTGGGACTAGAGATCAAAATGCCAATGTGCAGTTGTTTCACAGATGTCTAAAGTTCCTGGCAGTTGCCATTCAAAATTCCTTGTTCTTCTTTCATGGCCTTTCAAAGTGAGCTTTCTCATCTGATGACACATCCCCTCTCAGGATATGGCTAAATGATCCTTTCCAGAAAGGACTTATTCCAGCATTCACAAAAGCACTTTTCAGGTACAAACTTTTGGCCTTCAGAGCTGATTGGACTGCAGTGCTTGGGAGATATTTCCCAAGAGACTCCTGGAGAAATATCTCTACTCTTCTCTTCTCCCACCAGATCTTTGTATGTACTTATAAGGGCTTATCCCGAGCCAAATGGAATGGGATGCTCAGCTAATGAACAAGATGCCATTTCTTGGAATGAGGAACAAGTACCCCTTTTCCAAATGTTGTATGTAAATGCATTTCCTGGGTAGTAGTATTTCTTGTGGTTATGAACAAATGTCTTCATAGAACTGAGATTTAGGGGTGATTCATTCTTTCTTCTTAGTAGTCTCTTCTGTTTCTCCTGCAAAAAGTAGGATTTATCGTGTGTCAAGGGGACAATTTCCACGGCAGCCCAGTATTAAAAATAAATAAATAAATATTGGCTGTAGCAAGAAAGTTCAAGAAGAGTTCAGATCCGGGCCAAACTTTGAAGCTATTTCCTGTGTTGGTGATGGATTGGAAGGTGTTGGGGGGGAAAGAAGAAATCCTGGCTCTTTTAGAGGAGCTTTGAATCTGTATCTGAACTTTGCAAGCGTGGCCTCTCCCTATGAAACAGAGCTATATTTTTTGTATGCAGAATAATGTATTATGTATAGTTTAGATGCTTATATGTATTTTCACCTCCAGCTAACAATACCTGCTTGAATTTGTTAGAACTATTTTTAAAAAGTACTGAAGGTAAGAAAGTTGCAGAGGGCATAGAATGATTGGGTCTGTCTCTGAATTTCTTTAAATCTGAAAGTTCTGACACATCTTTGCTGGACTTTCCTTGTGAAGGTGTTAGTCAAGGTTGGCCAGGGAATCCCACCAGCTCATGGTTGAGGTCTTGCAGTCCCCAGTCAGTAGTGCCCTCAGCACTTTACTCCACATCAGGATCTGACTCCACTTGTATGGCACCACAAATCACTATCCAACCTTTCCTCGCTTCCTATCTCTCTGGGTTTTGTCCATCAGCTCTCAATTCTCATTTGATCCAGCTCACTTCACTGCAGGATTACTTCGAAGGTGATAACCTTGAGGGTAAATTTAAGGAGTCCACCATATCTGTACAGGACTACTTGGTTTTGCCATAGGGAAAGTTTTCATTTTGGTGATGAAAGCTGGTGGTTTTAGGTGTTTTGAGAAGGGGTGAGGGCTTATGGGACTTGGGTCTTGGACCTTCCAGTTGAATGATAATCAGAAGTTGTATTTACATGTAAATCAAAGCCTTACCCCGTTAACATTCCAGTTGCTTCTGCTTCTGGACATTTCATCTTTTTGTCATTTGTGTGCACAGTGAGCACAGTGGGAGTGAGATACATGTTTACCGTCATCACACAGCTTGTAAATTGGGCTGTATAAATTAGCTGGAGATACGTGTTTTTGTGCTGGGAGTCTCCAGATTTGCTGGTTTGTGGCAATGTTGTGTGACCTGTGCATTTTGGTTTCTCAGGCAACAGCATGGGGTTCAGATGAAGACACCAGGAGGTCCTGTCAAAGTAAAGGGAAAACAGAGGTAAGTTTTGCTTTGCTACAGAGATAGTATGAGTAAATTTATTTACATTATTCCATTAGAAATCCACACAGGAAGCATCTGACACCAGCTTGAGTTTGGAGTTACCACCCCAAGTACATGAGCACCATAGAGCAACCATTTCAAAGGCCCCCTGTCCAAGTTATTAGACTTGCTCTACATGAAATGTAAAGGTAACATCACTTCTGGAGAGGACACAATTTGTTACACATCAAGGAGAAGAATGGGGGCCAGTCCAGGGTAGTATCTTGCAGGGGGTCTGAGCCTGGTCAGGTTGGCTTAGTTTCAGTACTCAGCAGTGAGCTGCTGACATTGGGCCACAAGGGCCTTTATTGGATATTTGTTTGCCATTAGAGCTCATCTTTGTGTAATTCACTTGAAAGTGAGAATTGAATCTGCTTGAACGCTGCGGTTCTCTTCATGTGGAATATCACAGAACTCCTTAGGATGCTGGTGCCAACTGCTAAACTGTGGTTCGAAGCTAGAATTTTGCCCATACCACCCACAAAATCTGGAGTTTGCAGGCATTTCTAACCAGGTCCTCTTCTATCACATTTCTGAAAAACTAAGACAAAACTATGTATATAAAAGCAGGAAATACTGTGATTTTTTTAATCTGCTGCTCATAAATGTTCAGGCCTCAACTGAGAGTGTCCTGTTGTCATAAATACTACACCATAAAAAGTTTATTATGTAGGAAAACACCATGGAAAAGAAATAGGTTATGTTAGGTAAACACCGAAAGAAGACAGAATTAAAAAACCCCAAAGCCTAAGACAGAAGGAATTTTTGGTCTTTGTACTTTAAAATGTATACTCTAACGAAAGGATTTTACTCTTTTTTTCCCATTGTAAAAGTTTTTGAGATTTAGATTGTATTCCATTGTTCCTGAAGAATTTGAATTTGTAACCCAGAATTATTTTGTCATCCCCCAGATAAAACCTTATGAGACTCCATGCACTTGACTGAACAAATTCTAGGATAATTTCAATTTATTATTTTTACTGTCATGCCAAAAGAAAGCAGTGATCTGAGCATCTTTGCTTCTGCTGCTACTGCCTCTGCACACTGTAAAGACTTTGCCAAATATTTCTTGAAGATGAGGCCTGAAACAGCTTAGTTTATGCTGGTTGTGATGAAGAACTTGAAATTGTTTGTTCGGTGCGGGGACCTGGGGTGTGTAGATCTGAGGAAAAATAATTAATCAGGTTTTTAGACGCTTCTTGACATAAAATTAATGGCAAATGTGGGTGTTGACTAAGAATCTGACAAGAGAACATCCAAAGAAAGGCAGAAGGATTCTGCAGCAGTTAAGTAAACTCAGATCTGCCAGGTCTGTACCTACTCTAGTCTGTATGTCCATGGACAAGTCCCTCTTGGAGAGTCTACACATTCACTGCTTGCTATGCTGTAGAGAGACGACTTAGTGCTAGCTCCAAGAAATACAGAGCTTAGCTAGCTGGTGATGAGCTCTACTGCAGCTGAGAAGTCCAGCTCTGACCCAGTATCTTTGCCCTTGGCTGGTTAAATGCATCAGGTTAGGGCAGCACTAATGTGAGTATTTCTATTTGTGCTTTGCGATGGTGGTACATGAAGAGGAGCTCTGTTAGCCTCAGCTCTGCTTTGTCAAAACTTGACTAATGGAGGTTTTCTACCTAGCACAGATGATTTGATGATAAATATACTAAGGATTGTCAGGCACTTAGATATGTGGTGATAAAGGCTAGAAATAACGAGGACCTTTGGCTTTTATATTAATTCACAGTGTAGTTTGGGTAAGTTATATGACTGGTTCATTTTCTTTGCCCATCTAATAAAGTAGGTGTTTTAAGGTGAAGTTTTCAAAGCTACCTAGTGTATTAAAATGCCTTTTTCTTATGCCTGTTGGGTATCTAAATCAAATTCTTCCCGCTGCTTAGAAAATCTCTTCCTGAAATGCCTAGAGCTTTACCATAAGTAAAATAAGAAGTACAAAAGTAAAAGCTACAAAATACGTATCACAGAAATATAATTACTGACTATCACTCCACATTTAAATACCTATTGGCTAGAGAAAACGGAGATGAGACATCTGGTTTCCAGATTTAAGACTAGAAGGTACTATTAGGTCTTTTCTCTGACACGTTATGTAGTTCTGACCACAAATTTCAACTGATTACTCCAGCACTGAGCTCAGTAACTTGTGTTTGGCTACTGTACCTTCCTGAGAAAGGCAGAAAGTTGTGACCATAAGGTCTGAAGCAAGTGGGATGACTACATGGTTTGCTGGCTTGTTGAAATGACCAGTCACCTCTGTTAACAGCATTTGCTTTATTTCCTCTTTGAATCTGGCCTCAGTTTTGAGTGGATTTCTCATTTTGGTAGCATAAAAAGCTGAGTTCTCCAATTCTTTCTCTAAGTCATTTTTCCACTGCCCTTGAATATTTTTTGTGTCTGCTTTCTGCACACTCCAATTTTTTACCTGTATTCCCTTGTCAGTCTCTAATGCCTGAATGTGATTAAAATAGTCTTCCACCTCTTTTTCACTCTATTCTCATATACCCAGCAGTTTCATAAGCTCTTCTGTAATAGGAGATCATGCAGAATTTTGCCTAGTCACTGTGACCACTAAATACTTTTCCCAGTTGCTCATTTGGGGCAATAATGTCCAAGGCTGTACATAGAGTCCTTTTGTTCCTTGATCTTTAAATTATATTTTTTTAAAAAAGTATTTTGTTTGGGGCCAGTTCACCAACTAACATATATCCCTGCTTTGGCCTCACTGGTAATTGCTATTTTCCTAATCTTTGAGTTATCCACAAATGTTGGCTTAAAAAGAATGTTGATTCTGGACTAGTACCTTGCCATCTGTGTCCCTTCACGAATAGCAGGTCTGTGAATAATTTCTCACTGGAGGACTTTTCTTCAGTCTACTAATTTATCAGATTTCAATCCATTTTTTTAATTTCATTAATATATGTGTTCTTGAACTCGATTTTGAAAATAACTCTCCACTATATGTCATGTGGTATTAAAACAAATACTTCAGAAAAATCTTTTTCATTTATGTTGCTATTTTTATGAACCAATGATTGTGATTTCCTCAAAGAATTGCATATGCTTTGTTTGCCATGTCTCTGGAGATCCATGCTGGCTTCCACTCGTAATTATTCCTATTTTTGCAGCTTTTATAAAATACATTCTGATCAGCACCTTAAAGTTCTCCCCTGGAAACCATCCACCATACTGAGAGTTACTGCAGAGAACAAAATCAATGTTATGCTGCCTTTCTTTCTGTCTTCCAAGTGCTATCACCCAAAGGTTGTAGTTAAAATGAGCGATGGATAGAGCACAAGGGGAAGAGGTGTCACTAGATCAAAATGTATTTGATTTCATTAGGAGTTACTTAACTTCCAGTTTGTAATTAGCTTGTTTCTGCATAGCAGTCTCCATCCGCCCCATCCAAGGAATTTTGCCTGACATAGAAAATTGTGGCTTTCTAAACAAGAGCCCTTTTTCATATTTAAGAATAGAATAATTTGTTAGTTTCCCAAAAGCAGCACACCACCACAGAATCGTAGGGGTTGGAAGGGACCTCTGAGTATCATCTGGTCCAGCTACCCAAAGAGTTGAAGGGAACCATTTGTGAAAATGACAGTGATCCGGCACTTACATGCTGATCTAAGAAATCTGTAGCGAGGAGAAAGACAAGTAACACTTCTGGTGTAAGAAAGAGCCAAGAGAAATGTATGATAGGGCATCCAGCTACTGTTTATCCCAGACTGGTTGTCTCCCTTTTCTTGTGGGATGTCCTGATACAAGTGTGATTCACACTAGGTTATAGGGAATCCTAGCCCGAGTTTTCAGAGCAGCTAAATGGATTTAGTGCAGAAGTTGCTAGGGTAATGGAGGAATCTGGTATTTCAGGCCTACAAATGGCTATGTCATGAAGAGGATATGCTCCCTGATTATCTAATGTAGCCAGGAATCTCCATGCCACTTATAAATAATTGGCATCCAGACATAACAGGTGCCATATAAATCCACAGGTAAATACATGTAGTTGAGAGGCAGTCACATGGATGTTTTTTTTTCCCTTTCTATTTCAAGAAATTTGAAACTACATTCCTAATACTTCTGCTAAGCATTCAGTTCTGTAGCCCCAAAATTTGATTCAAAGTCCATTAAAGAAAACTTAGCTAGAAAATCATTAGCAATTCTCTTCGGTATCCATTGCGTTCAAAGGAGAAAGACAGCCTGGTCAGGGTCTTGGCTTAAGCTGATTAATAAAATTGGTTGCCTAAAGAAATAAACACAGATATCTAAAAACACGTTAATAACTGTTTGAACACATTAGATGTGATTATTTTTAAACAAATTGGATGAATTGCCACAAATAAGTGTTTGCCGCGCTCTAAAATGTGATTGCGGGGATCACACAGAGTTCTGCCGGCTGATTCTCTGAACTGCAGGATGTATTTCAGAGCTGGTATGTCTAGTTTTATAATAAAAGGTATTTTGGATGGCTGGTGTAGCTAGTAAGTACATCTAAATGCACCAGAGCATCTAGTGGTTGAGGAGCAGGAAGGCCAGTGCAGTGGGAGCTGGTGATCCAATGGAGAGACTGAACTCTTCCCGCTGCATTGCAGAAATCAGGACTAATCAGACATCCAACAGAGCAGGAGACCTCTCTGCATATAGCTGCCCACACATTGTTGCCTGAGTGCTTTTTCTACCCACGGTGACTCCATATAGGTGTTGGGCAGACCTGGCTATGCAAGTGCAGGACAGCTTGCATCAGTAGAGAAACATCCTCCCATCATGGTAACATCTCCTGAAACAAGAATTCCCCTTTTTGCAGTGTATGGATTTTTTTATGGTAGTGCTGATGTAGCCAACAGGAGCTGAATGTAAAAGAGGAGTAAGTTTTGCCAGAAGTAACCCCTTGTCCCTACTGATGTAGCTGGAAAGAACAGACAGGCTTTGGGTCATTGTTGACCAGATTTCTTTAAGTTTTGATAAAACTTGCTGTTTCTACTCTAGATGTCCTTATTCTCCATACATACACCCATCTACCTGTTTTATTTTGCTATGTTCTGGCCTCTGTGAACTCCTGGCAGGGAGTTCTGGGGATTAATTGCACGATGTGTGAAACTATTTTCATTATTTTGTAGCTCTGTCAGAAGGTCGTAACTGTGTCTTTGCCAAGTTTCATCCCATTTCTCCTCTTATCGACTCTGGCCTAACCCCAAAATAAATTTCTCTATTCTGAAGAGTTTGTGCTTCTTTACTGAGGACAACAGACCGTCTGAAACAGCTATTTTCCTGATAGAGCATGTAACTGTGTTTTTAATGTATGATTAAAATGTATTGATTAGTATGTGATGAAATAGTGTTAGCCTAGAAAAAGAATCAAAGATGAGATCTCTGAAAACAGAGCTTGAGTGGTTTATTCAAAGTAAAGGCCAATTAAAGTAGTGCCTATATACGACTCTTGAAGAAAAAATATATCTGTACAATGAGATTAAGGGCTTATAACATTTTGGAACTCCTGTGTTCAGAGATGACAGATGAAATGACTCAAGAAGCACCTACAGCTGTCTTATTCTGTACATCCTGAAAACATCATCTTGACTTTTACCTCAGGCTGAAGCCAGCAGGAGTTCAGCCCCTCCTTTTGCCAATCTGTCCGCACAAATGAAGGGAGTAGCACTCTTGGTTCTTGGGTTAGAAATGTGCTTCCAAAGCAGCCTGACATCTGTATTGCTGGAACGCGGCTTGCTCCTATCCGCAGCAGTGGACATTACGGCATTCCCAGACAGACGCAGCTAGAGCTAAATGTTGCAAAAATGAAAGAAATGAGAGCAGGCTTAAAGTGAAGAGGGGCGTGAGGAGCTTCAGTAGAGTTTATTCTCTTACAAACAGTGAGACATGTACCCTGTAGTGTTGAGCATTATAACTCATGTGCTCTTTCTAGGTAAACAAGGATCTTTAGGCTAGGAGAAAGCAATTTCTGCTCGGTCTAAGGCCTTATCTACAAGAAGGGACCAGAACCAGATAATTCTAAAGGAGACTTACAATCAGTACCATGTAATTCTGAAGAAAATTAGAGATGTGCTTAATGCTCTGGCAGTGAGCCACAGGTTTTTATCAGCTCTGCCATATATTTAATGATAATCCCAACTAATATAACTGGGTTATTCTCATTAACCACATAAATATTGAGTCTTCCCCCTTTATTTAAGTCCTTAATATCATGATCCCAATAATATCTTCTGGTGATGAGCTCTGCAGTCTGATCATACACAGATTGAACCGTCTACTCCATAATGTGAGAGCAGGATCCAAATACTGTTTGGTCTGGAAAGAGCTGGGGTTCAAGCTTGCCAGGTTTTCCAGCTATGTTAAAGTCCATCTGAATTTTGCCTCCTGCATACCGAGTTTTCCAGCCACATGAAAGAAACTGCACTAAGTAGCTCCTATTTTCTGTAGGTGTTTATGAAATAATTTTACTGACCATTTGCCTCAGCTACAGATTATTGTAGAGAGCAGCATCGTGGATGACATATCAGAGCAAATCCAGGCTGGCTTGAAGAACACAGAGAGAAACCTGTTCCTTTCTAGTTATTTTGAGAACAGGATAGAAAGGGGATCTAATGTAGATTTCACCAACAGTGAAAAATCCCACAAGCTGGAACATTTAAGTGGTATCGCTTCTTCTTTGCTTTTCTTGGAGTTTTTCATAGACTGACGTGATTGGTAGTGGGTACAGCAATAAGAAGTACTGCATGAGCATAGTATTCCTCTTAAAGCCAGGCAGGTTAGAGAGACAGGGTCTGGTAGTTAAATCTTTGTTGCTGTCTTTCCAGATCTCCTCTCATTCAGTGTGTCACCATGGCAAACCCTGTAGCACCTGTGTGTTTCAATTCCCCGGGCCAAGAGAACAGGGAAGATAATGGACATCAATTTCAGTATATTACTTAATGATGTACAAATAGCTTTGAAACCATTGGATGAAAAGTGCATGTTATCCTTGCTTTTCCTTTAAAAGTGTGGCATGCTTTCACCACCATTAGTAAGGCAAGTCCAGAGAAAAAGCCTACTCAGAGCCTGAACAGTTAATTCATAGGAATAATTATGGTTGGATATGGCCCACACCTAGGAGCGTTATTATCTAAACAGAGTAGAAAGCATCTACTGGGCATCCCAGTTCCTGCCTTTTACAGCCAGTGACATAATCATTGGGTCTGATGCATTCAGCTCCCTGAAAAGTATCAGCTGTGTCGAATGTTTCCAATCTAATACCTCATCCGTACTGACTGTGCTCTTTTGCACTTAGCTAGCACAGTTGGGAATAGGCTGGAAGTCACAGATGAAATATTTCGGTGCAGATTCAGACAGCAGCAGATATATTTGCTCAGTATGGTTTCTCTCCTGTCTCAGTAAATGACCTCTGCTTTTGACTGAATGGGTACAAATAAAACCACACTTAATTAGACTAAAATAAGGATCTTACCAGCATCCAGCATCCTTACTGCCCTGGGCTACTGTGTCTTGGAGCAACGTGTGCAGCAGTAGACTCCAGAAAAACATCCAGCATGGTCTCAGAGAGAAATTCTTGTTTTTATTAGCCAGCTTCTCAGCTGGAAACATTTCTATAGAAAATAAAGCTTGTTAATCTGTAATACACGTCTGTGCAAAGAAGAAAATTCTGCAAATTAGGATTTTAGATTTCTCCTGGCCAGAGTTTTATTTAGGAATATATTGAAGTATCTATGCAGGAAAGGATGCAGCAATGTAAATGGTGTTAGCTGGTTTAGGGTAGATGTTGTGTTCAGACTCTGCACATTTTCTCTTACTGTGTGAAATTTGGGTACAGAGCTGCATTCTGGAATAGGTGCTAAATCAATCACAGCCTGAAAACAAAACTTGTTGAGGAGAGAAGCCCATACCTTTTTACATAGCATTTCCTCAACAATTTCTGGTCCTTTACAGTTAAATACATAGAGTTCCTAATATTATGTGGGACTGGATAGCTGCACTTTGCTGAAACAGGAGTGCTGGATTGCCCCAGTTATGAATTTGAGCTCCTGTTACTTGGTTCCGGGTGTTAAGTATTGTATCCCCTTGCCTGGGCAAGGCTGGCTACAGTCTTCTCCATTCCAAAGCAAGTCCCAGCTGCTGGTCTGTGGCCGATGCTAGTGGGTTTCCTCTAAATGCCATCCTTCAGCAAGTTGATTTCCACACACCAAATGAAAGAGGATAGAATTTAATCCAGCTAAGCAAGCCTCTTCCTTTCCAGAGGATGCAGAGTGTTTTTACACTGCTGACTCTTGCAGATGAAGTCTTCAGGGAAAAGCTTAGCAGTGTAGAGTGCTGCGAGACAGGGGAGCTCACAGAATGTATGCTGCTTACAGAAAGAGAAGTGGTGTCTGCAGCTGTAGGCTCAACTTAGTGGCAAATTATGATGTATTGAGGGAGGGAAGCAAAGCAATTGGGATAACTCAGCCTACATTGTTTTTTTAACAAGTTTCTTCTTTTCCCAGGTAGCAGCAATAGGATAAGAGATAATGGCCTTAAATTGTGCCAGGAGAGGTTCAGGTTGGATATTACGAAAAATTTCTTCTCAGAAAGAGTGGTGATGCTCTGGCACAGGCTGCCCAGGGAGGTAGTGGAGTCACTGCCCCTGGAAGTGTTCAAGAACTGTGGAGTTGTGGCACTGAGGGATATAGTGAGCACCGTAGGGATGAGTTGGGGTCAGAATGGATGTTCTTAGTGGTCTTTCCAACCTTAATGATTCTATGAAATTGTGCAGTTGCAAAGAGGGGATTTGCCATTTCTCTCTTCCTGTCCTGAAAGGGAAACTCCTTCCACCAAGGAAAATCCTGAGCATAGATGCTTATTTTGGAAGGAAGTGACAGGCTGTCCAAGCACAAGATTGTCTTGACCAGAATCGAAGAGAAATTCCTGAAGTTTTTGTCTGGGTAATGTCAAAGCCAGGAAAAACAGGGCAGAAATATCATGAAAAGAGGGAAGATTCCTCCTCCAGTCTAAGCAGAGCACAGAAAAAGCCAGCTGTGTAGCTAACACAGAGTCAGCCTGATAGATAAAATCCTAACCAGAGACTATTTGTGCAGGGCTATGATTAGAGAGGTAAGGAGCAATTTTGGCTTGCTTGCTGACACTGCTAGCTTCCTGCAGCTGAGCACTACTGCTTGAGTGCAACAAATCTTGGTCCAAGTTAGTGCTAGGGAAGGTGCATTACAGCTGTAATGCAGGTACTTTTTTAAAGTAATAAAGAACCCCACAGTCTCTTTTTCAAAATTCATTTGTCTTTGTCTTGTGTCCCTACAGGAAGAGTGCCAGAACTATGTCCGAGTGCTGATTGTTTATGGCAAGAAGGTCTTTACCTGTGGTACCAATGCCTTTTCACCAGTGTGTTCCAGCCGTCAGGTCTGTTTTGCCTCTTTTGTGGTGATGGAGAGAGCTGTATACATGTGCTGGGGATAGCCAGTCATTGGCAGTGCATCATAGGAGCAGAGAATATGTTTTGAATCCAGTTGATCTGATATTGTTCTGATTTTGGTCTTTGGGACCCTTTGGATTGCTTTAGCAGTGGGTGTATCCACAGGTGGGGAGCAAAAAACTGTTGTGGACCAGCTAGATCTAGACAAGGTACTGCTTGTGTAGGCCTTGGGAATACTGCTGGAAATGGGGAATATAGACAGGCTTAGTTGTGAGTGCCTCCTGACCTGAATACTTACATGTTTCATTCAGAATAAATGACACAACTCTCCTTGGCTTCAAGGAAGGTGGGAGTGGGTCCAGAGTAACATTAATGTTCATATTTTTTAATGCCAGTATACATTCAGAAGATGTCTGTGGAAGATTAAAAACCTGTGCTAGCAAGAGGAGCACCAGATTACCCTGAGTGGGCTGGGCTCTGTAGGCTTTATTGGCAGGGGAATCACCCTTCTTACAAAGCAGTAGGATCAGTGAGGCTCAGACACAACTTCTTACAGTGACAAACAATGTATGCAAAGATCAATTTACAGTCATTGCTGGCATTACTGTCTGCTAGCTCCCTGTTTTTTTACAATCAGGGCTTTGCTTGTAGGTACTCATGGGCAAACAGAATTCTCTGTACCAGTACAAAAGCCAGCTGCTCTTTATATTGTCTCTTCTCTTGTTTTAAATACAGGTAGGAAATCTTAGCAAAATCATTGACAGAATTAATGGAGTGGCTCGGTGCCCATATGACCCCCGGCATAACTCAACAGCTGTGATTACATCACGAGGAGAACTCTATGCTGCAACCGTAATTGATTTCTCTGGGCGGGATCCTGCTATTTACCGCAGCCTTGGAAATGTTCCCCCACTGAGGACAGCACAGTACAACTCCAAATGGCTCAATGGTAAAGTCATGTGGGTCGTATCTGAGCAAGAGGTGTGTTAAAGTCAACTTGGCAGGCTTGTAAATCTTTCCCTCTGTTTTTATGTTGGAATCCAGAGTAACAGCGAGGATGGGCTTCTGGTGCAATAGACAGTGCAGCTTAGAAGATGTTTAAAAATAGCCTGGAAGTTGGTATCAAGTATGGAAAGTGGGTCTTACAGGCTACTTAATATAGTTATGAGTTTGTCTTCCAAGATGACCAAAGACATCCTTTTAACAAGAAAATCCCTCAAAGATTTGAAGATCCAATTTACATAAAGCCTGATATTGTTGACCTAGCTCTGCAATTTTTTGAGCACCTTCTACTTCCACTGACTCAGCTGAAAATGGTTGCAGTGCAAGATCAGTCTGAAAATGAGAAATTTCACAGCAAGTTATATTCCGTGTAAACCCATGCTGTAGTGGATTTATAGTTATTAAAAGCATGTGTTACCCCAGTGTGATAATACCGTGCATTAAGCAAGCTATAGAATTTCAACTGGTAGTTCCTGCACTAAGCTGATATCTTCTGACTGAACATCTTGACAGAGCAGACTTTTGGCCCAGCTATGTTGACCAGATATTCAGAATGCTTCTTTGGATTCCAGAACCTTTTGATCAAGGACACAAACAGTAGGACATAATGAGCTTAATGAGACTGAACTAGGTTTCTGCAGACATTCATATATGAAGTCAGCATGAAGAGTAGAAGTCATAGGAGGATGTCATTGGGCAAGACTGAACTAGGACTAAGAAGCAGTATAACTCATATACACTCATTAGAAGTACATGCCTGTTATCTGTGCACAAATTAAGAATTCAGAAGGAAATCTCATTGGAACTGAGGAGTTTAAAGATGAACAGTGCAGCTGTTCATGCACTCATGAAAAACTGAGTTTCTAGGCTGTTGTTGGAAAAGCTACTGTGACTCTTGGATTTATGAGTTTGTGCAGTGTCGGTGACTATGGAGTAATTTCATCCTCTTTTAGCCACTTTTCAACAAGAAACAGAAAACTTGAAAATGATTCAGAGAAGAGCCATGACGTGATTTGAAGCTTGGGAAGTCTGCCTCACAGTGAGAGACTTAAGGAGCTCAATGTATTTATCTTTCTGAAAAGGAGATAAAAGGTGTTTTGCTCATGATATGGAAGTACTTACATCAGGAGAAGATCTCAGCAGGATGAAGTTCTTTAATCTAGCAGAGAAGTCATGACAAGAGCCTGTGATTGAGAACTAAAACCAGATAATGTCAAATGGAAGAAGAAATTCAGGTTGCAGCTGGGGCAGTCTTAAGTCATTTGAACAAGTCACCAAGGAAAGTGATGGATGTGACTTTGCCATGTGACTTTGTCCTGTAAGATCAGATTGTCTTCAAAAGACATGGTCTAATTCACCTGCTAGTTGTAGGATCCAATAGCGGACTTGCAGGCTGTAATTCTCTGGTTTGTTAGACAGAAGGTCAGACTGGTGATCACAACAATCCCTTTAAGGTTCACAGTTTGTTTGTAAATTTGGTCAGAGAGGCTTTGCAGTGCCCTCCCCTTTCTACCTTATTCCACCGCCGAAAGCTGCCTTGCAGCACCATCAGCCTGCTTTCTTCTCCCTCTTCCAGACTCTGTTCTCCTATCATTCTTGGACTGCAGCATTAAAGGAATTCAGTACTTTTCTTTCTTCCTTTGTTCATTTCTCAGAAATGAACATCATTAAAGCACTCTGTAAAACCAACTGGATTTTGTTGTTGTTGTTGTTTAGTCAGATATTATTCACTGGCCAATCTTTTCTCTTTGCCAAAGAAACTGTTGGGATGAAAGACAGAACACTTTAAAGCTTTGTTAAATACCCAATCAAAGTATTCACTGCAAACCAATGCCAGGTTCTTTTCAATTCTTGTGAAAATAATACAAATAATTGCAGAAGAAAAAAGAATTAAGGAGAGCTTGCTTTGATACTGTCAGTTTGTGGCGTGGTTTTGTTTTACGGACATAAGATAATCTTCTGTGCCTTAGAAACTGGAAAGCTTCGTGATAAAAGCCAGATGTGACTGCGCTGGGAAAATAGGTTGAGTGTTTCAGTGCCACAGCCTGGGGAATTGAGCGGATGCAAACAGCATATTTAACACTCCATAAGATGCAGTTCAGAAAAGAATAGGTAAAGGAACCCAATGGAATAGCTTTATGTTGTAAAATGACTATAGGTAAGGAGAGTAGTGCATAGGCAAAGTCCTTTCACTCAAGTCAGTAGCAGCTTTGCCAGTGAAGTGGGGAAATGATGGGCTCTTTCCCAGATCTGAAAAATGGAGCTAGAGCTGTACCCCCATATATCAATATTCTCATGTACTGTTTTTATGCCTGCTGCTGACTCCAAACTCCCTCTGGTTGCAGCTTTGACAGCCTGCATAGAGGGAGCTGGCTGTAATGCATTGGGCAAGTTGAGCATGGATTGATTTCTGACCTATATAAATCTCTTCACATTTGTTTTTCAGAGCCTAACTTTATTGCTGCCTATGACATCGGTTTGTTCACCTACTTCTTTTTTCGAGAGAATGCGGTAGAACACGACTGTGGGAAAACAGTATATTCTCGTGTGGCCAGGGTCTGCAAAAATGACATTGGAGGGAGATTTTTGCTGGAGGACACATGGACAACTTTCATGAAGGCCAGGCTGAACTGCTCCCGTGCTGGAGAAATCCCTTTCTATTATAATGAATTGCAAAGCACCTTCTACCTTCCTGAGCAAGACCTGATCTATGGTGTCTTCACCACTAATGTGTAAGTCACACTGCTTTTACTGCCCTTCTTCTATGCTCAGCAGTCTGAGACTGACAGTATCCTGATTTCTTAGAAAATCTGAGCAACAATTTTTGAAAGATCCTGTGGTTAACACAAAGGAATAGGTAGGTTTGTATTATCCATCATGGCAACAGTGCTTTAGGACAGTGTTTTCAGTCCATTGTTCATGTTTGTCTGGGGTCCCTAAAAGTTGACAGTACATTCCTAAATTACCTAATTTTATATAAACTTGAGCTGTAACAGACTTCTGACTTTCTGTTACTCATGTAGTTAGGAGAGCTGATCTGAAAAAGGCCCAGGAGAAAAATGAATTTATTTTCAGCCAGATTTACTGCCTGGATGATCTGACACTATTGTGTGAACATCAGGGCTGGCCCAAGAAAAGGACAGATATATACACTTAGAGAGAAGGATTAAAAGGAGAAGAAGGAGGCAAATGGCATCACAATAGCCTGTACTGAAATCAGCATAAACTGCTGCTAAACAATACATTATATATGCAAGGTCGTGCAGGCTACGCAGCTTTTGACGTTTCTAAGTGGGTCTGTACCTCTGCTACAAACAGTCTCAGGACCACAAATCAAAAGCACCATTAGAACTCCAAGGGGAAGGAATGATTTCTGAAACTTCATAATCACCTTTTCTTGGCTTGATATTGAAAAAACTTGTAATTGGAATGATTTAGTGTAGCTGGGAAGGCAGAAAGGAGAAGTTAATTAAAAAATATATTAAAAAACTCATAATGTATTTTTTTTAAGACAGAAAAACTCAAATAACTTTTTCTCTGAAGCCCAGGGCTAGGATGATAAGTTTCAGGCTATAACCAGCCTGTGTGGTATTGAGTTTCAATAATACATGTTCTCTAGAGGGGTGTTATCCTGATGTGTAAACTAGAGAGTGGAAATCTGAGTTAGGTACTCCGCCTGACAACCACTCAAAATGCCTTTCTCATGCTGGGTAGCCAACTTCTTTGGGGCTGTTTTCACTATGGAGTACGTTCAATAGTATGTTCAATAGGAAGGAGGATATGGACCTGTGGATATGAATAAGGATATGAAGCCTCTTTTAACTGCAGAACTATAGTGTGTACATTCTGCTATAAGAGTAACAGAGCCAAAATGATATTCTCGGTTTGGAAATGCCAAGAAGTAGGTAAGTAAGTGGGCACCCTCTTTCACCTTCCATGTTTGGCTTCTGCACTTCTGTTGCCAATGCCAGCCAAAAGCAAGCCTTTGGAGAAGCAGCTAGAAAATGTTTGTGGAGTCTCCCTTCTTGAAGAGTTTCAAAAGCTACTTAGGCATGGTCCTGGGCAACCTGCTCTGGGTGTCTCTATTTGTGCAGAAGTTAGATGAGATGGATTCAGAGGTGAAAAAATATACATATTTGAGCACTGGACCTTGACTGTGGACTTTAGAGAATATCTGTTCTGGTTTTGAGTTGTTCCCCTCCCAGAAAATATTTAAAGGCTGTTAGTGAAACTTCCTGAATGTGAAAAAGAAAGCTGGCAACTGCTGTGGCAGATGAAGATGAAAATTTTTTTTTAAATATCAGAGAGGACTTTTATGATGCCCAGAGTGGTAATGTTTTATCTATCCATTTGCCCATTCATCCAGCCAAGAACGGAAATTGGAAATGGGAATAAAATTATAAATAAATGTATTATATTAATCAAAATGATATAGATTTTGAGTAAAACAGGATACATGGCCTAGCTCTGGTTGGAACAGTTCTCTTGTGTTGTGTCTGTCTCCAATTTTGCTAAAACGAGAGACATGGTGTTACCCCTGTCTCCTTTGGGTTGCAATTAAGTCACTCTTCTCACATTATGGGTGTATGTTCCCTCAGGTATCTTCTGAGGACAGTATAATATATAACGTTTGTGTAATAGAAGAGATGAGTTATTGATAATAGCTGAAGTTAGATCAAGTAGCTTTTTGGGTCTACAACATGATGTTCTTTTGAGAGTTCAAAGAGAAAATGTTCCAATTTGTCATCCGACTAGAGAAATAATGGTAATTATTCTTTTAACTTCCACTGGGACTGATATCATGCTTCATGAGTGCTGCATACCAAAGAGGGTTGATGTGTGCTCTAGTGTGAGTACCTTTATAATGGAATACTGATGCACCTAAAAACTATTTTCTTTTTTAAAGGTGTTTTTATTTTGGAAGTTTCATGTTTAATGCAGTTAGGGTCATCTTATAACGAAAGGCAATTAGTCTGTATCATATTTGGTTGTGGTAATACCCACGTAAGGATTTATTGCTTCATTTTATGTTATATCCAGCTAAATCAGTGGGAAAGAATTTTGAGGAAGTTGCTGATATTTAAGAAACTTTTCATACAGTTTTTTTGTAAGCTAACGGAGACCATGTTAAAACCCCCTTGGACTAAAGCACCTTGTTAGTGCCAGGGAGTGGGAGGTGGAATAAAGGAGGCTGCATGTCATGCCAGGGGCCTGATGCCCAAACTGATGCCTCTGGTGGGATACTGGGCTCTGACTTTTTGTAGGGAGGGATGGGAAATATGCCAGGCCACAGATAGCATTATTTCATCAAAAATGTCATTCCTTTCTCCTCTTCAGCAAAGAGAACGGGATACACTGTGGATTCTTTAGCAGGGCCCTGAAAAGGTCCTTTTTTTTTTTTTTTTTTTTTAAGTGTTTTTGTTAGACTAGCAAGGTTTTATTCTTTCTTTTCCTTTTTCATTTTCCATCTCATTCTCTTTTTTTTTCTCCCATGTGTGCCTCCAGGCATTTAGTTGTCATCCATCATTAGCTTTGTCTTAAGAGCTGCCGTCTGCGAGCATGCACTGCCTCAGCGGTGTGCAGACAAAAGTGGAGAAAGGTTCGCCCGGCGTTGCTTTGACATGTTCAAAGGGAGCTACTCCATCACTGTGGGGATAGAAGGGCAGGGGCAGGAGCGGGGAATGGGAGGGCAAAGTGAAAAGTTCCTCCTGACGTTGTATGGCTCTGAGGAAATATGCTGTGAAAGAATCTGGCTTTCTGCTTTCCTGACTGGGACTGTGAAGTGAGGCTTTTTTTTTTCTGTGAGAAAGTGTAATTATTGGTTTCGTTAAAAAAAAATTGTTCTTCTCAGAGAATTCAAATTGCTTTAATTAGCAGCAAGATACATACAGCAGCACTTGGGTTATTTAAAAGGCACCGTGACGAGTCAGTCTTCTGTGCTTTATTTTTAGCTTTATTTTGATATCTTTCTCTCTAAATGTTATTCTTTCTCTTAAAAAAAAAAAAAAAAAGAGGAGCTGTCAGCAGGTTTGGAATTTCAGGTTACCACTCAGCAAATGCCATCCCCATCAGGGAGGTGTACACCAATCCTGTGGGGGCACAAAGCACTGAGCCTGCTCAGTACCACAAATGAATGGCTGAAATGGGCCAAACCAAAAAACCCAACAGATCTGTGTGCAAGTCTGCATGGGCAGCATCACCTCCCTAAAGCCAGTTCCCTGCCAAAAAGTCCTTCCTGCAGAAGCATTTCTCTCGCCGCACTCCCGTGGCTGGTGCGTGCATGGTAAGCAGCCTGCCCTGCCAGATGCTGCGCCCAGCTGGGAACATGGAGCAGTAAGCACTGCAGACAGAGGCTTGCACGTATTAGCAAGACGTTTGTGCCTGCTGAGCTACTGTAACCACCAGCTTGGTGTGCGCCATCATTCCCTCCCTCTGCCTGCATGTGTGCATGCATGCGTGTGCTTATATATACGGTATATACAAATAGCAGGGGATGTATTTCATAGCTGGAGCCGGTAGAAACAGGCTTTCACCTTGAGAAACACCAAGAGATTAAAAATTAGGTTGTTTGTAATCAATCAAGATAGATGAGGTGTTAAAAAAAATAAAAATAAAGCTGGACACAAATAACCCATGCATATTAAACTGTATTCACCTTTCATGTCAGGACTGCTTCTGTGGCCCTTAAATCATAGGCACTTTAAAATCAAGCTTAACATTCATTCTCAAAATTGTCATGCGATTCATTTGCATTTTACAATTTATTTATTTATTTTTACTCCCCGTGAGATTGGTGTCACTGTACGTCTACCTACCAATTTACATGTATTTTATTTGAATGGAGTTTGATGTCTGTTATGATGAAAATGTCAGTGTTCTAATGATTAAATTGATTTTTTTTTTCTCCCCTTTTCCAGAAACAGCATAGCTGCCTCAGCAGTGTGTGCCTTCAATCTCAGTGCCATTACTCAGGCATTTAATGGTCCTTTCCGTTACCAAGAGAACCCAAGATCAGCCTGGCTGCCGACAGCAAACCCCATCCCAAATTTCCAGGTATTGCTGCTGCCCTTTGTTTAGCTCTAGTGCTTTTTACATTCTGTCATCCTGTTGGGTTAATTTGTATGGGGCTTCTTTTTCCAGGTAGACCCATGGTGTAGATTAATGATATTTCTCCACCTTTCTGAGTATTTTAGTCTGTGGAACTCCTTGCTGCATCTTATTGAGACTATTGGATTAGTGGGAAAATTTGAGTCTTCATACAGATAAGAGTGTTCAAAGCTTTTATAAGAATGAAGAATTTTAAATATTTGTGGACCAGAGTAATTAGTTAGTTAGTAAGTATTTAGTATTAGTAAGTAATTAGTAAGTATTTGTTCTTCTAGGTAAAAATGTTGGGAAGAGAGGTTTTCTTCAGGATATACCACTGAAATCTCCCCCACTGAAAGCCTTTGAAAACCACTTTCTGAAACTACTGATAACAGCCTATGGCAGGAACAGCACCTCAAAGATCATGTAGTTCCAACCCCCTGCCACAGGCAGGGTTGCCAACCACTAAATCTGACACCAGGGCTGGCTGCCCAGGGCCCCATCCAACCTGGCCTTGAACACTTCCAGGGATGGGTCATCCACAACTTCTCAGGGCAGCACCTGACCACCCAAATGGGCCCAAATTCTGATGCAACAGGGCAAATCCACCCTTCTTACTCTCGTCTTTGTTACACGTCACATTGACATGTGAACACTGAGCACGTGGTCCTCACAGGGGACATGCAGGCATATCCCCACCAAAGCTTCAGATTTAAGGGCTGAAAGCTGAAGCTGACAAACTACAATGGAGACAACCTGTGTTTTAAAACGAGAAAGGAAATCAACTGTGTAAGGATGTGATGAATTTTTCATCACTTAGTAGGGCCCCAAAGGCAGTGTTTCAGTGTGAGATGGATGTCTTTCCAAGACACGGTAGCTCAGCCAGAAGTTACTGACACATTGCAGAAGTGACTGGTGGAAGAGGCTACATCATGATGGTCACTGAGATTCCTTTCAGCCTTAAAAATATTTGATTTTAAGATGAGCAATTTTCCAGAGTTATGAGTTAAGGCCAATTTGAAATGTATAGAACAAACTTATGCCTAGATTCTGTCAGTGCAGCACAGAATATGCATTTGACAGCCCCCACAATTCTGAGTCCTCTGAAGTGAGAGCCCATTTTACAGCTCAGTCCCTTCCCACCTGGAGTATCCTGGAAAGGACTCGTCCTTCTGTCCTTGCTTCTGCACAGTGAATATTTCCATCCCAATTGTGTGAATCTGGTTCTGCCTTATAATGGCAGAGGTGCTGAGGCTGCCTTCAAGCTGGTAATGTCAGGGGACTTCCAAAATGGACTCTGCAGTCAGCTGAAATCACTGCAGGAGCCGAGGGGAGGCAAGTCTGCACCTGTGTTACTCCTGAGGAGCCCTCTGAATTCCCCCACAGCACCTGAGAGAGGGCTTCTCCCTGTACAAGGTGGGACATGCTCAGGCTCTTGATCACATTTTTTTGGAATTTAAAGGGGAATATTAAGGTTAAATGAGAATCAAGGACTTTCTTCTGTCCCTTGCTGGGCTAACCCTGAAGGAATAGAAAAGGGCTTTGGAAAGCATTTCCATGTAGTGAAAAGTATCAGATAAAATGTGGAGTGCAAAGATTGCAGCAGCAAGATGAAAGAAAAGGGTCAGGGGAAAATAAGGAAAGGAAAAGAAGATATGCGGCAGACAAAAGGAAGATTGCAAGAAGAGATTAAGATGTTTTTCAAGTACAGGAGGAACAAGAGGTCAGTGAAGGGTCTTTAGGAGATGACAAGGGTAATTTAGTGACAGAAGAGGCAGATATTGTGAAAAAATTAAATTTTTTTTTGCTTCAGTGTTCACAAAGGAGGATGAAGGAAAGATGCCAAATTTTTTTGTTGTTGTTCAGAGAGGAAGGAGAAATACTGAAGGATATAGAGGATCAGGGCAGTGCAGATAATCAGGAAATTAGAACAAAACAAAATAAAACCAAACCAGAGGGATGCTGTGTCAGCATAAAGGCTGCCAATAGCCCAAAAGGATTATCTGTGATGATGAGAATAGAAAACAAAACCAACAGTGACATTCCTGCCACTAGGACTCCTCCTTCAGTGATACTCTAGAAAGGAAAGAGAGTGGGGGGAAAAGCATCCATAAAAAGACAGCAATGTAAACCAGAAAGGAGTACAGGAGACAGCAGAAAGGATATAACTGAAAAACTTTCAGAACTTGGGATGAAGCAGCAGAGAAATAAAAAGACCTCTGGAAATAATTACAATTAAAAAAAAAAAAAAGATATTAAAGGCCATCTAAAAACACACAAAAAAAACCCCCACTGGTGTATCTTTAGTTTGAGTACTCAAAGGTTCTAACTGATAAGCTAATGGACATGATCATAGGTGATGTGAACTCTCAACACCCTGTTCACCTAATTCATACAAGTTCTGAAATATTGGTGGTGGATTTTTACAGAAACCAAGTTCTGTACTACACTGACAAATGTGTTTGTTGCAGAAATTAGTTCTTAAAGGCTTGACAATTGTAGGACTCAGTATACCAGCTGTGGGATCTGATTACACTGATTGCGTACATTTGAGCTAAATTCCTGTGAGCTGGTAGGAGGTGCTCTACATGGTGCACCTCTGACAGGTTGCCATGCTGCTGGGTTGCTTTGATGAATATTGAGAGTATGCATATAGGAAAGTTGTACACTGTAGCTGGAGTGCAGTAGATCAACATCCTAATTTGCAGAATAATAACTTCCCTTCCGAAGAAAGCAGAAACACCTGGACCCAAAATGAAGAAGAATATTTTTTTTAATAGTGAAACTGCTCAGATGTGGTCATTGGTTAATGAGAGGTAGGCCTTGAGCTGGTGTTCAAGATAAACTCTCCTCTTCCCCTCTGTTTTGTATGGACCTGAGTTCTGTCACCGTTAATGCTGGAGGATGGATTCATCGAGGTCAATCTGCACTGCCAATAAAGATAGAAGAGGGAGGGGGCACTTAGTGGCTTACCTGCTTGGGTTAAGATGAAGCTGGAGGGGTCTGTTCAGAAGAGAGAACATGAGAAAAGCAGTGTGATAAGCTGGATTCTTTGATGCAAAACCAACCAGTTTTTCAGTTTTTTAACCTCCAGGTTTTGTGCATTATGCAGACTGAGATGCCAGATAGAGTCTGAAGATTATTTGAAATGCTTCAAGGATTTATTGCCACAGAATCTTTGTTTCCACCGCTAACTTTAAATCTCTCTTTCTATAACTAGCTTTAATTCTTTTTTTTCCCTCCTCAGTTTCTTAATACCTTTTGCCCTTTGGTATGCTGGCTCCAAGGTACCTCAAAGGAATGAAACACCACATTGCTGGTCTGCAGTTGGGAGGAACTTTTTAATAAAAGTGAGCTACAGGCCAAAGCCAGCAATAAACCATGCCAAGGGACTGATGGTGGGACCCTCACACAGGCCCACCTCCCCAAGAAATCATCAGGGCATGGCTGGTTAAAATTGAGCATTTCCAGGTTTGGTCTCAGTCTACTGAAAGAAAACACAGGTGCTGAAGTTCTATCTTCCATGTTTAGTGTGGGACTCTGAGTGATGACAGCCCAAATGAGAACCTGACGGAGAGAGTCCTGCAGGATGCGCAGCGCTTGTTCCTGATGAACGACGTGGTGCAGCCGGTCACTGTAGATCCATATGTGACTCAGGACAGCATTCGATTCTCTAAACTAGTGGTTGATATTGTTCAGGGGAAGGATACCCTCTACCACGTGATGTACATTGGAACAGGTAAGAACACTAAAGGTTAAGAAAACTGGCTCCACTTGCTCATAGACTTAGGAGCCCTGGGAGCCAGCTAGTGTCACCATCACATAGTAGTTATTCAATATCATTCTGGCACAATGTTTCATGGAAGTTAGTTTGCCTGAATAAATTAACAGTATGATGGAGGACTTGAGGAAGATTCCCAAGTGAATGGGCCATAAATCTACAGTGTGTTTGAAAACAACAGTAACGTTTTTTTCCTTTTACAAAAACATGTTTCAACTAATCAGACTAATACATGGCAATGAGGAAGAGCAGAGGTCAACAAAATGTTCTGCGGTTTTGTGCACGTAAGTTGCCTCTCTGCACTACGATGTACTCATCTCTAATAAGCAATAATAATTCTTAACTTCCGGGCTTGCCTGAGGTTTCTCTGTGCAATTCCACATGCCTACTGGGATGTGAGTCCTTGTGCTTTCAGGAACAATCATGCGCTGAAATGTGATGCAGATGGGGAAGCTGAGGCAGTGTTTTCATGCATAGTGATATTATTAAGTATATAATTTGAGTTTCTTAATTTCTGCTGCCATCCTCTAATTAGCAGGACACTCTGCCTCTTCTGAAAAGCACAGATATCTTAGCTAAATGAAAGGTGCAGAAGAAGGGTAAAGTGTTATTAATGCTTGTCTTAGCCCATATTCGTACTAATGACAGAGGTTAAATTAAATAGCTTGATTAATCAGAGCATATGGCCACCCTCATGGGTATAATGTTGTTATCCTCTATAGCAGAAGCTTTGACTTTAGAATAAGACGGAATGTCTCCATAAGTGTTAGTTTAATCTCAGATCTGAATGCAGAGTCATTGCCTCATTCTCACGTTACCACCTTCCCAGATGGTTTTATCTAACTTTTACCTCCACTTGCTTCAGAAGTGATCATCTTTGATGTCTTTTAGTAACATTCCCTACTGAAGGAGCCTCTCTGGACATTGATTATGATAAGAAGATTGTAGTTAAATGGAAATGTGACATGGTTCTGCCATTTTGATATCTTAAATTGATATTTTAAGCCAGAAAGCTGAAGTTATTTCTGTCTCATATCACTTCTATGGAAAAGCCTTCTGCCATAACATAAGCTTCCTATTCATTTGATTTCTTGCCCTGATTGGTGGTGACTGAAGACAAAGCTGTGCTGGACCTGAAATGTTTAAAATAAACAAATTCTTAAGGAGAAACAGCCCTGCTCCAAGGTAGCACAGAACACAAAACCAATCCTGCGAAAAACCAAACCCAAAAACCCAAACCTGGGCCTCAGTCTTGTTCCACACTTAAGGTTCTGTTAAGCAGAGGGGGGAAGAAAAAACAAAGAAAAAAGAAAAAAAGGCTTTGCATTGCAGCCAACCCCACTGCTGTAAATTGATAAGCTTTGGCACCGATACAGAAGTGATCTGGATAGAAAGATTGAAGTTTGAGAACAATTGGGACTGACAGATCTCTTTTGGGGTTTTAATGAAGAACAGTGTGGTTACCCCCTTTTCCCCATCATAAATCTCCCATAGTTTTTCAGATCTTCAGATTGTTTAGCTAAGAGCACTGTGAATGCAAGCATATATGTTTCTGCATATGCACTGCTGATCCCGTAACATCCCCTTGTCAAGCTAGCAGGATAGCTTCTTCCAGGAAGAGGATCAATTAGACTCGTGACCTATGCAATCATTATGGAGGCCTCTGAGATTTCCAGCAGGGCGGCTGCATCTGTTGTCATTTGTCATGACATCAAATCGCGCCGATCTGCTCCATAAACCAAAAGAAAAATAGACTTTGAGGCACCAGAAATGATCCCTGCTATCTCAGGTCACCTTCCTTACAATTCACTGGTAACAGGACCAAGCTCTTTTCTGCCTCGGTGCTCCAAGTAGGAAATATTTCCAGGTACTCACTCTTCAGATGGCTCAAGTCCTTCTGGTTTATGTAATGTCTGAGGGCTGCCTAGGATTGTAACCATGGAGCAAGGGCCTTCTACACCGCAGGCAGCAAGTATGTTCAAATTAGAGAATGACACAGAGAGAGGGTTAAAGCCACTGCATAACATTAGTGGTTGGATCTTTAGGTAGGTGTGACATGAAGCCAATGTCTCCAAGATTTACCTGTGCCTTGTTTCTTGTCCCGCTAGAGTATGGCACCATCTTGAAGGCCCTTTCTACCACTAACAGGAGCCTGAGGAGTTGTTATTTAGAGGAAATGCAGATCCTCCCTGATGGACAACGGGAAGCAATCAAGAGTCTCCAAATCCTGCACAGCGACAGGTCGCTCTTTGTGGGCTTAAATAATGGAGTGCTGAAAATTCCTCTGGAGAGATGCTCCATGTACAGAACAGAAGGGTAAGCAAATTTATAGTGCTGATAGGTTCTACTTCAGCTTAAAAAGAAAAGCACCAGGGAAACATATTCCAGCCTGATTCGGTATAGAATGCTTTTTTTCATCCCTGAAAGACAAAAGACACTGTTGAAAGTGCATCTCCTGGTAATACATAGATGACAGGAGCAATGAGAATGAGCAATATTTTTTTTTTGTAAATATTAATTAGTCCTCATCAGAAATTAATTGTGTGTTTACCAAGAAGGACTTGCAATATTTACTTCTTTTTTTAAAAGAAATTTAACATTTCAGTGTTGATTTTATTAGCTCTGTGCGTTTTGCTGGCTGCGTGGCTGCAGGTTTCTGGCTGGGTTGCAGCCAGCCTATCCTAGCTTATCTGAGTGATCACCTCTCACATGTCTGATGAGGCAGGGCTGTGTTACATGGCTCCTTGTTATTGCTTTTGGAACCCAATAGCTCATTTCAACTAAGTGTGACACCTCCTACACCTGGATAGATTCTGTGTCTTGATTGCACCTATTAAAGGGAATAGAAAAAAAAATATATATTTTTAATTATCAGCCCTGACTCCAGAGCAGTTCTCCATCCAGAAATGAGTGCAGGAGGCATTTGGAAATGAATTGTAGCCCTTCTTTCTGGTAGGTGAATCAGTGTGAAACCAACTGACTGTGTGTGTACATCTCTAAAAACATTCCTTCCTCTCCTCATCTGCCTCTGCTTTGCTTTTCTTGATGAGAGTTTTCTCTGAAACTGGTGTCCTCTGTGCTAGACGAGAGGAAGGAATTGGTTAGCACCATCTAAATGGACTCCCTGTTTCACAGCCTGGTGCAAGATGTCCCTGTTCTCTTGCCAAAAATCTAATACAGAAAATGTCACAATAATTTTATTTTCAACAAGTAGAGTTTATCTATCAGCTTGTACTAAATTCATGTCTGTCTCAGTATAAAAATGATGGCTTTTTCTATTTTTGCTGAGCCTCTTTAATTATCTCTTTAGAAAACGTAACTTCGACATTACTGCAAGTTAAACTCAGAAGTGTTTAATGTGTAAAGGTTTAGCTGCTTATACAGAGAGGCTGACACCAAAGTGTTTAGTAAGAGAAAGGATCACAGCTGGAAAACACCATCCTGTCCTTAGCTCTTAAAAGCAGAGATTTAAAAAGGTAGAACATAACAGCTGTCTTCTCCAGCCTGTCCTGGAAAGTTTCAGTTTGGGAATATTTATGTGTGTATACATATATATGATCTAGTTTCAAGACAAATGAGTTCTTCCTTTTCTTTCTTTTCCTAATCTTGGGTTCAACTTTCTGGTAATTTATAGATCGTGTCCCAGTTTCAGCCTGTATAAGTACATTGTATGACAGATCCATTAAAGCTCAAATGGTGGAGGTTTGCTCAACTACCTATAAAAGGAACAAGCAGGAAAAAAAAACCACAGCACTGGCTAGGGGATAGGAGCACCATCTACCTAAGGCCTGAGGTCCTCAGCATCCTCCCCTGATAGTATAACTTTAGTCCAGCCTGACTAGCTTCGTACTTCTAGGCAATGTAAGCCAGTTACTGGGCTATAGCAAAGCACATGAGATGCAGACTTCAGACAGCAATGCGGGTTGCATACGTTTGGCAATGTAGGAGGTCAGAATTTGCTGAATTCTGATGCTGGCCACTTCATGTACTTATGGAGACTGTGATGGATCCTTTGCTCCGTGGCTGTCTTGTGGAGGGTGTGTGCACTATTTAAAAAGAAGGGAAAAAGAAGGAAGCTTAGGAAAGTCAAGGAAGGCTGCTACTTATTTATTTTAAAGGTTGTTTGTGATATCATTATTCATTACAAGCTAAGCTTTTTCTTCAGGAAATTATTCAACTGCCATCTTTTTCAGCTGGAAATCTTGGAAACCATTTTCCCCTTAGCACCCTGGCAATGCAGGTGATAAGTCAACTTGGTCTCCTTTGTATTTCTTTCAATGCCGAACTGTATTGAGAAGGATGTTTTAATTTCCTCCAGTGCATTCCACCTGGCACTTCTCCTGGGCCGTGATTTATTGCTTATTGTTGTGTATATACTTAATACATGCCAATATACAGCCACCACGGGAAGAAGGGCTCCCACCCCACCACAGCCCCTGTTACTTTTTTGTCATGCTGTGACTTCTTGACTGGCCTCCATGAAAAGCTCTGGTTTCAGCAGTTTTTATAATCTAATCATTTTGATGGGGGCTCAGGAAGCTTTGAGGTGAGAGAGAATTTGTGCCTCCCAGGCAGGAATACCACAACGCTGTTTATTTTCTTTGGCTCTGCCTCATGTTATCAGGAAACTTTGCAGCCTTTTACACCCTGGGGGCTGATGTGGGCTCCCGATTGCTGACTTAGAGCTCTTGCCTTCACCTTGCCTTCTCCCTGGAACAGGCGATCATGTATGGAGGGAACATTGATTCTAGCATTGATCCCTCCAGCACTCCTTGCTGCTGTGCTGCTGTAAACCCTGGGGCTTGTTACCACAGCTCAGAGATGAGGCAGAGGTAAAAGCAGCAGCAAAGGGAAGAGATGGAAAGGGAAAAGTATTTCTGCCATCTCCTTTACTGTTTGTTTATTGACACGGCACCAATTTAATCTCTTAAATGGTGACCAGTAGCTCAGCCCCAAGTCTTGATGTAGTTTGTTGACCCAATATATTTCTGGGTGTCTGAGCAGTGCTTTGTGTGTGCCCACTGACCTGTCTCAATCTGTCTTTTCAGAACAGTGAGTCTTAGCAGCAGGGCAACAGGAAGACATCTGTAATGTCAGCTGCCCAAATTTACAGGCTGGACTTGGCTGCAGGGACCTTGCTTGTGTGTGTTTTCCCATTGTGCTTCAGTGCTGCTGTTCTCAATCTCGCTGGAGAGCATTAGGAAGATGTCCAAAGCAAGCTCTACAAGCCCTTTGAACATGTAGTGTTGTGAAGGCTGCTTTGCTGGGTGGTAGCTTGGTTGTGCTTGCTGCTGGATTTTGCATGGCTTTGAAATCTTTGTAACCTCCCTGCAATTTTCAAATGAGCTTGGATTTTTTTTTTTACCTCAAGTTGCCCCCAAGCTTTGGGGATGGATAGTTGGAGAGCCAGCATCGCAGCTTTATTACTGACACCACCATATCTCCACATCTCAGCACGTGTGAGTATCACATCTGGTTGTGTGAGTGTTACCTCAAGTCAACCTAATGGCAATGGAAATGCTCCTGCTTCTGAGGCTATACAGAGAGACAGATCCTCTTGTGTGTTACTGTGACAGTCTCGTTTGAACTCTGCCTGCTTTTCTGACCCTGTTGCAGGGTTTGCTGTTGAGTGATGCTGAGCTTTTGCCCTCTTACTTGGCCTAAATTCTACTGCACATCCCCTCCGGCCATGGTGCTTAATGCAAAGCTAGCAGAAATGACTCAGCTGACAAGTACTCTTATTTGCTGACTTGAGATCTTGTGAAACAGAACTCACCTCTAAATAGCTCTGGGCCAGTGATCAGACAACTGAGTACACATAGGTGAGTAACTCCTGCAGTGGCTCCAGGGATTTTGGGTAAGAAAAGGGTCAACAGCCGCGGTAACGAAGCAGAACTTTTTGCCCTCTTTCTCCTTTTTGTGCCCGCTTCTCTACAGTGCAGAACTGACATTTCCCAGTCTCTGTACCATTTCCATATCATCCTTTAAGAGGTCTGAGGTATTACTTGGGGCATTGCTATTTTTTTTTTTTTTTTTTGGTTCTTGTATGATACGAAATCCTCTGTAACAAAGGAATGAAACATTTGAATTTAGGGCTGCTAAACAAGAACAAATTTAAAAAAAAAATTACTGGATTTCAGAAGTGAAGGGGACTTAATTGGATGACCAGTACAGACTGTTAGGAGATCTAAAAACTTCCAACTTTGGGGGAAAGAGTCAATTGAATATGGGCTGGAAATCCACTGACCTCTGCATCAGAGTGACAGTTGTTCCTCCAAGGACAAACAAGGAATGATCGTTGGGTAAAAAGCACAGAGAGAAAATGGTGAAAGTGGTAGGGAAGGAACAAAGGAAGACTGTTCGGTGGAGCCCAGCACCAGCAGATCATTGAGGCGATGCTGATGTTTCATTGTTCACCTAAGACTTTGAAAATCCATCCCCTTCCTCTGAGCTGAGGCTGTTGCAAGTCTGGCCCAGATTTTGTTTTGAAAATGTTCTCCTTGAGAGTTTTTAAAAATATCCAGCACATTGAATATCCTTTTAAAAATAGAGGCAGAAGGAAAGGTAGGAGCCTATGAAAATGTTGTTATGAAGCTTATTCATCAGTTTCCATCTGCTTTGGCTAATTTGGCCTCTTGAATATTAAGGAAATTGGCTAATTATTGTATTGCCAATAATTCTGAAAAGCTTTGGAAGGCTTCACGGGCATAAAAGAGAGCACTCACCCCAATCTTTTGTCATCTCCAGTATCCAATAATACATCAGAATAAATCACGGAACATCTGTTTTGGCATTCTGGTTGCATTTAAGTAAATAGCAAGACTCCCACTGACAGAGAATGAAGATATCAAACAGAACCATGATCACTAAAGCTCTTGGAAAGAGTAAAGTTTGGTAGATGAAATGGACTTGTGTTCTTTAAATAGAAGTGCAAAATTATACCATTTTCTCTATCCTGAAAACACATTTGCATCTGCTGTAGCAGGCAATTACTCCCATTTTCTTTAATGTAGCTGCTTGTATATGTAAAGTTAAGCACATCCATACTCTTTGCAGGATATGGACCTTTAAGATTCAGGGGGATGGTGCAGGTCTAAGAAGCCTGAATTCTAGAGAGCAGTTGGAGAGTTTCATTTGAACAGTCTGAGGAAAGGACATGGCTATGTGTGCCTGAAACTGGGGAAAAAGGAGGGCAAAGGTAAGTAATATAGTGAGCAGGGGCACGTTCCCAGTAAGATGCCAAAGAGATTGGTTTTCAGTTTCATCTTATTTGACATTATCTTTAATGGCATGGAAGAAGAAAATAGCATACTTTGTAGATGGCATTTAAGTACGAGGGAATCACAAATAGCAGTGAGGGGAGAAATGCAATGTGGTTCCGGGAGGCAGAGCAGCACGAGGCTGCTTGAGGAATAAGACTGTGCTGAGATTGCTGGTGCTTGCATTACTGAAACAGAGAGGGCACAGGATGAAAGAGACAAAAGGGTTCTGCTCAGAACCAAATGAATTATTATGGTTGTTCCCATTCTTATTAAACGCACAAACTACCAGCAAGCTTTACATTCATTTTAACCTGTCTGCACACTTTTCGGGCTCCCACTTTTAAGCTCTGAACTATTGAGATGGCCCCACATGAATGGTTCTGTGGCAGAAGGAATCTTTAGCGGTAGATGGAGACTGGGGCTGCTACAACAGATGAAGGTAACTTCAGAAGTTGCCACGTAAAGTCAGCTAATTTCAGGGCTTCTGTCTTCTTACTGTCCTGACTAGGTTGCAGATTTGTTCTGGGGAGCTTTGGAGCTGCTGAGAGGGAGGAAAAATCTGAGAGGTTGAATGTGCTGAGGGTTTTTGTTTGCTCCTTACTTTTAAAGCAATCTGCCCGTGTGATTTACTCACAAGATCAGGAGTGGTTTAGGCTGTAGATCCTTACGCCTCTAACAGGCTGGCTTGGGGCCAACTCAGATCAGTGATGTCTAAAAGTCATTACCATCTGATACCTGCTAGGTGGGCTATGTGAAATTAGTTTCAACACAGTGGCGACTGACAGGAAAGCAGGTAGTTTTCTCGGAATACATAATGTTAAGATGACATTGATTCTACTGTTATACAAACAAGATTAATAACTGAAGCTTCCAGCAAGCCCCGGGGCAGATATCTGTTGCATCTGTCAATTCTTGCAATTTGCTGCAATTAGGTCATAAGATTTGTATTCTGGGTAGTGGTCACATCCAGTGACATGGCTCCTGATGTCTCCAGCCTTACTGCTGCCATGTCTGCTTTGCCTCACGTCTCAAGATTCCAGTCTGCATTCACAGTGTAAGGCATTGTAAATGTTACTACCTATTGCTTATATTGCTACAGATGCTTCATCAACTTTTTATTAGGAGATGTACAGTTCTACCTGTTTGAGGAGGAGGAAGCATCCGAACCCAGGGCAGATTTGTTTTTGCTGTTGTTTTAAGCATGAAATACAAATTCATATAAGTGCATAAAATATGTATGGATTGTAGAAAAACATATCACTGTACTTCTGTCTGGTGTCTTTAACGTGTTGGAATGCCAAAATACTACAGATGTATGGGAACACTCCAGTCTGAGGAGGGGTGAGGCTGAATTTCAGGAATATCCATTTACTTATGTGATGTTGTCATTTTTAAAAAAGTGGAGTTGACTTCATTTGGTGGTGTTTTTATATGGGAAAACACAATGGAGATTATATTGGCTGGGTCATTTTGCCTCTTACATAGTGCTGAAATAGTTCTGCATTGGTCAAGAGATGTCAGATCCTGAGCATCGTGGTAGGTGGCCTAATATTTCTTCGCCTTTTCCAACATTAATCTACAAACACTCTATCTAGTTGAATCTGCATCTTGTTGAGCAGAAACTCCAGAGCATAACAAAATCCAACTTTCACAACAGATCTGCTTGAATATGGATTATTTTATGCAGCCTGGGTGATAACTGTAGACTGTTTTAAGGTTTCTTCATCATCACATACATTTCTTTTTAAGTGTTCTGTCCTTGCAGTTTTCTTTTCCTTCCTAAGTTGCCAGTTTAACATTATTTACATTCTTAAATCATCAGCACCTTCCAGAGACTACATATAGCAGAAATGAAGAAGCAGAGCACATCTTAATCTGACAGCCACCTTCAGACCCTGACTGACACAGGGCAGAGAGAGAGAGTAACAGTTGAGTGCGCTGATTTGCCCAAGCTGCCTTTCTTCTTCCCTCTGCCTTTTGCCATATGGCAGCCCTGGGGGGCATGTTTTCTTAAAGCTCAAAAGCCTGCTGAGGTAGGAAATGGTTGTGCTTCGCAATCCAGACAAACATGCCCCACACTCAGGAGTTCCTTCTGGCTATTGCTTTCATTAGGACTTTAATAGTAACTGAATTTTCTTGTGATCCTATCACTAGTAGTCAGAGGTCCTCTGTACTTGTGTTTCTGTTAGAGGTCAGTTTTGTTTGGCACAATGACAAGAGTTTCTAACAGTGTTTATGGAGCAACGCTTATTCATTTTTTTTTTTTTTAATAACCTGCTTCATTGATGTAAACATAAATCCAGATTTAATCAGAACTTTTCTCAGGATGGCATTAATCTTCATATTTGAATAAATGCAATGTTGTTTTATTTCATGGCTTTAAAAACAAAAATAAACACCTATCCAATAAAGAAGTCAGTGTTGCTAAAAGATGATGGAATGGGATGTCAGAAGGTAAGAAATAGGATCGTTTGTTGTATAAATTGTACAAGGCCATAATCTATAAACCACAATCGATTAAAGAGATATTGAAAATGGTAGGGCAGGAGGTGGAACCAGCAAGTCAAGGTCCCTGATGAGGAAAGGAAAATGAGGTGAAACTGCCCATGAAAATCCCTTGTCTGTGCATTGTTACTTTCAAATCAGCTACATGTGTTTAGTTCATAAATGGACTTCAGTTCTAGAGGTTGTTTTACACCATGGCTTTAATCTATGCGTTCAAAACAAATCATGTGCAGAGCACCAGTTACTGATGCTAAGCATGTGTGGGTGATAAATTACGTGTGTATGCAACACACAAACATTTCAGCTTCTCTGCCTCTTTGGCCGGTGTCAAATGCTGAAATAGCAAACCTTAGTTCTCTAACTAATCATCAGCTGCAGCCCTCACAGTGGTGGTACCTGTGAGCTCTTCCTGAGCAGCACCCCATTCCACAGATAATTGCTTATGAAGTGTGTGTTACTCGTCTTGAGCTAAGGGCACTAGCATCTGGCACAGAATATTGCTGCATTCACCAGCTGAGAAATGAAACTGCTGCTTGACCACCGCCTCACTAAAGCAGCTCAGTTCCACTTGGCTTCTTTCCTCAGTGGGGAAAGATAATGGATTTGTACAGATCAGTAACTCATCTCTGCAGTTTGAATTTTTAAAGGTATCAAAATTAGAGGGATTGTTTGAAGGTCTGGTGCTTTTTCCTTCTTCCTAATCTTATTTTCTTAAGCCATGAACATCCTTTTGATTCTTACTCTTCTTTTTTCATGCCATCTGGGCTTAGGGAAGATAGAAGTCCACTCTCCCTTGCACGGACTATTGAGGTTGTCAGTAATTATGATTTGGTTGGCTGGAAGCTAATATGATTATTTGTTTAGTTCATCCCCTCCGCATGTTGATAGCAATGGGACAGTAAGCTAACCTTGTCAGGAACTGCCTGTCTCCAAACACAGCCACATGCCAGCAACTAACAGACAGAGCTAATACCCCTGTATTGCTTGCAAAGTGCTGCTTTCTCAGAGATACCTGCTCAAAGAGTGGAACAAACCAATGTGAAATTCTTAGAAGTCAAAAAATAATGAGAAAGAGATAAATGCAAAGTGGGAACAAAAGTTGGAGAGCAAGCACATTCTGAAAGATGAGAAGAATGCAATCCTTTAGTGTGAGTGTTCTGGATGATGTCTTCTTGGTTTTTGGTATGAACAGGCTTGTTTGCTGTCTTCTGTCTGGTAGTAAGAATGGGAAGAGGCTCCAGTAATTCTTTCTTTCCTTTGGTCTTCTGAAGACTAATCTCTTGGGTCTGGTTCTATTGATTTGATGATCCATTTATTACACAGTCTAAAGCTTTTTATCTCACAGGGTAAAACAACCAAAAGATGAAGTTATCCAGACCCAGAGTAAATTAAAGTGGGAATGAGAAACTTTAGAACTACAGGCTTTTAAGCTTTAATGAAGATTTTGAAAGAAGATGTAATTCAGGCTATTAAAAAGTCTCCAAATCCTTGTGTTATTTAGAATATGAGAATGCTGGTGTCACTTTGCAATGCATCTTGAAACAGTTATTCTTTTTAGGAAGCAGGTGTGCTCACTGATCCATCATTATTGTGTTCTTTAGACAAATCCAGCCCCCTTGAAGAGGACTGCTGCAGTGCTGTCACACATCTGGAGGTGGAGAGCAGAGGTGGGGTTAGGACACAGGACAGGGCCTGAGCAGGGATGTGAGAGAGGGAGATTCCTTCAGTGAAAACCTTGGTGCTAGGAGGACTTCTACTTTTAGGTCATTGACTGCTTTATCTATGATCCATTCATATTTTAGGACGGATGAGGTTTGTTCACAGGGACCACAGTAGTGGGGCCAACCCCTCAACCACACACGGAGGGTCCACGCCTCTCAGGTGCCTCCTGGTTCCCTACAGCTGCCTTTGGATTCTGTTCATCTTTCCTTCCCTTTTCCTTTTCCCTGTTCTTCTAAGGATTGTGAGTATGGATGGAGATATTTACATGGCCCCATTGCCTTAGACATGTCTCCAAGTAGCCCCTGATGCACAGGGAAGCAAAAAAGTGCTATGATCTCCTTTTCCACATCACAAGCCTGTGACTCTGCTGAGGAGATGTTGGGCAGGACCAACACACTGCAAGCAGAAGCCTTTTTACAGTGAATGCTGTTAATGAAGGCTCAGCAAGCCAGGCTTCAGAGGCACTGTAAAAACTCTTCTGAGTCATAGCTAGGAGTTTCCATTGACTTCAGAGCACTTTGGATACTGTTCCAATTGTAGAGTCTTAATCCTTTGTGTTATTCCAGATGACTGCTGTAAAAATGATTGCAATAGCCAACAACAGGGAGCCTTACAGCTCCCAGACAGTAGGCAGCAGGTGAGCTCTTATGAGTAAGATCTTATTTTCATGCAAATGTCTTTAGTAAGTGAGAATAAGAAACCGAAGGAAAAATAGCTTGAATAGGAGACACAAATGGAATTGTTTTTCAATTGAGCATTTTTAGTGTATGCCATTATGCCTCAGATAAGACATTTACTGCAAGGCAATGAATTAAAGTGAATCGCTATTGATAGTAATGCCCTGTCATAATAAATCCAACCTCTTAGATATCCATCAAGAGGTATTCTCCTGAGTCCTCACTGAATGTACTACAGTCAGGAGATGGCCAGAGATAAACTGGGGGCATGAACCATGTGGTATCATCAACATCCCACTTCCACAGACATCCCACTTTTTGGGATTTCATTACATAAGTCATTAGCATTAATATAGCCAGTGTTAACCCACCACGCCTGGGTTGTCTTTTAGGATAATGGGTTCCCTAACCTGTGTAAATAATGATGGGAAGTGATACTGTGTCATGAGTCCCTCGAGGTGTGCCTAGCCTGTCACTGAGTAGTCACTGGGTGCAGTTTTCACTGCTGTGTGTATGGAGTGAAATTCTGGCCCCACTGAGCCAATGGCCAAAGTCCCATTGACTTTGAAACATGAGAATTTCATTATGGCAGGTTAACTTCCTTCTATCTTATTTCACAGTATTTACATAGTGCCTTGCATGGCTTTGGGTCCCCAGGCCCGCGTGAGACTTTTCGGCAGTATCATAATATGAAATGAGATTTACACATAAACATTTCAATTTATTTTGTGTTCCGCGCATAGGGAAATGCTATGATATCTTTCCATTTTCCACACCACAGTGCCCGATTTGCTAAGAATGACAACACATTTCTGAAGCATTTTGATCTGTGCGTTCATGAATGCATACATATGTATGCCTTTTGCTGTGTGCTTGCTGCTATGGTTTTATCTCTTAATGACATAAATAGGGACATATATTTTAAAGATACTGTAAAGATATAAATTAGGGTGGATTTTGAAGTGTTCACTTAAAGTACTTGCTAGAAATGTTCTCTTGCAGTAATGCACATTGTAATGCTTTTTGTGCTTGCAAAAGGAAAAAAATGGAGCAAATTGTGTGTAAGTAAATAACATTCCTCTTCACCCCTAAGTGTACCGCTGTCAGCTGATATAATAGGTTTCTTACCAGAGTTGAGGCAGCAGAGTTGGCTCTGAATCCTGAAGGGAGGCAGACAGCATAGCTATTTTGTTTTTAGATTTCAAATGGTTTTGAGGACCTGCAGTCAGATGGGAAGAAGTCTCGGTCTTTGATGGCTGTTAAATTACAGAGTGTGCGTTTTGACAGCCCAGCAGAGCCCAGGCCCTGCCCAGATGGCAGCAGCAGCAGGGTAAGGATGCATTACATCCAGCAGCCAGGGCACATGGGTGGCTGTAGCTCCCTGCTACTAGCAGAAGGCTTTTGCCACAGCTGGGCGTCGTGGCCATCTCATGGTGCCCATCAGCTGGGGACGGAGCAAAGCTGAGCCACCTCAGTGCTCCATCAGGGACCCTCAGCTCACTGCTCTCAGCTGGTAGCAGGACATTAGCTGCACGACACACATTAAGAATAGTGCCAGCAAAGTGGTCAGTGCCTAACCAGGATATATTGCAGCCTGCAGAGTGGCTGAGGGCTGCAGCTCAGAACATATGGAGATTATTTCCTGAATTTATGCAGCACATGTTTTCCTATAAATTAAATTCAGAGAAAATGTGTATCATAATAGGGTGACGCTCACAACAGCCTTCCCTGTTATGAATTACAATGACCTCTCTCTGCTCGCCGGGCGCCCAGCAAAATGGCTTCATGTCATCGGAAACAATAGCTTGTACTCAGTGTCAGGTCTGAAAGCATGACCAAAGCCTCTGTAACTAAAAGCAGGGGCTTTCTTCTCCTCTTATTTTTTTTTCCCCGTTGCTTCTCTCATTATTCTTCTTCTCTCTCAAGAGAGAAGCTCACAGCTGAAGTGCTGTTACCTGGGCAGGTGCTGCTGCTCAGTCTCTTGTGAGGGGCTGTGGATGGCTGGGGCAGCTCTGGGGATGAAGGCAGCCCCACTGCGTGCATGAGGCAGTGTGGGATGCCGGGCAGTAAGATTGGGGTGCCTAGCCAGAATAAAGCAAAGCAGCATCTGTCCCTTCTGTGTCCTTGGACTGGGGATATGGAGTCTTTTCTAAGCAAATATTTGATGTTCTGTTGCCTGGGGCTGGGACAAAATCATCTTTGCCTTTTCTTTGGGTGTTTTAAAGCAGCTGGAGGAAAAATGATGTAGACAGTCCTTGTAACTACCTTCCTAAATCAGGAAAGATAAAGTTTTGCTCCTTACAGCTCAGTATGTGAAATCCTTAGTAGAGGAAATGTCTTTCTGCAATGTCGGAGCAAAGCAGAAACTCGTAATTAAAACATAAATACATACATGTGCATATATACATATATATGGTGCATATATGAAGGAAGAGGTACAAGGCAGCAAAACAATCCAGGGTTTGCTATGGGGCAAATGGCTGTGGAGTCAGTAAAAGCTGATAGAGCATTTTCAGCTGCGCTTAGGGAACATGCTTTCTCATTTGTGGCTGATTACAGACTAATAGGATTTCAAAGATTTCTGGGAGGGAACAGTTCACTTCTCATTGCATTTGATACCTTCTTTTTTTTTTTTTATGTTTCATTTATCATACTGATACCAACCCTTAGAATAAATGTTATTACTCTCCTGCTTCATTTTTGAACTGAATTTTAACTCTTGGTCCCTTGCTGCTGCCTCATTGGCAGTTTTCAAATCATTTGGGACTTTTGGAAAGATCCTGGCAGCCCTTTTGTGTGATAGAAGAGAATGGATCATTGGAACAAAAAACAGTATTAGAAATCTTTTGGGGTTTAGTTGTCTCCTCTTTGTCTTTTGCTAACACGTGCATGATGTGGCTTGTATTCTTATTATTTTTCTTAATGGAAGTTAACAATTTGAAAGCAACTAATGGGAACAGCCAATACAGCTGAATTTTATTGGTACAAACTAATTCTGTGACTGACCTTCTCTGTTCAGTGGCAGTAGGAACCCTGGTTATTTTTCTTTAGCAGCTCACATGTTGGGAACACACAGCCTGTAAATATGGATTCAGGAGGAAAATGAATACAGCAGTGTTCAAAGCAGCCAAAAGCTTAGAAATAATGTTCTGCTGTGACTTTTCCAAACTGACATCTTGATGTTGGGATTATAAATGAAACCATTGTGCCAGCAAATGCCAGCACTAATAGAAAGCCTTTATTAGTGGTCCATTGGCTAATTCTGCTTGTCTAACCCCTTTGGATGGACATAGTGTCAGAAAACATACTCACAGAGGTTGCTTTGTGTGAGATTTGGCCTGCTGAGTGATTACATGGGAGCACAAAGATATCTCAATGACAAGGTTCTTTGACTAAAATTTGTAAAGTCATTTTCTTTCCCTAGGACTTGGAAAGGAGTGAACTGATTTTTAATCTGTAGCTTCTGTGAGTGATATTTGCTTTGTGTCCTATCACCCTTCTATTCAGCCATTCTCCCCTTCCAAGCAGGTAAACCTCTGCTTAGAAAAATTGTTTCTTCTGCTGAGCCCCAGTGGACTTGACAGCTGTCATACACAAGCACTATACTCAAATACATTTCTTTAGAGCTAGACAGTCTCACAGCTTTAATCTTTTCTCTTTGCACATGCAGGGAATGCCTAGGAGCCAGAGACCCTTACTGTGGCTGGGATAACAAGCAGAAGCGATGCACCACCATTGAGGACAGCTCCAACATGAGCCTATGGACTCAAAATATTACTGAGTGCCCAGTAAGTGGAAATATATTGTATGTATATGGGTGTATGAGTGTATGCATATGTGTAAAAGCAATAGAGCAAGTGTGTGGCAGCCTGAATGGGACTGGCTAATAGTAAAGCATACAGAGTCCAGTGGCACATACTTGCTCTAATATCTGTACACAGACACTTGTTGAGAACACAGAGAAACCCACTGTATTTTTTTGCTCTGGAAAGGGGATCCCAAAGCAAGCTTTCAGCCCCTGTCATACCCACCTTTGCTTTGAGTGGAACAGGTTGGATCATGCTGTTGGGTCCCTGCCAAGACCCATGTAAGCGCTACATGAAACTCAAGCTGCCTTAGGGCTGCCCCACTGTCTGCACCATCTCTTGGGCTTCCCTACAGGTTAGGGAGGTCAGAGTAGGTGACGACCAGTGTCCCAGAACAGCATTCAGTTCATTTTCCTCTTGAATCCCTGAGCCAGCAAAGGGCTCACAGGATGACACGGTGGTGATGAGTTGATGGCTGGACTAGATGATCTTAGTGGTACCTCAGGAGCAGCAGAGAAACACCAATCATGGAAGGTTTGCAGGGGTAACAAAAAGATACGTATTTATTAGAGAACAGGAGGGAAAGAGAGAATCCATATAAGAGAATATGAGAGAGTTCAGTTATAACTTCAAATTTAGCAGACCAAAGACCAAACCTATGTGATGTTTCATGGAGATGGTCTTCTTTCCTTGCCCTGCTCTCCATGAGATGCAGCAGTTAAAAGAAAGCTACTTCTTCAATCAGTGTGAGTTGACTCTCTGGCTCTCTTACTCCCCACACACGCACTTTTTTCTGATTTGAACATCCAGTTCCTGGCTGTGATCCCCGGAAGATGTCTGGCCAAATTTAATTCCTGCTGCTTGAACTGTACCTGCAAAGGTGGTTGAGAAAGAAAACTAGTCTTATTTAATACGTTGTCAGAGTGTGGAGGAGGAGAAATTCTCATTAATGTCTATCTTTATTATCTAACATCAATTAGTATGTTAATACTGGACTTAGCAGTCCAGTAGACAGAAGGAGGGGACTGATGGGTTTTATCTTCAGTATGCTATTTATGTCTGGAGCTATTGTGATGTTTATGCCCCTTATCTTCCTTACTTCTCAGATATTTTCCCAGGAAATATTAGTCATTACTTCAATCCATCCTCAGCTTGGCAGGCTTAAGTTTTTCACTGCTGGATTCAGAGGCTTGTGTGTTTATAACCCTCCTGTGTTGAACTGGGATGCAGTGCTTCTTGATTGCCCATGCTGTTATCTCGCCCTGCTTAATGCCTGTGTCTGTTGATAGGTGTGTGAGGTGTTAATCCTCTAGTTTGAACATGTCTGCTGTGGTGCACACTAGGGAACAGGCTACTTCCAGATCACTGTTTCAAGGTCATAAAAATCCAGCACAGAATATTCAGCTTTGGCTGTTCTTGGGGTGTTAGTTTTACATTTGCTTTAGCATTTCCCTTGTAGATTATTTTCCACTTAAGTGCTCTCATTCTGCTGCATACATGAGCTCTTGCTCTTCCACTCATAGGCTGCCAAGCCCTTTAAAGCCCGCATGCAATTGTTTTCTTTTTCTTTCTCCTCTGCCCCTTGCTGGAATGAATTCACCTCTGGCATGGAATGGGCTTGCTCATCTAAACACCTCCATCAGCTGTGTCCAAGTATGTTTTTCATGTTCAATGCACTAAAAAGATCATAGTCAACAGATGCAAGAGTCTAGGGCAGCATGTGCAGATCACCACTGGAAAGGAAGGGGAATGCAGCAACATGGTGCCAGATGTCACTGGGACTTCAGTTTGATGAGTTACCGTCTAAAGAAGTCCTGTTGTTTCTCACCCTACTTGTCTGGGCTGAGAACCAGGCACTCAGCTGTGCTGGTACAGCTGTATGTGAGATCACACTCCAGTGTGAAAGTGTAGATTAAAAGCACCCCTCCCAAATAAACTTTTCCTAACCCAGATCCTGTCAGTGAGTTCTTCTGCAGCCTTGCCCGCAAACAGATGTCCTGGCACAGCTAAGAGTGTGGCACACAGGAACTTTTAAATCCAGAACTGGCACATCATTGAATCACATCCTAGAAAGACTAGGCCTTTGTGAGTCAACTAACACCCTAAGATGACTTGACTGTTGCTCTTAAGCAAGCATGCTTGTTCAGAGCTGGTCTGCACATCTTTGTACAGCACTGCCTCAGATTCCCAACAAGCAGATCTAATAAGAGATCTTAGATATGGGGTTAATCATACAGTTTTTTAACATAGTACCTTGTGCAATGTTTAACATATATTACTAACAAGTAACACCCAGAATGTGCTGTAAGTTCATTGCTGTGGTTGCAATGTCAAACATGCTACACCATTTTCTTGCTCATCTACCCCCAGCTTCTTTTTGAGATGATACCTTCCTCTCAATTTCTGTGCAGCCACTCAACTGCAGTGCCCAGAGTTACCCTCCTCTAGAACACACCAAGGGGGCTTCAAGTGCCAAAATCAAAATCCATAATGAGTCTCTGAAAACTGAGAATTCCCCTCCCCACTTCCCAAGGACTTTATACTCCAGACAGATTTGAATGACTTTTTATGGAAACTGGGAAAAAGTTTTCCAATGAAAAAAGTTCAGTTTCTTGCTCCAAACACTCACTTGTTTCAAGGAAAATGTCACTATTTATGGAGGACAAACGTTCTTTTCTCCTAGATTTGGTTTTAGAAATGATTGAAATATTTTGACTGAAACTTTGCAAGAACTTTCATCATCTATCAGATAGCCAAAATGGAAAATTCCAGCTGAAATAATCAAAGCTTGATAAAGCTATAAGCAGGTGACATCTGAATCCTAAGTGAAGGTACAGATATATCAAAAGGACAAGGAATGCTTCTGGTCTTATCTGTAATATCAGAATAAACACTGAAAATACCATGGCAGCAAGAAGGTAGGAGTGGTAGTTTGAATTTTTATATCCTGCATTTGAGCCTGTAAATGGGAAATGAAGTCATAGAATTATAGAATCATTAAGGTTGGGAAAGACCACTGAGATCATCTAGTCCAACCATCAACCTTCGGTTGGAAATGGTGACACCTTTAGTAGGAGTATGTCAGTTTACTAAATATGAAGACTCTGGAATTAGAAGTATTATCAGATAAGTGATGGCCATTTGATCACAGATGTTTTAAAAATGTCATCTCTGTCTGATGGATGCTGTTGGCTACAAAGGATTTGCCTTGTAAAGCTATTCCTGAAAAAGATCAGTGCCCGTGAGTTTTTATCCTACTTCCCAAGTTTGCTCTTTTGAAGATATTTTTATAAGTTTAAAGATGGAATAATAATCCATATGTAATTTCATAAGTAAAAAGAGCCTTCCCACACTCACAACGTGACATGTTTATAAATCCCAATATTTCAACTATGGCTGCTTATTTGTTTAATTTTTGGGCTGCTTCCCAGTATCACTTATGAGCCAATAATTATTTGTCAGCTTTTTTTTTTTTTTTAATTGAAGCCACGGGCCATATCATACCACTGATTTCTGAACAGAGCTCCCTGCTGGAATCAGCGAGGCTTTCTGGCTCAAAAATGAATAGGAATGATCCAGTACTTGGATTATGACTTTTGTAAGGCAGGAGGAAAAAGGAGGTAAAAATCTAGTATTAAATATCTCAAAGTAGTTCTTTTGATTTTTTTTTTTCTCCCTGACTTTTAGCAACCCCATTGTATGGATTTTTGACTGCAGACATGTTTAAAACAAATTCAAAAATCAACAACAAAACTCAGCGTTCTTTTCTCTGGGCGTCTTGCCTTGTAACCTGCAGCCCAGAGCAAATTTTTATAACGACAAGATAATCTACTGCAAACAAAGGTCTGCAACAGATGCTTGATACCCCCCAACTGCTGCCTGAAAAGCACAGTAACAGATCTATATTACTTCTGTGTCACTGCTGTGTATTTTTGATGCTGCTGCAGATGAGCAAGAGGGGAAGACTGCAACCCACCAGAGGTGCATTGTGAGTGTTTACCAACATGCCAGGCTTTAAGCCCAGGGCAGCGTGTTTAAGAGTGTTTACTGTTTGAATGCCCTACCCTGTGCACATAGTTGTCTGAGCAGGCTCACAGCCTCCCCATGCCTTGGTTTGGAGAAATGACTTCCCCAGGGGATTGATCCTGTGCCTACAGAGCTCAGCCGAACGTGGTACAGTGCGGTTTGGCAGTGGTAGCTGGCTCAGATTTGGGACCAGGGCCATAAGCCAGGGACGCACCCTCCTCTTCACTCCTCTTTGTTTGCAACACTGAGGCCAAGGCCTGCGTTGCCTTTGCCAATGGGTTTACCAAAGCTGCTGAGCATCCCACCAGCCACCAGGTTGGATATTAGGAAAAATTTCTTCTCAGAAAAGGTGGAGGGGTGTTGGAACAGGCTGCACAGAGAGGTGGTAGAGTCACTGTCTCAGGAGACTTTTAAGAAAAAGGTAGCTGTGGCACTGACCTACATGATTTAGTGGTATGGTGGTAGTGGGTGGATGGTTGGACTAGATGATTGTAGTAGTCTTTCCAACCTTAATCATTCCATGATTCTGTGGTTCTCAGCTCCTCAAGGAGCAGCATTGGGGTTGCTATCAAGCTGCAGATGTTGGATCAGGTTCACTGGAGTCATAGAGTGTCATTGTTGTAAGAACTCAACTGCTTGTTGTGTCCAAATCTCTTGTGCTCCCTGGTGTGCACTGAGGCTTCAGGGAAACCAGGGGAGTGTTTACTGTTCTGAAAGAACCGTTTGCTTCACTCAAGCAATCTGTGATGTTGCATCCTACACATCACCTGGGGACATTGCCTGTAGGATGGGGAGAGAAGGGGCTGCATAGCTCTATGGTTGCTACCATGATGTGTAAGGCTATTCTTACAGCGTTTGGACGGGCCAAAGTCAGGAAGGCCTCAGTCTGAGCCTGTAGACGTGATTATACCAGCAGCCCCGAGCACTGCAAAGGCAGAAGCATCAAAGAAAGGGGACAGCAAATGCTGGCCATGCATTGCTCAGAAGGCTGAAGCTGTGCTGCATGGGACCTACAAGCAGGCGGGTGCTGCGTGGCAGGGCTGGTTGGGTGCCTGCGTGCACATGTTAGGTATGTGGGGTGGAATTTGGAGGTAAACATTGATGCAGCGTGGCCTGAAAACAACCCTCTGTTTTGAATCCTACTCACAAGCACAGACAGCTCCTATCCAAGCTACATCTTAATTCCCCCAGCAGCTTTGTTCGGCATTTCTATTGTGGGGCCATCTCCAGAAATGTAAACTTGCTAGTAATGACCTTTTCTTTTTTTTTCTTTTTTTCCCAAAACTAGGTGAAAAACCTGACAACAAATGGAAGACTGGGGCCTTGGTCCCCATGGCAACTGTGTGAGCATTCAGATGGGGACAGCACAGGCTCCTGTATGTGTAGGTCACGTTCGTGTGACAGCCCTCGTCCTCGCTGTGGAGGTCGCAGTTGTGAAGGGGCCAGGATCGAGGTCGCAAATTGTTCAAGGCATGTCAGCATCTCTGTGCGTTTTTGGAAGGGAGCAATAGTTGTGACTGCTCACAGCTTATCTCTTTCCTTTTGTTTCTGTGACCATGATGTATCCCAGCCAACAGAATGTATGTGAGGCCCAGCTTGATATCAGAGCAAAGGGATCCTGGCACTTTCATGTGTCTCAGACAGGGACCTTGGAATATGGGCACCCCAATCAAAGTTAACATTAACCTTGCCTATACTAAGCCTCAGTTTCCCTCAAGTGTACATAAGTAGTGACTCATCAGGAGATGAGTAAAGCAGAGGTAGATGTTATCCAACTGAACAGTAATAAGCTAAAATACATCAGTAAGCTCTCAGTCATTATTTTGTGAAGTCTGAATTGTGAGGTTGTGTTGCTTTTGCAACAGAGCTCCTGCAGACCAGTGCTTGAAGAGACAGGACCTATCATGGCTGTAAGCAAGGTTTGCCTGCACTACTCATGTCTTGCATGCTGCCTGCAGAATGCCATCCTGGCAGCCAGAGGCACCTAGGAGGCACACTCACTGGGCAAGGCCCATAAATAACATGCAGTTCAGCTTATGCCCATGCCATCTCCTTAGGGTAGTCTGGAGCTCATACTTCAGCAGTATGGAAGCTTAATGTCCTCTGGTGGGGTGCCTAGACACAGTGTTTGTGTCCGTGCTACCCCATCACCCTTGGACTACATCATGTCATGACTCAAGGAAAGATGACACAACAGGGTAAATACTACTTAAGGGTAAATACTACTGGTGGTGCCAGCCAATATTTTGGTAAATACTGGGTTGGTTCAGTTTTTTATCTGCTTTATCTTCCATATAAATGTTGATGCCATTAAAGACAGCTGTCTCTTGGCTTCTCCCTTGAGAGCAGTGCTGGTCTTGGCACCAAAAATTCAGCAATACTCATGCTTGATTTGGCATCTCTCCTTCCAGTTGTGGGCTGTGCTGCCTAAAAGATGTGTAGTCATTCCTACCTCTGTGTTGCCACCGTGGGCTGAGCAGAGCCTTCACTGAGCTGTCTGTTCATGTCACTGGCAAAGGCAAATTACGCCAGAGGGATGGGTTTCTCAGCAGTGCTCTGGTGGCAAAAGAGGCAGGAACAGCTTCTGAGAAGGGGATGAAAAATAGATTATTCAATCTTAAGACACAGGAAAACAGCATGGTTTGAAAAATAAGGACATCTGGTCATCCTACATCCGTCTCAGCCTTCAAATTTCCGTTAATTGACTTCATATGGCATTGAGATTTCTTTTTGCAAGGAGGAAGCAGGATGGCTAAAGATGAGTTCTATCAGAAAGCTGGAAATCTGAAAATGGAAAGTGTCCTTATTTCTGTTAAAAACCCTCAAACACAAATAGATACTGAGAATTGTTTTTCTGCTTTCCTTTTTTTTTTTTTTTTTTTTTTTTTTTTTTTTCCCACAATAGCAGCAATCTTCCATTTGATTTTGTCTTTTCATGTTTTAACATATAATCTTTGTTTTGAGTTAAGGACTAGGGAGGTAGTAGGTCATTTAAAATGTGGAAGAATAACTTGGAAGAGTAGCACTTTTATGTAAATGAATTTCTTGTTCTATGACCTTGTTTTGGGGTGGGAGAGGCAAAGGGAAGAAAGGAGAGGGATATGAGAGCAAGAGGAGGAGGGGAGAAATATCTATCAGGGTTCTGAAATAAAGCTACCAAGAACTGGCAAGAATTGATAACAAATACAAAAAGTGTGAGGGCAACGTGGGTTTTAACTTTCATCCTCTGCCCTGATTGGTGCTATGCCAGAAAATATTTCTTGCCAGCAGTGTTATTCACTCAGCAAATGCTTTGAAAATTAACATCTGTTTTCAAGCTTAGCTTTCAAGAACCAGAGAGCACCTGAGCTGTTTTTTGACTAGATTTTTTAGAAAGGTTTTTCTTTAGGGGAAAAAGATTTTTTTTTTTACTCAAGGCAGCAAAGTGTCAAGAAGAGGCAGTTCTGTATGACAGAGCATTGCCACTGGCTCCAAATGAAATGAAACCTGCAGCACAGAAAACAGGATGTGGTTCCTCCTCTCTTGCCTTGGTGAGGCTCTAAGGTTTAGTAGTCCTGCCAAATCAGACCAAGGCAAGCTTTAATAATCAGGAGATTTTAAAGACGAAAATGTCCGCTTCCATGTGAGCACGTGGTGGAGTTACTGCATGGCAGCAGCCTCAGAGAAGCTGGCCACGTGCACATGCTCTGACATCTCTGTTTGAGGTGTGAACTCAGGTTTTCCACGTCAAATTTGCTTCAGGCTCAGTTACCACTTCTCATTTGAGATGCAATCATTTATTAACCCGAAACTCAATCCTGCCTCTAAGCTCTTGCCTTCTGGTTTGCACAGATTTAAGGTCACACTACAGTGATGTTTGCAAGCTGCCATGAAAGCCGGAAGCAATTATTGTTATTTTTTATGAAGTTTGAGATTTCCACCTAATAGAATTCAATGCTGAAGGCTTTAGGAAAACACCAAATATTATGAAGTTTGTGAGAAAATCATTGGAGCTGGCAGCAATTTTGCTGTAAGAGATTTAAAGCATCACTATCTTCTGAATTAGCAGTGGATATTTTTTTGGCACAACTGGCTTTGGTGAGCCTCAAAACCTGCACCCTTTGCAAAGGAGTCCAAAAGTCCAGGAAATACAACTTTGGGATCATCAACTGGCTCAAAAAAGAGACACATGGGGAAGATGATGTGGGAATAGGCAGTGGGAGTTGTAGCAACCACACTGTTGTCCAGAAAATCCTAGGAGACATTTTCAAAATCATTCAGTGTTGGCTTCATTCTCTTCCTATCCCATTCTTAGACACTTCAGTGGCAGGGAAGTAAGGCCAATGCTAAACAATTTTGAGAGTCCCTTTTATAAATCTCAACTGGTGTGGTCTGCTTGCTATGAAAATTTCTTCAATAAGTTTAAGCAGTCTCTCATCAATGCCTTATGTGTTTGACTGTTAAGCATGGGAAGACTATTAGACAGCCCCCATAATCTCTTCTCTCTCACACTTTTTATTAGAAATGGCGCTTGGACACCCTGGTCTTCCTGGGCCCCCTGTAGCACCTCCTGTGGGATAGGCTTTCAGGTCCGCCAGCGGTCCTGCAGCAACCCTGCTCCACGGTACGGTGGCAGGGTCTGTGTTGGACAGAGCAGGGAAGAGAGGTAAGAGATGTTAACGACACTATGTGTTCACTTCTGTGGTTATAATGTTGGCAGCTGAAAACGGTGGATCTTCTTTGAATGCAGAATAAGGCTGAATATACAGAGCAGGAGGAATTTCATGGCCAAGGATGGATGAGATTACTCACATATGGCCTCTCTCTTGCAATGTTCTTGTGAACATCAGGGACTGACACCTCCTCAGAGAAAGGAGAAGCTGTGTCTGCTGTCAGCAATGTAGGGCCTATAGAAAGTTACACTGTTCTGACCTGTCCCCAAGGAAGCAGCTGAATATGCGCAGCTTTCATTGCCAATTTCAACTCAAGACAGATTCAGAGTTGAGTTTTTGCAGGGTATGGCATAAAAAAACCCCATCTTTTTTCCCATCTGAACTAAGCAAATTTCATGCAAAATTAATTAAAAACAATACTTTTTTAATCTTCAGAGCTATCTGCACTATTTTGTTTCTTCAAGCCCAGCCCCTCCTTAAACACATGCTTCAAGGCATCCAGATTGGTTTCCAGCTTTGACATTTCATTAAAGGCCACCTTTGCTTGGCAGTAGACTATTGCTTGTCCCTTGAGTGGTCACTTAAGACAGATCTCTCTGCATTTCTCAGAATACAAAGGGCAATTCATTTAACTTCCCTTATTCGGGACATTTTAATGTTTGGTTTGATTTGTGGCCATTCAGAATGGTCCTTTTTGGGTTTTAAGGACTACATCTGAGTCAATTACAGTCCTGTGTGATTCAATTTGAGAACAATATTGATTAAAAAGCTGAACAAAATTGAAGTTACCTTTTCTAAAGGGAATATGAAATAACATTAATTCAGGACCTACTTTTAGATGCATATATCATCCAGTTCAGCTCCGGTCACAAACACTAGTTTCTTAGGGACCAAACAACAGTAAGGGCCAAATCATGAGATGAGAAGATTGCCAAGTGTTTAGCACCTGCCAGTAGTGACAGACCAATGTTGAGTTGACCTCCTATTAGTTAAGCAAGAGCCGGGTTTTGAAAATGTTTACCATCCAGTATCTCTGTTTTTGACATGTGGGTTTCATCTTCTGAATTCTTCTGTAAACTTAGTGCATAAAAGTTTTGATTAGAACACTTTCAAAAGCACAGTCTCGATCATTTGCTCTAAATGGAGCGTTTACTCAGCCTGGAGAGGACAAGGCTCCGAGGTGACTTGGTAGCCGCTTCTCAGTATCTAAAGGGGAGCTACAGGAAAGAAGGGGGACAGGCTCTGTAGCAGAGTGTGTTGTGACAGAACAAGGGGAAATGGTTTCAAGCTTAGAGAGGGGAGATCTAGGTTGGATGTAAGGAAAAAGTCTTTTACAGTGAGGGTGGTGAGGCACTGGAACAAGTTGCCCAGAGATGTGGTTGATGCCCTGTCACTGGAGACTTTCAAGGTGAGGCTGGATCAGACCCTGGGCAACCTGATCTAGCTGTGGTGGCCCTGTTCACTGCAGGGGAGTTGGACTAGATGACTTTAAAGGTCCCTTCTAACTCTTAAGGATTCTATGGTTTTATGATTCTAGCTGTCTCAGTGGCTAGCCTGGCCAACCACTCCTCCATCTGTATAAAGGATACAGTTCTCTGCCATGAACAGGAATATTGCTAATCTGACTTGTGTCAGCGTTCTGCTAGCTTTCTGTGCATGCAGTAAGTGCACCCAAATGCAGTGTGCTGTGTAGCTTTGCATCCATCATCATTTTATCTCTGAGTTGTGCTCACATGGACAATTTCTGAATAATGTGCTTTCTCCTTTCAGATTCTGTAATGAGAACAGTCCATGTCCATTGCCAATTTTTTGGTCTTCATGGGGTCCTTGGAATAAATGTAGTGTGAATTGTGGTGGAGGAATTCACTCAAGGCAAAGGTCCTGTGAAAATGGAAATACATGTCCAGGCTGTGCTGTGGTATGTATTGTTTATTGACATTGAATATCAGGCACCTATTGACGTCTAGCTTGTAGGGACCTGGTATTTAACTCCTCTCTCCATCTTGGTTTTATTCCTCAAGCTAGAAGAAATTGCTATCCTCAGCTCTTGCTGGAGAGGATGCTGAAATGAAGCAGAGAGGTGGCAGATTCCAGGAGTCAGTGAAGTTGGTGTGAGTGCGTGTGTGTCTGTGTGTGTGCACAGGTTAGGACAGACTGGCATACAGAGAGCTTCTGCAGGCCTCTCTAGACTTAGATATCAAGTCCTTTACCTGACACTCCACATTTCATTTTCCCACTCCCAAGAATGATCCTGCTGAGTCAAGGAGGTCCTACACACAACAGAAATGAGTCTCATTGTCATACTTGAGTAACCAACAGGTCAAATACCCAGTTAACCCATCAATGAGGCAATGACTACTATTTTTCTCTCTTTATTTTCCCTTTCCTATTCTGGCAGCTGTTTCATGCAGCTGTTTTAATTAGTTTTATGGGCAGTTTTCGTTCAGTGTAAGCAGATCTGATCTGGAACCTCCCATCTGTTCACAAGCTGTTTGGCATTTACTCTAGAATCATAAAGTCCTAAAGCATTACATTTCTCTCCCTCTGCCAGAAAAGATGGGTTTATTTATTTATTTTTAGAGAAGAACTTAATGTCTTTCACTGGAATTCCTCCTGCTGGTGGTGAGAATCGTAGAGAACCCATATCACCCCATCCCCACCCAGCAAGAACGTTGGCTATACTCAATAGATGCACATCTTTACACAACGATGGCAAAAGGTCCCCACTAGGGAGTTCAAAAAGCCAACCAACCAAACAACAAAAAAAAAGCAATAAAAAAAGATTATATAAAAGTGTATTAGAAACAAAACAGTAAACTTTTCAAGGAATGATCTTTACTGATATTTTGTCCTCATGGAGCTCTCCTAGGATGACCTGAGAGCAGCGTCTCAGAGTTACAGCAGAAAACTAGTTTGCTGTTACTTTTATGCATTGCCTGTATTATTTTCCTGCCCATAATGTACCATGCATTCTAAGCCCCACAGGACTCTGAGTCAGCAAAGAAACACAAACCTGAGGGAGACATAAAAATAGTAAACACAGTTCATCCTTGAGGTCCACCTGAGGCTACGTGCCACCATTGCCTCCATAGTGCCCATGTTTTGAGCTGTACCCAGCACTATCTGTCTTGTGTCTGTGAGGCCAGAGAAGGTGAATGGAAGATTTTTTTAGATACAGAGGGTACCCCATTGTTTTTTAGAATGCTGCTCTTTTATAAGGAAGGTCACAGTGGTTTTCCTTCCTGGCAGGAATATAAGACCTGCAACCCAGAGAGCTGCCCAGAAGTGCGTAGGAACACACCCTGGACCCCTTGGATGCCTGTCAACATCACCCAGAATGGTGCCCGCCAGGAGCAGCGCTTCCGCTACACGTGTCGTGCCCAGCTGTCTGATCCCCATGAGCTGCAGTTTGGGAGGAAGAAAACTGAGAGTCGATTCTGTCCCAATGACGGCTCAGCTATGTGTGAAACTGACTGTATGTCTTGCCAGTTCTGGGGAACTATGGGACAAGCCTAGGTTTGGTGGTGGAAGGGGGAATTCTCTCAGAACAGCAAGAACCTGATTGTATCTACATAAATCTTGGCATGTATGACTAACGTCACTGCAGAATGGCAGGGATGGAGAGAGCCCTGTGATGTAGAAGTCAATGCAGCCCAGTTATGGTAGTGTATAGAGTTATTCTTGGTACTTCTAGGCTGCCTTAACGAGAATGGGCAAATGATGAGGATGTAAGAAGAGATATTCTACGGGACAGTTTGTCTTCACTTTTCTTTTGCTCTGGAGGTCCCTTTGTGCACTGCCTCCAGGGTTATTCCCTTCACTACTGTTGTAGTGCAAGTCAGTGTCCTGGCAGCACAGCCCAGACTGCCACAATTTGCTGCCCAGAAAGCTCATTTATCAAGATTATCGCTAGATTCAGTTTCTATGTGCACAGATTTCGCTTCCTTCTAGCTTTGCTGTAACGCTATGGAACGCAACTCTTACTGAGGGCTTTCAATAGAAACTCACCCCCGAAGTGCACAAATCCTGATTTTATTCATGCGCCTAAGACTTTTTTTTAAAGACCAGCAACTGATTGATTTGTGATGTCTTGTTTGTTTTCCTTGAAGCTCTTGTTGATGACCTCCTCAAGACTGGTAAGACCTCTGCACGGATTATCAATGGGGGCTGGTCCTTCTGGGGGGCCTGGTCTTCCTGTTCCAGGGACTGTGAGTTGGGCTTTAGAATCCGGAAAAGAACATGCACAAACCCTGAACCTAAAAATGGCGGCTTGCCTTGCGTGGGGTCAGCGATGGAGTACCAAGACTGCAACCCACATCCTTGCCCAGGTAATCATGATTATCTTCCTGCATGAAATTCAGAGGTATTCCTCCCCATCTTAATGGCAGAGACACCAAAAATCAATATTTCCAAGGTGCTTTCATTTCTTTATTTTCTTTAATTTGGGGGATTTTCCTTAATTTAAAAAAACAAACGCTATTGTAATGACTCATGTATGCAATTCACACACTTTGGTGCTGTGACCTATGTTTCACCTAGGCTAAGAGGGGAACACAGCCACAGCCTCTAAACGAAACAATATGGTGGCTTGTTTAGTAGTGTTTTGCTTGAGGCAGGTTTGATGCTTCATCCAGTGGAGAGCATCATGGTACATCTGTACCTTGGTGAGGAGAAGGGCTTAATGAATGTGACTTAATGCTGTGTAGAGATGCTTGATGTGGCAGTTCTTCTTGTGAACACTTGTTTCTTCCCCCTCTCCTGCTTACGTATTGTTCTTGCGATGGGCATCTACTCTTGACATCAGTTACCATTTCCTGCACAGCCAGCAGGGAGTATTCTTGCCTGGTTTCCTGGTTTTCAAGTTTGTCCTCATGTTTATGTTGCACTCCTTGTCCAGAATAGTAATAATAGACCATTGACTACCGTATTCTCACTCTCTTATCATTCTCCTTGCTCTGTAATAGCTATCTAAGCTAAATTTAAATGATCTTAAACAAATTACCATGTCTCTTTGTAGTTCTAGCAATTTCTAGCAGTAGCTCTGTCTACCTCTGGCAATATAGTTTGTGGCCTACAGTTGAAAGTGCTGCATTATTATGGTATTATTATGATATTAAAATTCAATGCAAAGATAAAGTGCCAATGCAGAAAGGAAAACATGATCAGAATGCGTAGCAAGAGCATAGCAGGAGTGTCAAATATTGCACTCTGTGGCCTATAAAAAGAAAATAACTCTAGCACTATAAAGGCAGCTATTAGTACTATTTTGGAAACTCTCAGTGGCTTTTCACTAATGTCTGTGCCCTTCTTCTGTGCTGTTTTCTCCCTTTAGACACTATGATGTTTTACAATCTGTTCTGAGTGCATGATTGCTATTTCTCTGTGTCTCCCTCCGTTCCTGCCTCACTCAATATGTATACACAAATCCTGGGTTTATCTTGCACTACGTCATGAGGTTGTTATCTCCTGAAATAGTGGCATGGGGACTTGAAAATCAGGTAGTCTAGTAGCCTGACAAGAGGGGTTGGGAACCAGAGTTCTTAATTCCCACCCTGGATTTATTATTGAAGTGTTTTGGGACTGTGCTCACATAAAGCCTCTGAGAATCGGTTTTCTGAAGGCTGGGACTAAAAGACTTGGTATCCCAGAAGAAAGATGCCATATAGGCTCCACTTAGGTTGTTTGACTTTTTTTTCCAAGTAAATGTGCTGTTACTATAGGTGTCAAAAGGCAATGCAATAAGGATATTTTATAAAAAGTTGTGTAAAAATAAAACAATAACCCTACAGAATAGTTTCTGTTACGGTGCTTTATGATGCACTCTTTTTGTGCATGGACTTCATTTAGCATTCACAGAGTGCAGCACATTCCAACCCTCTCTTGACACGAAGCTCTTGTTGTGAGGCCCAAACGTCCTGGGGTACAAGAAAGTGCTAGCTAGTCTGGGCAGGGTAGATCTAGGTGAGATACTGGGACTCTGTCACAGCGAGAGGAGTAATCACTTGCATGTACCTCTTTCTCCTTGCTTTTCCATATCCTCCAGTAAAAGGCTCGTGGTCTTGCTGGACTCCTTGGTCTCAGTGCTCGGCAACCTGTGGAGGAGGGCATTACCAGCGCACACGGACTTGCACCAACCCAGCTCCATCTAGCGGAGAGGATATCTGCATCGGGCTGCACACTGAGGAGGCTCTCTGCAACACCCACCCATGTGAAGGTAGCCACTTCGGGTCCCTGCTTCAGCTGGTTAGGGTGCTGACGGGAGCAAGGTGCATCTGCAGCATGTCGTAAAAATAGGCCAGGAGCACCATCAGTTAGTAGCTTTACTGTCCATTCAGTAAATGTATATTGAACCAGGGAAAAAGCAGACATCCTAGTGTTCAAATCAAATGCTTCGTCACCTTTCTTTTTACTTGCTCACCAGACCATGCTCTGGCATTCTGGTGTTAGCCAGGCAAAATCTTGTTAACGGATGATCAATTTAAAGTAATTGAAAAAGCAAGACTTTGGTTCTTGAATGTGGAAGCTTTCAAGACAAACAAAAGGAGTCATAAAGCATCAATCTGTACTGTTGCTGAAGGGGACATCCTTTTTCTGTCTTACACAGACTGGCAGATGAGTGTGTGCTACAGCTCAGAGGACACAGTTCACATCTGTGCTGACTTTGAACCACTTTTGTGTATTTCTGATCCAGTGCAGGCTGACTCCTGCTCTTAGCAACCTTAGTAAAACTTTGTAAGCACTGTAATTTGTGCTGGCTGCTTGGGGTATCCCTGAGAGACTTCCTCAAATTTGGAGGTCCTGTGCAAAACTGTCCCATCCAACTGCTTGTATGTTTTTAACCACAAAGCTGATATAGGAGTTTTAAAACCAATTCTGCACTGTGCAGTGCTCCAGCAAGGGTTCGTTTACACTGCATTAAGAAAATTACAATCGGACAAGTAGATTATGATGCTTGCACTGTTATTTGTATCACGATGATTAAACTCAGGGAAGGCTGCCAGACTGGATGTGCAGGAGAGGCCCAGGTGAGGATCTGAACACCCTCCAGCATGGGAGAAGTTTGGTTTCCACAAGGGATCCTCTTCCTTCTTGGTGATGTTGTCTGTGTGTTTTCTTGATCTTGGATTTAAGGTGGCTGGTCAGTGTGGTCAGAGTGGAGCCTGTGTAATGAAGAGGGCATCCAGTATCGAAGCCGTTACTGTGAGGTACACAGCCCAGACTCTTCTCAGTGCATTGGAAACAGCACACAATACCAAGATTGCCTGTATAATGAAATTCCTGGTATGTACAATGTCACTGAAGGGGGAGAGGGTGGGCCAATACAAGAGAGAAGCTCATGACCAGGTGTCAAGCTAGGGTGAGATTTTTTCTGCTATGAAAGGGTATGGATGCTTCTAGTAAAGCAAGCAAACTAACAGATAGGTTATCAACTCCCTTGTTGAAGGCACAGGATAACTGACATTCCTTTGGGGCAGCTCAGCTCTCTTTTAATACAGAATTACCTAGATCTGGAATGAATAACTAGTATTGCTTCACCCAAATTGAACCTTTTAACCCTGCATAGTTCATTTTAGGCTGGGTTACAAAAATTAGCTCTGTTCTCAGTATGGTGCATACAAAAGAAGATCCTTGAGTTCAGTTATGAAAGGAAGCATCCCAAAAGCGTGAAGAAGCAAGGTGGGCAGGATGGAGACAACTACTGTGTGAAGTGGGGAGAATAATCAAAGGTCTAACAGCAGCATGGTTGATGGACAGATAGCAGTCACTTTCTACTCTATTTTTTGTGGAAATTGAATGTCTCGGGAAAATACTTGACATGAGTCTAGCCTGAATAACATCTTCCAAGTGTTCTTTTCTGGATTATAATGACCTGGCTTGAAAATCTGAGATCCCCAGATGGTTGTAGTTTCTTTTTCCATGATTTTCTTAGCTGTCTTCTTTCCCCTAAACTGAAGAAGCTACATCACAATCAGGTAACTGCACTGTAATTGCCAGGTCTTTGGAGAGGTTTTGTTGCATGTAGTTCACAGTCTGAGCTTTTCATTCAATTTAGAGAGACTCTCAGCTTGCTGCAGAACACATGAGCAGCTTCTTGTTTCTGGATCACAGGGGGGTTTAATTACTTAAAGAAGTAAAGTGGTGGCAAAATGACAACTTTCTCCAATCTTCTCTTTGTTTAGTGATCCTGCCAGCATCCAGCATTGATGAGAGCACAAACTGTGGAGGTAGGATACCACTAACCATATATCTTATTTTTGTCTTAACCTGGCTTCTTTTCTCCCTGTGCAGTATCAAGCAAACCATTAATCTATACAGCTCACATCCCAGTGATAGCCTTAATTCCACTGGAGTCTTGCTGTCTGAGTCAGACTGGAGGAATGTATCACACAGGCCACTTGTCAGTTCCAAGATTTTTGTTTACTTGGGGGTTTGGCTTGGCCACCAAGGGTCATTAATTACCAGGGAGCAAACTGCTCGTCTGTCTCTACCCATGGGATAAAAGGTTTAGGAGAAAGGAAGGCATAGTCCTCATTTCACCACTGTAAGCCTCCAGCTGTTTGGAGGCAGGTGTTTTTAAGTAACCTGTAAAGACTTCACTGAACAAAGTCTCTTAGTTCCTTTTCTGATGTAGGACTAGATTTGAGTTCGTAGTTGTCCTCCAGGCTCTTCTTTTCACTGAAGTCCTCGCCTCAAAGAAGTTGTCTCCTTTCTGTATGTAACTTGGAAGGATCCAGTCATTAGTGTCACTCTTCCACTGCCCTACGAGCCACTGTGATAAAAATCCAGACTAAAGAAAATGGCAGGTGCTTTTGACATTTTTAAATGCTAGTTTCACACTAATGACCATGTCAATTCCTGCTCGCACCACACCCCTGCTTCCCTGCTTTCCTGAAATTTAAATGATCTGCAGGCTGCCAAAATGTTTTCTCCCTGTGGAGATGATGCCGAAAAAGGCTTGCCGCCTGTGGAATGGAAATGCAGCCACTGTGTTTGTGACTGTTGGACAATCAATGGAACTGATTTCAGTTTCATTTCATTGATTTACAATCAATGGAAATAAGATTTCAGCACCTACAATGTAACAGTTGGTTTTCTGCATCAGTCCTTCCCTTCCAGAGAGTGCAATATATCTGCTTCGGTTCCAGGACTCCTTCCTATGGGTTGCATTCTGCCCTTATACTCTCTATTCACATTTCCTTCTTTTTCCAATAGCATTATATTTGCAGCTGTAATCTACATTTTACCATCGCTAATATCATTTATTACTTATTCTACACTATTTGGCAAGAAAGCTGTAGCAATTGGAGAGATCAATTTGATGGGAAAGGGTGTTTCACCAGAGGTGTAATGATGGAAGGATAGGCACGATAGAAAGATGCCATAAAGGAAGGGAAGAAGATTGCTTACCCATATCATAAGATTCCAGATTTGCAGGGGAAAGCTCTACCAGGGAGGGATCTCCAGAAGGAGATCCTTCCCCAGTGGCAGTCAGCCCTTAAATGGGGTCTAAGAGAGGTGCAGCCAGCCTAAATGTAGGAGCACTTTATGGATATTCTATGATTCTGTGTTTTAGGAAAGATTTCCTACTGAAGTGAATTGGGAAATGTAACAGTGAACTGAGACATTCGGTGTAATATAAGCAAAGCTGGATGGAAGGAGAATGAAGTGGTGTCATATAGCTTCACCAAACACGGTTACATATCTGTGTTTTAGCTTTCATGAGTGAGGTAAAGTAGGTAGAGACTTTTTTAGAAAGGAAATGTCTTTTTGTAAATATCTTAACAACATTCAGAAGGAAATTGCTGTCTTTCTGCCAATTTTTGGACCATCGTGAGAACACAATAGAAAGTGGTAATCTTGCAATAGAATTTTATAGTGTGGCTTGAAAAATAAATGTAGCTTGTCAGTCTAATCAATTCTGTATGTTCCTTACTGTAATTATGACTGGAGTGCTTTACTTTGCTGTAGGACTCTATTGGTTTGGTTCCTTTTAAACTCAGGAGGATATTCTTTAACTAAAGATTAGAGTAGAGCAGCAGACTAATGGGCAGAATTCTGTATTTGAAAAGCATATCAGTTAAAATGTAAGATGGCACCAAAAAATGCACACCGTGATCAGATTAAGAATGAACCTCATTTAAAGCCACTTTCAGAGTAGTCCCTTCCATTTCTCTGCACACAGCTAAGTCAACACAGAAGACTGCCCAAATGAATTGGCTTTTTGAGTGGTATGAGAATTTTATCACTGCAATCCCCACTGAGAGTGTGGCCGTCCTCCAGGACAGCTGTCCTGGGGGGCAAGCAATCGGGCATCCCTCCCAGGCAGTAGTCCCCTGTCATTCTTGCTTGAAAGATTACAGAGAAAAAACATTAGAAGACAATAATATCTGGGGCCATCCTTGCTAATTCTTATTCTATAGATTCCCCAAAGCAACACAGCAAAAGACAGCAGGGTCATAAAGTTTTGCTACCCAAGAATGCCTCTGTTTGCTTCGTTAAGTTGGTGGCTGTAAGGATCCCTAATGTTTGTTCTGGTGTTGGTGGGGATCTTTTGGCAGTTCCTTTTACAGTGGGGTTTGAGACTCTCCAAAGGGAGGGCGGAGTGAGGAGTACTCTTTGATATTCTTCTCCCACCAGCCAGAGCTGGGAGTCAGGTATTCCCAGTGCACGGGGCACTCCTGGAAGCTGCAGCTCCTTCCTAGAGCTTGGAGGGTGCTGCTGTAATCCCATGTGGAGGGATATCTGTAGGAGGCTTTTATGGACCGGGAGCTTTTCTTTTGGAAATATTCACACTGCTGCTACTGCACCAACACCTGCCTGCAACTGCCTTCCTGTCGTTGAGGAGGAAGCCAACAAAGCAGGTTTTTTTCAAGCAGTTACCCCCTTTCCTTTTTCCTCCCTATGATTCTCATTCCCTCGATGACTGCTGTTTCACCATTAGCCGTACAAATACTCCTCAGAGGTAGTGCAGAGGTGGCCAAGCAGCACTCCTCTATGAATAAGCAAGAGCGCTGAGTATGCTTGGATTACACGGGGGAGGACTGTGTGTCTCACTCACCCCACACACAGTCTCAGGCATTTCGGGCAGCTGACAGAGAGGGCTTTCCCCTCCTTTCCTTCCCCTTCTGAGAAACACTGAGGATTTTTATCCCCTTATTTCCATGACACACACATGCTTTGGAATCCGTTAATGTGCATTGTTTGTATGGCTCATTTCTTTAGCTGTCAGCTTAACATAATGTTTAGATTCAATATCAATAGAGGGGAGAGAGGGGAGACAGGGAGGGAGCTTTGAGAAATCAATGTGTGAAACTGTTAAACTGCACAAGGCGGAGCTGCAGTGGGGAGACTGATTTTCGGGGAGATTATGTCAGTTTATGTTGGAACGTAAGACTCAGGCTTCAACAGCTTATTAAAGTTGATCCCGAGATGTCACGGCTCTGATTTGCACCTGTGGTCTTGTCGGGAGAGGGAAAAAGGCTGTTCTTTAAAAATAGCGTCTCCTGTCATTTCCCTTGCAGGTTTTAGTCTCATCCATCTGATTGCCACTGGGGTCTCCTGCTTCTTTGGCTCTAGCCTCTTAACGTTTGTGATTTACGTGTACTGCCAGCGCTGACAGAGGCAGTCCCAGGAGTCAACCGTTATCCACCCAACCACCCCCAACCATCTTCATTACAAGGGCAACACAACCCCCAAGAATGAGAAGTACACCCCCATGGAGTTCAAGGTAGGATACTTGATGGGAAATGCCACAAACAGCTTGATACTGCCTGAACAATTCCGTATTTATGTCATGGTTTGAATTGGGTAGGTTTGTGTTTTCTGCACCCAGCTGTTGGCATTGTGTGTGGGGCTGAAGGGGCATTTAGCCAGACTGTCGCAAAGGGGTTAAAAAGTCTCATTACTGCAATGGGATTTTGTTCTGTTTCACAGTCCTGATGAATGCCAGTCTGGCAAGTACATACCAACATACTCCAGGCCATTCTGACTATTGTATGTATACAAATTGTCCTCTAAGAAATCAGTAAGAGCTCAGTTCACTGCTTTGTTAGCGCATGGTAAGAGGAAACGGAGGGGAGGAAGAATAAAAACGGAAACTTCATTGACAAATAGCTGGGAAAATGCTTATTGGTAAGATGAGATGCTGGAAATGCTTTGTGAACTGCAAAAGTGGAGAAAATGAGAAAGCAAAGAGAGTTCTGCCCCCTCTATCAGGATTTATCCCCAGGCAGCCATGCAGAAATTTAATGATAGCTGTAGACTTGGGTGCTGAAGCCCTGGGAGAATATTGAAGAGAAATATTCTGCTGGCACAGCTGCTTGCTAAAGTGAACATCACCCGTTATCTGAGAAGACAGGACTAAGGGTGCAGGAGACAAGATGCAGAAACAGTAGCACGCCACTCTGTCTGAGGATTGGTCTCCAGGTGAAATGTGAGATCAGAGAGCTGAGCAGTGGGATGGGTGCAAGGTTTTTTGTGTCGCTGTGGGAGGAACAGCCTGCCTAAGGTGAATTGAACAGAGTGGAACAGTGTTTGGGATGTGAATACAAAGCAGCAATAAATCCTGCAGCTGCTTATTCCTTCAAAAAGCTATGTGCTGTTGACATTATGATTGTCTGTTTCTGTTGATCTGGCCTGGCTTCTGACTGAGACCCAACACTGTGGGACCATTTCCACAGGCTGGAAATGGGTGTTGGGGCTGTTTCTACATGGGAACTTTATAACGCTAGGCACAAGAGGACTCCTGATATATGACCATGATTTGCAATGTGAATATGTGAATATGCATGAGAATTAAGAGCTTGCATCAAGTCATTTGAAAAGAGTCAATGTTGTTTTGGCATTTTAAGGGAAAACAGTGTGAGCTAGAAAATAACAGACCAGCTGGGCAATAAGGATGCTCTGAATTCCTTGTGTTGGGCATTGTAACCCCTCAGAGGATGCCGCTGCGTATAAATGCAGTCTTGAAAATACATTTTCTAGTAGTATAAGGCTACAGTTGCATACAGTTTAATAAGGATGCGGCATCCTAATTCGAGTCAGCATAGATTTGTGGAAAGTAAATCATGTCAGGCAAATTGGATTCCTTTTTTAAATTAAATAAATATTGATCTAGATGGGAGGGAAGTAGCAGACATATTGGGATTTTCAGAGGCTTTTAACAAAGTTTCACAGGATATATTATTCTACACGCTCTGTATACATGGGTTAGGTAATAAATTATTAAGACAGGTAAAGAACTGGGACCTGATCCTAGAAGCTTCCAACTATGACAGTAAAACTTTCAGTTATGTGAGGAGTTGTGGCAAAGTCAATAGGAAGATGCAAGTGAGAAAGGCTTCCAGGAATGAAGGTGAGCAAGGGTATCACCTTATTTCTTACATAGCAAACAATGAAGGTGAAAGACAGGTTGTTTTGTTTTGTTTTGTTTTTTTTTGGGGGGGGGGAGAGGGGGGAAGTATGTCATTGCAGGATTGACTTTATATTAACATTTTCTTCATAATTTGTACTATCTTATTCCATCAGATCGTGCTGAAGTAGAAAGAATAGTTAAAATTTAGAAGAGAATGAGGTTGTTCCCAGAATGATCTTGATTGATTGGGTAAATGGATTCTGAAACGCAATATGTCTATGCAAAGTGGTGCAGTGGAGTAGAAGTAATAACAAAGCCGAGCAAAGTTTAAAATAGCAGCAGATTAGTTAATGAAGTATCAGGAGGGAGTTGACCTCCTTGATAGATCCATCTCTGAATACTTGATCTAGTGTGTAGCAACAGTGAGCAGCTGCTAGAGACTTCTTTCGATGGACACAAAGTGCACAGTCACTAGATCAAGTTTTGAGAATCTAGTTTATTTAGAGTAGCTGGGACTGTATGAGTTAGGCTCGGGGAGAAAAGACTTGGGCATAATGAAAGACACACCAAATGAGGCTTACTTACAGAACATTAGGAAGTGAAATGGTTCAGGTGCATGAACCTGCAGTCATTTTACAGGCAAAAACTAAATGTTCAGGTGCAAAGGGCTACTTGCTAAGTCATATTCAGAATGGCGAACAAGGCAAATAGATTTTTGGAAGAGGTAAGATTTATTTATCAAGTGGAGCCCCTTTTCTCTGTTCATGTAAAATATTTCCTCGTGTTTATCTTCCCTATTGGCCCTCCTTCCTTAAAGTCTTGCCTAAAATTTCTTATTTAATAATACAAATTCACCACTCCTCAGAGTTGCTTAGAAGAACATAGTGTTAGTGTAGTAAGCGGAAGGCTCTGTGCTGTGTAATTACAGAACTTATTATTAGCCAGCTTTATATGAATAACTGGCAGAGTTTTCTTAGGGTCAGGAGGGAATTTTTCATGCCTTCAAGAAACGTGTGGTTTTATTGTGATGCTTCACAATTAACATTCAAGTGATGAAGGAGCTAAAATTTACCTCCTGGAAAATGGGAGTTGGACTCAGCTTGTATATGAGCCCATCTGAATTTTAAGTGTGTACTGATGAAAGGAAGTGAAAACACCTGAAATTCCAGATTTTAAACCCAAATAAGTATACAGAGCAGATGCAAATAAATAAATATATAAAAATCCCCAAACATTTTTAGTTGATGCAAGCAAAAGAATTGTAGACTTTTGTGTGTGTGTGCATGAAGAAGTTAATATACCCGTGGTTAAGGAAAAACATAGCATGCAGCCTGTTTTTCAGTAACAAAAAATGATAATACACAGTGATGTGATGGTAGCAGAAGGTTGAGCATATGCAAAAGCCTATTATTCGCATTCTTTGATAGTACTAAGCCTTCTGCAGCCATCTTTAGTTTATTTTCATCTTGAAATATCTCTGCTCTCCAACCAGCGGGTGAATACAGTAGAAGGTTTGGCAATGTTGCATTCAAACGTACAACTCTGAAGGCAGACTCATAAATCAAGGTGAATTTTATATGAAGGCAGGTTTTAATGAAGAAAGTGCTTGCTGATCTGAGCCTTGTTGGGCATTTCAGCCTAGCAATGCAGTAATGCAGATCAGATGTAAATATCATACATAACGGTGACCTATTGATCATTTCGCTGATGCTAACTTGCCTAGGCAGTGTTTTGCAGAAGAATGTGTTATTTTTGCTGGCTGGTTTTCCCTTCCTGTTTTACTTTCTCAGGAATGCTGCGAGGTTTATTATTAGCTATTTTAGCCATGGTGTCTTAAAAGATTTCATGCATATGCATTTTCCAGCAGCACGTTGATTTTCATTTGTTATTCACAGATTGTAGGGGAGAGAACTTTTGGGTCATCTAATAAGCAGTTCATGTTTCATTAATTGGTTAAAGTTCATACAGCACTCTGACAATATTGAAGTCTGTGCAGAACAAGAGCATAATGAAATAAAAATTATCTGCTCTTCACATTTTGGCACGATGGGCTACAGAACCATCTATGACCTTCCCAGTACTGCCAGGATGATTATTTATAATATGGCTATTAAAGCAAAGGGAAGATCCTCTCTTTTGATGTCTTGCTTCAGCTAGTTGGTGTCTTATTCATGCGAGTTGCTTATTTAGCATCGTGCCGATGGAAAGCCAGATGATCCTGCGGTCGAAGCAGGAGGATGTAGAGTCAATGTTGAGCCCTTGAGAATTAGGAACTGTGAGCTGCCGCACATGAAGAAAAGGTTTGGACTGAACATCCTCCTATTGCTAAATCCTCTGCCAATAAAGAGAGCCAATTTTTTTACTCTACATGGGATATGGACAGGCAAAGGCATCTGCACTTTGGTCCAAATCCAAAACGCAATGGCCTTTGGATCAAGCCAGATGTGATTAGTGAGAAATATAAGTTTGCAGGATGGTTGTGATGATGATTCTGCAGATTTTCTTCTTGACTGTGCTGGACAGACTTCCCTTTGTCCTTCCTTCCTTAAGCATAGTCATTAGTCATGCAGTCAAACTCTGTGTGTGCTGTTGCCTCAACTAAGCTAGGGAAGCACTTGAACATTGCATCTGTTCTAGACATCACTGCTGCTCTCGCAGACATTAGAGGTCAAATATTGAAGTTGTGCTCAAGCAAAATAGTGGTTTATGTTGAAGAGCAAATATATGTGGGGGAATGTGAAGTAAAAACTGAGTGAGATGGCAGGAAATGGCAATTAAAAATGGAAACTAAATATTTTATATTTCACCTTGTGCCTTAATTTTCCAGGAAGACACCAGAAAAATGAACATTAAGTTGGGTAGGACTGTGAGTCCTGTAGTTGCCCCAAATTATATAGCAAATATAAATTCACCTACCAGGAAATGGCAGAATATTCACTCAATTTCCTGGAACTCCAAATAAAATAGAAAATAGAATGAATATTTTTAGATAAATTGAGAACAATGCTGTTGAGAATCAAATGAGAATGCAGATCAGATATCAAAAGTCTCTAGACACCGTGATCCGCACTTAGTAATCACGAATAATTCATGGCAATAAAATATCAATGTGGAGGGTTACGAAACAGAAACCAATTCTGTCTTCGGAAGAAGAATTCTTCTGAATAAAACAACAGACCGAGCGTTTGGCATGGCTTCCAGCATTGCAATATGAAGTAAAGCTCAGGATATAGGAAAGTGGATGTCTGTATGGATTTTAAATGTCTCTCTCTTGGCGATGGTCATTTTTACTGCCACTGCAAATCACACCTATTTTGTAGCAGGGAGACAGTCAATGGTTCAAGTTTAAATGAGCTTTAACTGCCATCAATGCTAGAGGAATGTTTGTCTCAGTCAACCTCGGTCTCTGAGGACGTTTGTTTCTTTCTGCCATGGAAAAAGTAGGGCCTTCGTGTCCTGTTGCTTCATTTAGTGTGTTACTACTTCAGCTAAAATTGGCTAACCCATTTATTTGTAGTGATCATAGCACATAGAGTGATAGCACTGTGATAAAAGAGTTTTGTCATTTCCCAGTGGCCCTTTCACTGTGCATCATTCAGGTCCCTGGAAGTGGCTGTAAAGTTCAGACGTAAGCCAGCAGTTATGAATCCCAACATAGCCAATAAGTTACCAACAACCTTCCTTAAGTATTTGCCTGAGCTGCATGGCGTTTTAGAGAGAGATTTAGCTGATGTAATCAGCTGGAATAAAATAAATACACACATATATACAAATATAGTAAATCAAATTGAAACATAAATTTTGTTCCCAATAAATTTCATGTCTTACAAAGACTATTTCCCCTGAACAAAGTGGCATTTAAGAACATTAAGTGCTCGAATGGTAGAGTACACATTTTTAGTACTTACTGTGAGTATGGTATTATTTGAAAAAGAATAGTAGGGGCAGGGGGTTGTGTTGGAAAAGGAGCATTGTGTCCTTTCTTGTATGATCCTGCAGTCGCAAATATCACTTCAGGGGACTCTCAATTTGCATAATGCATGCTAGGAAGAGAAAGCAGGAGAGCTTACTGATGGGGAAAAAAGGATTAAGTGGTGCATCTCAGTCAAACTCTATTAGTGTCTTTTCTTCCCTTTGTATCATTGGGTCGAGTCAAATTGAGCAGTCAAGCGTGCCTGGAGGTGTGGGTGTCCAGGGACAGCTGTGCCTGTGGAGCACTGTGCATCTCTTGGAGGTGTCCTCACCCAGGGCAGGAACAGCTCAGCAGGCTGCTGTGTGCATGTCACAGATATCAGCCTCATGTAGATGTATTATTTAAGAACAGGGGGAAATGCCAATTTGAGCAGTTTCCTTGCTCCTGTGCCCTCCAGGATGCAAAGCAACTACTGCCAACGGTCCCCCAAAGGAAATTAGTTCCCCCTTCATCCATTCTTCATGAAAGCTCTTTATTAATTCACAGGACTGTTATTGCTTTCTGGGAGGTGAGAATCCACCTTGCTCCTCTTTGCCTACCATTTTGTGAGAGTCCATCTTTTTTGTTTTCCTCTTTCAGCAACATTGAGAAGTTTTAAATCATGCTGAGGATAGATGCTTCATATTCATCCTGTTAGGTTTTCTAGTGTTGGCTTAACCTTCTCTCCTCCTTGTATGACCAGATGGATCTGCTTTGCACTCAGGTCAGGATTATGGTCTATGCTGTGCCTTCTCATAATCTATGCTAGTCATCATGGATGCTTGCACTAACTTTCTTTAAGGCCGTGTTGCAGGAGTTGTGATGATGTGTGGGCATGAACAAAACAGGTTTGTAGGTAGACAAGTTTTGTTTGATTTTTATTTTTTATTTTTTAAATCAGATCAAGGAATCAGTGGGAAAAAACTCAGCTTTTTGAGCATATGACCTGCTATTTCAGATCTGATAGCTGTGTTCAAAAGTTCATCTGATTTTTCCAGCTAAACTAGGGGATCTAATAATTGATATCACTTTTGTCTTGCAATTTTACCTTTCCTAATTTCTCAGGGGTTTACATGTATCTCCCCTACCCACTCACCTGTGCTGGAAGGAGAATTAAACGAAGAACTCCAGGAATGAGGATAGCAAAACCACACTGCATGGAAAGCTGCGTACTTACATGACTTCCCTCTACTGGCCAGAACAGGAATATTTCAAATATACCCTAGTTCCATTTGCTAAAAATTAATGGTTCTCCCTTGGTCCAGGTGCTTGAAGTACTTCTTCCCTCCTCGTCTCCACAAAGCTCTGGCTGGCACCGATATGCACAACGCTCACACTGGGAAATCCTCAGTGCCTCCAGCATATGGAGGAAGAAATAATTATGTGTTTGCAGAAGAGTTTAAAGGGAGCCATGAAAGCAGGGAGCTAAAGTAAAGGCAGAGGAGAATATTGGACAAACAATAAATACCAGAAAACATAGATTTAGTGATACGCTTGGAGGGGATCTGCCTCGCTCTTCATCTGGAATATCTCCACTAGCAAATGATAGATTTTTAGGTAGAATTCTAAAGAAATGGAGCTGCATACATACAAGATAGATAGCTATGTCAGTGTTCAGAATCGGAGCTTGCAGCAACGCTTCAGCCATTGACACCTTCCCCCAGTGCATCCTTTTTACGTGCACAACAGATTTGGCACAGGGAAAGCAGGCACAGCTCTGCCTGCACTCTCCTGTAGACAGGGGGATTCCTCATTAAGTCAGCTCTAACGCTGCCCTGAGATTTGGCACTAAGCATGTGAATAAAGGAAAAAAACTGAAAATCAGTGGAGGAATGAATCTAGATGGACTGTATCCCAGAGCCTGTGAGAACCAGCTAATGAACAACTCCAATTACCTTTATAAATATCACGGACCTTGGGCAAACTCCCAGTACCATGAAATGCAAAGGTAACACAAAAGCGTTTGTAAGAATGCAGGCCAATTTCCTCCCAGCTAATTGAGTCATTTTTAAGCTCCTCAAGTGCGATGCACTGAAGTCACACAAGTAGCTTTAATAACTCTGTGCGAGAAATACTATTTGGATTTGGGGATGAGACAAAATATCTGTTAAGCATACGTTCACAGTCAATAACATATTCCTCAACATTCCCCATTCAGCAAAGCATATCAAGGGAGTGTTAAACCCCAGTTGGTCTTTAAAATTTGGCAGAGTCGAGGCCATAGCAGAGAGTGAAACCAGGAGAAACAAATGGGATTGACTTGTCTGTGCTTTTAGTTACAGTGATGGAAACTCATTGAAACAAATCTGTGTCAGTGTTAATATCTGAAACCTGCACTAATGTTGGAAAGGCAACCTATCACATACTCTGATGAAATGAAAGGTGCTTAGGTGGATCTGACAGCTGCGTTGGGACCATAATGCTGAGAAGGAAGAAATCAAACAAGATCACTTTGTGTACGGAGTTTCAGCATTAGCAGATGAAAGAAAAGCACCAGACTGAGCTGCATACGGGCAGATTCTCAGTTGGTTAAAAACTGCAGCTTCACTGGTCCATACACTTAAAGAAAAGAGTGTGCTATAGGTGTCTGAAATAATCTTGTGACATGTAAGTACAAATTGGTTTGGGCAGGAACGCTGCTGCAGAGATTGAGACTTGGCTAATGGACTGTAAACATCGGGCAGTTGTTAATGGGAACATACGGGGCTATGGGGAGGAGTTGTTCAGGGCACTGCAAGCAGAAATACAAGGTTTGGATTTATTTAATATCTTCATTAATGAGCTTGGAGAGGGTGCAATCAGTGTGTTAATTAAACTAGCAGAAGAGACGAAATTGGGAGGTGTGTCAAAAAAACAGCCATTGGTATAGAAATAATGGAAAATGACCTGGAGAGGGATAAGTGTAGAGAGGAAATAACAAGGTAAGAAGCAGCATGGGGAGAAAACAAAGCAATCTTGAGGAACATAATCAAAAAGCAGCAGTTTAGAGGGTGGGAGATACTTGGAAAGCAGTACGACTATGAGACTGAATAGAGCTAGCAGATGGCAAATTAGGCTCTGTTTTAACTTTTATTTCTATTTTTACTACATCCTTTTTTTTTTCTTTGCACCACTGCAGTTACACCTTTGCAATTCTCAGCTAAATGTAGCGCTGCAGGCTGGCACTGCTCTGCATGACTTATGTTTGTAATTCACCGCCATAAGTGGCTCTGAGACCATCTGAAAGCTCAGGGCTGTACTGCAGCAGTGCAGGGAAGGCTGCCTGAAACTGAAGCCCAGCATGGCCAAGCTCCTATAGGTGATGCTCTGCACCCAGTGTGTACTATTTAACTTAACTGTTGTTTTAGAAAGCAGTGATTGTACATCTGGTGAGTTGATAGCACGTCCAAAGGCAGTTGGTAAACCTCTGTGGTGATGCTGTTGTGTATGTGAGGGACCCAGGAAGCAGAGAGGCTCATGCACCAAGACATATCAGGGCAGCAAGGAGACAGATCGCACCGTCCCACACAGCTGAGGTCATGTCTGCTGTGTCCTGTGCACCAGCTATATTGGGAAGCAGTGTAGGGCAGCCCAGAATTGTCCTTTTGTATCTGGGCACCACGTCATGGGTGTTGCCACCACCAAACTGCTGTCAAGCCAGAGGTAAATGCTCAGTGCTAGACACCTGCACTTGCCAATGGGAAGACTTCCATTGACTGTAGTTCCTTGTTAAGAAAAAATCATGGATCTCGTTCTAAGCAGGGACGCATTTTTGCCTTATTATTACAACATGCAGTTCATTTTGTCATCATACCCATGCTTACAGTCAGAGATGTGCCAAAGTATCTTTCTGACAATGGTCCTTTATGTTGCCAACTCTGAAGGTTTTTATAAGCTTTAAACGGCAGTAATACAACCTCACTGCCTCCCAAGTATGAGGATAAAATAGCTATTTTCAAACAGCTATGGAAAACTGTAGCTATTCATTTTCTTATAATTGAATGTTAGTTCCATTGTTAATCTGAGCACATATACCGATGCTGCCGTCATTTGGGGGCTGCTTAATTTATTTACCAATAACAGTGAACAAAGAATTTCCAGTCTAAAAATACGGTAAGCTTCCATCCCAAACGAACATGCAATCATAAGTTTAGTGTCGCAGTGGGATTTCTTTATATCTCTTTTTGAAAGGAAGTACCTTCTTATAGAGAAAATAGATTCTTCATCTGTACATCTACATTCCCCCTGTAATCCTACAAACAGCCTTGTTGAATCTGTTGGAAAAACTCAATACATAAACCCTGTCCGGTGCTACCTTTGGCTTCAGCATAGAGATTTTGTAAAAACGTCAGGTAGGGTAGTTTGTTTAATGTAATGCACTAAGCAAATTGTTAAGAAAGATCCGACAGAAGGATTATTACAGTCTTATAAGTCACTCGTAGCTTGCAGTAAATACATGGGTCTCATAAGGTTCCTCTGGCAGCTTTCCATCTTTGCAGCGCTGTTTGCAATGCATAGCTTGAGAGACACAGCAGTGTTGTGGCATCGGGTTGATCAGAAGAAAGGGAGCATGTGGGTGGGCCAGACGTCATTTGTTTTCCTGGTGTTGAATTTTGCTGAAAGAGATTATTCTAGTTATATGGTTTATTTTGTTCAAACGCGATCATTATGCTAATTATTTCCAAATTTACTGGTTAATGATAATTCTGAGCTCTCTACCTTGGTGCTTCCAGAGGTGTACAAGCTGTGGGAAATGTTTCTTAGTATATTTCTGCAACCCTAATTCATTTGGCTAATGTTCCTAGAGCACAAAAAGTAATGTCCTTTAACAGGAAGGCATGGCTAGCTCCATAAAACGGCTGATCTGTATCGAAAAGGCATTTTGCCATTCTGATTTCACTGCAAGAAACAAACGACTTTCAAGGAGCACAGAAGAAACTAAATATTGGACCTTGCATTCATTACATCATTGCACGATTCCCTTAAGCCTCCATTTTCCTGAGGGATGAGGGGGAGTAATGGCCCTCCAGCTGTTGCTACAGTATGTATATTGGATGCTGTTTCATGAAAATTGGAAGCGCTACTTTAGTTCTTTTAGGGCTAATTGTGCAACTGAGTTCAGTGGGAATTCTGTCCCTCATTTCTGCAGATGCAGGATGCACATGGGCTTGATTTGGATGTTGCCAAGAGGAATGGCTTGACTTCACAGTTTCTGTTTGGTTCCCGGACTTTTGTTTTTGACCTTTGTCTGTGTCTACAGTGGATGACGAGGGTTAGCAGTGATTGGAGTTGTGACCCTTTGTTCCTTAGTGCCTGTGCTCACTCTGTGAGGAAGGAAAGGGGGAGGGAGGATTGGACACACCCCAGTGTCCAACATTGCAAACAAGCTTGAAGATGGAAACGTGGGGCTAAGAGCTAGATGTGGTGGTTTGAAGCTCTCTGGGAAGGTCACCCAACTTTTCCTTTCTTTCTTTTTACCTTTTTAAAGGGGGAAGGGGGGTGGGAAGTGGAAGAGCTGAAATACCACTTGGCAAAAGACAGTGGGGAAACTGTTGAGCTGGGGAGAAATCTTTGCCCCGCTGACTTCATGGGGATTGCAGTGCTGTGTAATTGATGATAAACCTACCAAACTTTTGGGAAACCCGCTGACTCTTCCCTCACACCACCTTCAAAACAGAAAACAGAAATTTGGAGCTCTACGCAAGCACTGAGGTCTGCAAGATAAGATTAAGGAAATCTTGACATTGCCTGTCACCCTGTGGGAACTACGTTCACTAGATGGCCTTTTTTTTTTTTTCTCTGCTATCAGTTATATGTGTATCAGTTGCTTTTTGAAGCTTCCTTTTCACGTTACCTTGCTGCAAACAACAGGGAATTCCTTTTAATTGGGCATGGAGAGATCTTCCTCTCTTTTCTAAGTCAAGTTTTGAATTTTTCATGATTGTTTATTGAAAATTGAAACATTTGATCTGTTTATGCGTGTAGGAAATGTTTATACAGCTTGTACATGCAGCTGTAGGATGGGAGTAGTACTGAAAGTCCCATACTGCTACACATGATGATATTTTGATACATCTGGGAGAATGTAAGCAAGTAGGTCAGTGGATTATGACTCAATGATTTGGAGCAGAGGCAGAATTTGGGGGAGTAGTGGCAAGGCTTTGCTGGAGAAAAAGCAACAAATGGAAAATATGAATGATGACTTTGGCTAAAAATATCAATGGTAAAAGCGGAACAAAATTAAGTGTATGCATATGGCCCAATGCAATCAAGTTTAACACATCTGATGCTTGGCTTTACCTTGGGAAAAACAGCCTGTGCGTGTGTGTCACTGTTTGAGTTCCAGAGGAAGAGCAGCACGTGAGGGGATAGCAACAGATTTTTTTGTTAGAGTGTTTCAGTTCTAACTAATTGCTAATACAACAGCAAGAGTGCTAACTGATTTTTTATGCGTTTCTGTTAATGTTGAAATAGTCAGTTTTCTGCTGTGCTTGGCATAGGCATGTAATTCACTGGTAACAAGATTGGACCTTTTGATTAGTTGACAGATCGCATGTAATGTAGAAAGCTGCTGGTGTTTTACATTCTCTTAAAACCGTATCCATCTTAGTCCATCTCAAATCCCAGTTTGACAAGGCAGAGCTCCCAGGTTACAGGAAGTTTTTCATCTGTTAGTCGTATGGGAGAAGCTGAAGTTGAGCCTGCTTTTGAGCAATCCACTGGGAGCTGTTAGTGCATGCTGCTGGCATATCTTCTGCTAAAAAGTTCCTGAATTGAGGTCAGTGGTGAATAGACCAGAAAAAAAACGAATGATATCAGATATGTCGTGATGGTGTGGCTCATCCGGGAAGGAAGGAAGCAGGTAAAAATATTCGACTGATGCATGGTCAGTTTCTAGTTGTTCATTGAATGGATCTCTTTTTTCTAACCACCACACACTGGTTTTCACAATAGCTAAGGTTCTGGTCTCAGTTTTGCAACAACCAGAATCTTCTTTCTTTTGAAGAGATGATGGGACCAAAATGAGAGCCTGAAATCCATTTCTCTCAGTGTTTAAAATACAGCTGTGAATGTCAGCTTAGTTACTGCCAACACAGATAAGTCCCTACAAAGGCAACTTTCCCTTTGGTACTGACGGGTACGGGTGGGAGCACCTGTGGGTGCAGCTGAGCGCTTTCATCCCACAGTGACTCCAGCAAGGTCAGCTTGTTGGGAGCCTCTGACCTTGGTGGTGTATCCCATATAGTGCTGGGGGAATGCTGTCCAAAAGGAAAGTGGTTGGCCATCTCTGTGCTGTCACAGTAAGGCCGAGCAGGGCAAGAGCCAGGGTTAGGGCTCTGAATGAAATGGCACAGGAGATGTAACCTAGGGAGATGTAACCACAGAGCTTCTCTTCTCACACAGAGCGTGCATCAATATGTGTACATCTCTATAATTCGCTGCTGCCTAATTTCCCTTCTTCGAAATATCAGGCAATTTCTAGGGCCAGGGAACCTAATCACCTTTTTATTAAAATGAGACAGACAATAAGTTTGTATGGAGAAACGTGCAGGCAGTGCACATTGATCACACTGATTTAGGACTGTGCTGCCTACGCAGTTTTTCCAGAGACAAATTCCTTGCAGCTAATTGCATTATAAATTCTCTTAAACCTTTTTCAGAAGGTATTTCCCAAAGATATAAACCTTCAATAAAAAAACAAACAAACAAACAAAAAACCCAACAATGAAAACAATAAGAGCAAAGGAAAAGTTGAGGTTTTTTTTCCTAATTAAATGTTATAGGAAAGTAAGACAAGAGATAAAAAAAAAAGAAAAAAGCAAATAGCATTAATTAAATGCTAAGTCTGCTGTAAGGGACTGGTCTTAAACACCATGGGACTTGTTGGAACTCACACAGATTTCCCAGTTGAAAGCCAAGAAAGATGAGTCCTGAGGTTTTTGTCCTCAAGTCGAGATGGTTTGTGCCATCCCAGGTCAGGATTTTGATGCCAACAAATTTCAGAGGTTGTAATCCTGAAATCTCTTGAGTTTTAACTCTGCCAAAAAGTGAGCCACACAAGTCCAGAACTGCCTTTGGGTGTGCCCAGGGAGTGCAGCAGTGGAGATCAGCCTGTCCTCCTGTGGTGGTCCGTGGCCATTGGGTTACACTGCCTGAAGTGGCCATCCTGAGATAGAGGCATTGATAGGAATTCTTAGTCACCGTGTACAGCAGGGATGAACACTTGTTTGTTTGCCAGGGAGCAGTTCCCCCAAAGACTCAGTGACAGTACTTAGCGAAATGAGTTTTTGCAGGCGATCTCAATCATTTTTATCAAGCTGGGTCAGAAAACACTGAAGCACAGAGAAGTTAATTGAATTTCCCAAGGAAGCATAGAAAGCAACAGAAAACTGAAACTGGCTTCCTTGTTTGCCAGCCTCCAGCACAAAGCAGCAGACTGTTGCCTACACTATTTTAATATTTCTTTGGGTGACTGGGAGCAAAGCATGACATTTCTTTTCTTCCTTTCATATCGAAGGGCAGAAATTCTCATTCCTTGGAAGTATTTGTCATTTTGAACATGCTTGTACAAATTTTCTCTTAGCTCCTACAAGTGCTGTGCTGTAGGTCCAGGCATGGAAAGATCACAGTCAGACCGGGAGGAGGCTGGGTCTCCTCCTGTTTCCACATACAAGATGTTTCATGTAATGTCCAGTTCCAAAGAAGTTTTTCAGCAATTCAGTAATTAAACAGTGTCTTTGTCAGGGTACTTTTGCCACAGGAAAGCCTTTCCTCTTTAGTCTTACATAAAATAGGGAGGCACAGCTCCCATGGTAGCTGTAGGTGTGAGACTGCTACTGGATTAGAAGGTATCTTCTTTTCTTCCTCCTCCTCTCCTCCTCCCCATGCAGTAAAATTGCTTGATTAAATACAAACTGGGGCTTGAGCTGGGTTGGGTGTGAGCTGTTTGTGGAACCGAGGTGTAGTGGCTTCCCCAGAAGTATTGGGGTAGCAGAACAGCCATTAGATCCCGGACTGGCCCCCTCATCCGACCTCTCCATCTCTCTGCTCCAGGCAGGAGATGCACTCATACCTTCCCTAAATGTGCTGTGCCTCGATCACGAGGATGCTGTAGCAAACAAAGCCTGTGTTTACCCTCAGATCAAAGCAGTGAGTTCCTACTGTACTGCATGGCAAATGTTAAGTGCATAGGAGCATTATAGGCCAGAGACAAGAAGTTGAAGCCAGGGGATCATTGAAAAACATTGTTAGAAATGTACGTCAACCAAAGTTGTATACTGTAAAGATGAAGGAGAAAGCTTCATACCATCACTGCTTCTTCCAAAATGGGATTTTATCCTTGTGCATAGGAAAAGCCTGGCATAGCAATGGGTTTTAATCTGGGGATGGGAAAGGGGGATGCCGGTGTGAAAAGTAATAGTAATTCTTGCAAAAATCAAAGGGGGGAGGAGGGCAGGGGGAAAAACCCCTCTACATTTTTATGTTAAAAGGGGTGTTTGTGGTTCTCATTTTTATGCTGTTGTTGACAACACTTGTTTCATGGTTGTTGAAGTATTTTAAGTCATTTTAGTTTTTCCAAAAGTGACCATGATTTGTTACTTATACTGTAGCTGACAGAAGTGACACACTTAATATCGGGGGGTCCAAACCTGGATATCTACCAATGGAGATGGAGATCAGGTAAATGCACACCTGCTCTGCCAAAGAGAAAAAGCCACCATTTGGTAGCTGCTTTGAGAGGGAGCTGCAGGCCGTAACATGAGTGCTTTGAAAGAGATTAGATTGAGCACTACCATTAACCACCAAGGTCCATGTAGGCCCAGCATGGTTCTGTGTGACGCTGACGTTCAAACAACATGCCATCCACCAGGAGACTGCGGGTCTCTGGAGAAGGCTCTGGATCGTGGCCCTAGCAGTAGCTGAGCACAGATCTCTGTGAGGAGACCTGGCAGGAGCTGTGGTCCCCACAGACTGCCCTATAGTGACCTCGAGGTGCTGTCTTACTCTCCCAGCTGGAGGGAAGGCGGTGGTGGCTGCAGCAGAGGCCATGCTGAAGAAGGCAGGTGAGAGGGAGGTGTCTGCAGGTAGAAAGGAGTAACTGTGTTGCACCGTGGCCATGCCTGTCATTCCCTCTTCTCTTTTACAGACACTTAACAAGAACAACTTGATACCAGATGACAGGACCAACTTCTACCCCTTGCAGCAAACCAACGTGTACACGACAACCTACTATCCCAGTACACTGAACAAATATGACTACAGGCCCGAGGCCTCCCCTGGAAGGACCTTTACCAACAGCTGATGATGGACAGATCCTACAGGACTAGATCACTTCCTATATGAATTTTTTTTAATTGATTTTGTGGACCAAATACTGGCCCAGCCTCTAGATGTAAATATTGTACAGTAGGGTCTTTTTTTTTCCTTTGGTTAATTGTATTTCTTGTAAACAGCACATCTCCTTACAAGGACAAAAATGCGTATGGACCATTCTGCAGAGCTTTTGTGGCTGTTTGGTTGGAGATGGCTCTCACTACTGCAACTGTTTATGGCTGGAAGATCAGCATCGCTGTCCAAGGCCGATGTCAAGGAGCTGGCTGTGGCTGTGCCACCACGCAGCAGTACGATTGCATGTGGAGTGACACAGGAGGCAGCCTCCTGGGGCGAGGAGCATCCTTCCTGGGACAGAGGAGCAACAAGGCACAAGACGACACACAGTGCATGGAACAGACCAAGCAGGACTCCATCGTGCCAACAACTTGAGGAACGTTTTCCTTTTCAGTTCCTTTTTTAATTTTGATTATTTTTTTTTACCGTTTCTGCAAAAAAAAAAGAAAAAAGAAAAAAGAAAAAAAAAGAAAAAAAGTAACTTTCTAGGGCAACGTTCCTGTATCTTCAACAGAATCTTTTCATACTGCAGGAAATAATCTCCGCCGCCTTCTTTGGTAATATGCAATTGAGCTGGTGAGAAACAACACACAAATAAAGTGCATTACCCAAAGAAGCTTTCTAGAATGTTTCCAGTCTTAATTAAAAGAAAATTATACAGGCAGTGAGATACTGAGGAAAGTAAATGTTGGATTAACATCGGAGACGTGAACTTGGAGTGCCTAACAAAGAAAGATGTTTATATCACTGGAAAAAAATATGTGATGATTGCCACACAAGAGCCATAGGCTTTTTTTCTTTCATTCTTTCATTTTGTTTCTGAGACAGTGTTAACTCTTTTTGTTCTAGCTTTGATCCTGATTGTGTCCGCAAGGAAAGACAACATTGGAGGCAGTGCTCTTCTTTGTGGGAAATCACCATGCTTTGGGCTAATTTTTACTCTTCTTTTGTTGTTGGTTTTTAGTTTGTTTACTTTTCAAAGAGTGAATAATTCTGACTTTGCAGGGGAGAGTGTTTTGTAAGGAATGTTTCCTTAGTCTGACGTGACCCAGAAAGTCTGCTGCACATTCTTATAGCGTCTTCCAGTCAGTACTCTACGAAATAGTAACACAGCTGAGTAATGTGCATTGTTTGCCAATATTTCCTTAATTTTTCTGAACAAAACCAACCCAACAAACAACTGCTGCTGCAGCTACTGAAGTGAATTGGGGCAGTAGCGTTATTAAACAGTATATCCAGCCTTGAAATGTAATTTTGTGTATGTGTGTGACTGTGTCTATGAGAACTGTATTAGTTTAATGCAGAAGCCATGTTGTCTACAGCCAGATGTTTGTCTGACATAATTGTTTGGCAAAAAGGAAACTTATTGCTGGTGCTTAATGTACAATTACATCAAATGTGTTAGCAACGTGAACAAGTCCACCACTGTTATCATTCAGTGTTTCTAAATATTTATAACGAACTCCTGATGCTAAGGATTTTAGAATGTTGCAATACCGAGCATGAGATAAAAGTACACCCCGAAACGCACATGAGCTCCACGTGGTCCCGAGCTTGGATTTCTTGTCTGCATCTTACCCAGATGATTGCCATGCCTGTGCATGGCCATCAGCTCAGCTGTGTCCCCAACTGTTCTTTTTGTCCTTGCTTTCTTTCAGATTTTGCCATAAGCCAACAGCTTTTCAGTGCTGTTCCTCTGCAGTTGCTCGTTGGAGGTCTGGCCGGGGCCGCGTGTTCTGCTCTTTCGTGCAGGTAGCCGGTAGGAAATGAAGAAAGGCTCATACAAGTGCATTGCTTTTCCTGCAAGGAAAAGCCAGCATGACTCTATAAGCTTGTGTTACAATTGTTTGACCGGAAGGCAAGCATAAAGTAGCCTCCCATTTTTAAATTACTTTTTTTCGTCTTCAGTTTGCAGTGATTGAAGGCTGTAGGGATATTTGTAATGAAGTGGAGTTATTTGCAGTGCTCCCAGGATGCCTTAGGCTCAGTGGTGCCCATCATTTCCAGCGGCTGTTCTTCTGATTTAGCAGCTCACCCCACTTCCGCTCCAGCTTCACCAGGTGAAAGAGAGGGAACCAAACTGCCTGCTCCCCACAAAACACTGGAAATCCTGACTGTAAGTCATTCCAACAAGCACGTGGCCCAGGGGCTGAATGCGTTTACATTGGACTGCCTGGCTGGAATTCCTCAGCTCTCGGTGGAGCGAGTCAGAAGAACACGGGGCTTCCACAGTCACACTCACTGTTGTGAAATTTGAGCCACCTTTGAGCTTCCCTCTCAGCGCCGACACATTCTGCCATCATCGTGCACATCACAGGATTGCTGCTGGAGTTTAGAGGATGCGAGAGAGTCAAATCTTGCAATTTTTTTTTCCATTTTCCATTTTTCCTTTGTGTTTTTTTCCTTCACTTTAAGCATTCTTCCATGCTTGGCTTAACAAATAACACAGTTTAAAAGGATTTTTTTTTCCCCAAAGAAAGCTCCCATGTAGCAGTTGAAGTTACTTAAATGCTCAGCTCACCAAGGTGGGCCATTACTACCATTGTGCTCAGAAGGCGGATATTTTTGTCGGCTATTGGAGGGCAGATGCTTTGAGGGTGGTGCATGTGCTTATCACTTCATCGAGACGCTCCTTCTTACCAGCCTCCAAATGGACCCAGCCCTTTTCACGTAATGGGCAGTCACAGCAAGGGTCTGTTGGCTCCAGTCGAGCAGAAAGCAGAAGCCAGGAGAGAGCACGGAGAGAAAAAGAGAGAAATCAGAGCACTTATTACTCAATTAATGTTTGCATGAGGGTGCAGTTCTTTAAGGATCATGTTAATGTGATGTGAGGGTTGCATTTTGTTATGATGAGCTCTCTGATGCGTGGCAGGTTAATGACACAAATACATGACATTCTTGCTGTCCAGGTAACACAGCAGTTTGCTCATCAGATCTGCAGTATCTGTAGCAGGTTGGACTGCTGCTGGCTGCTAAACTTGCTAAGAGTTCCTAAGTCCAGCTTGAAGTACACTGGAAATGCACTTAATTGGGAAGCATTGCTTCCCAAAGAAAACATCTAGCTCTCCTTTTTCTTTCACTTCCAAGAAAGGAGACCCTGGGTGGTCACGGGGTTGGTCTGGAGCCATTGGTTCTGTGCAGATCCATGGGGGAGGATTCAGGCATACAGCGCACGAAACACGATGGACAAAAGACAGTGGAAGTCTGACAGCCCAACGTTCAGCAGAAACACATGGGGTGTTCCACACCGAAATATGCAAACGTACAGCTACAGTAGGAGAAGAATGTACAGTAGGAGAAGAGAGGTGTAGTGTGCTACCACCACTGTTCCTAATGCCTTACTTGTAGAAAACAAGATGATAGAGTTTGTTTTTTGAAATCAGCAGAGAGCAGGAACGGAGTCTTCATCTGATGCAGATAATTTGATGCCTCCAGTGTTAATCTGATGCTGAGTCCACCTGGGGAGGAAATTGCTGTCCACTGAGATTGATTTATTCTTTGTACCAAATGTAGTGGGGGAGAGTTTTATATATATATAAATATATATATAAAATGTAAATGTAAAGTTTGTGTAACAACTTGCTCTTTTTTTGTAATAGTGTATACATCTATCAGTGGATAGGTACAGTATATATTTATAATATATACACACACTATATATATATATATATAGCAAAATGCCTGCAGAGGAAACTTAAAATAAGAAAGGCAGTGCTGGTATTCAAATGCCACAGGGACGAACTGAAGGAAAAAAAAAGTGCAAATCTAGTGTCCTTTCCATTAGGGGGTAACAAAATATGCTTTTGAGGTAAATGAAATATAATTTTTTAATTGAAAAGAAAATTGATTTTTCTAGTTAGAAGTGCTGATTCTCCCCTAAATCATTCTGGTTAAGAATGACTGAGTAAAGGATTCTCGTTACTGCTTATATTTTCTGAATAAGCCTCCTGAATCTCTCATGTGTATCACTCTGTTGTTTTTGTAATTATAAGTAGGGAGTAATTGTGCAAAGAAAATTAAAATAGCAAGTAGGAGTAACAAATAATGTACCATTAGAGTAAAGCATACCAACTACTAGAACTGGAACAACATCATCTTCCACGTTGAAGAAGTTAGCAATTGCTTTCTGAGTTATTGATCAGCATTACGAGACTTGCCTTATAGGGACACAAGGAGGTTTAATGCAAAATTTAAGAGTCGAGAAACCCTGAAAACCAATGGCTTTTGGTTTCAGAGGGCTCCAAATAAGGCTGTGGTGCAGGGGCAGCACCCTACGGCTAGGTGTGCCCCTTCTGAGCAGGGACTGGACTCAGGGGATTCTTCCCTTTGAGCTTGTAAGGAGAAAACCTGAGAAGGCTGCAAGGGTAGGTTTGGGCTGGGTGAGCAGACCCACAGGTTTCAGTCCTGTGTGATTGCCCTCAAAAGCAACCAAAAACCCCCTCGTGGGGAACGGGTCCTTGTGGGGTCATCCAGCCTCAACCCTTCTGCCCTGAAATCCCCCCTTTGGGCCACTGCTTCTGCTCTGCATCAGCTGCAAACCCACTCCTGGCCATGGGAGGTGGGTGTGCAGTTTAAGAGCAGCATTTGGCTTTCCAGAGTCCCCATCCTGCTTTGCTTTGAAACCAACCCACTGCAAGAAACAAGAACACCATGAGGCTGCAGCCCTGCTCCCATAAAGGCTTCAGGGTGTGTGAAGAGTAAGATGGGGCCAAGTGTGTGATGGAAGTGGGGGCACAACAGGCACAGGGCTGGGGGGGGGAATGCGATTGGAACTCTTGTCCCAAACAGCAAAACCTGGAGTGTGTCACTGGACTCTGCAGTGGAGGCACATCACCCTTCCTATGCAATTGAACTCAATGGTACTTTAGTATAAAGGTGACCTAGACTGTAATCACTGCCTTTAGACACTGTGAATTTTTTTGGGGTACTCTGTATTTTTATATATTGTACAATGTAAAGAATAATTCAGAAATAAAAGAGAACAACCAGGCAGGCTTGTGGGTTATTTCCCTGCTGTGGGGAGCTGCTTTCTGCATGACGGACCCAAAGGAGGAGAGCAAAACTCACCCTAAGTGCAGGTGCCAGAAGTCGGGACACGGGGAGCAGGGCACACTGGAGCCAATGCAAGCTGGGGGTGCTGCAGCTGCTCCTCATCCCCTGCATTGCACTGCAAAGAGTTCCAGAAATCGAGGGGACACGCTCTGATTGAAAGATGATCATGGCTTCTCACTGCAGGATGTTATAGCTCCGCTTGCATTTATTAATCAAAGTAAAGACCATGAAAAGTGACAGAGTCAGGAACATTTTAGTTTATGTTCCGATGCAGCTCGAGACTTATATTGAAGTTTTATACAGAAAATTACACCATAATGTCGTAAAAAATAGATTGGATTACTAATAACCTGAAACGTGCTCCACCTGCATACATAATACTTTAATCCTACTAAATCATAAGCTATCATTTGGGTGTTTTCATGTTCTCAAGTGTGCATACAGGAATTTCTTTTCAATGCAGACCATTAAAAAGTAATTGAGAGGCACAAGATCAGTAAAAACAAACTTGCTGTGAATAAGATGATTGATTTTTTTATCCAGTTACTTTGCACCAACACGCAGAGGGGGCATTTCTGAATGGTTTTGTTTTGTATCAAGACACCTCTGCACACAATTAGAGCAAAGCAGCACGTCGGAGCCCATTTCCAATTTCCTTGAAATCTGTCTACTGCAACATTTTTTCCTAGGTGCTAATTTGATTCATTAACATAACAGCTTCACTTGCAGCCCTGGCACAGTTTGCTCTCCCACTTTCACTCCACATCCCAGCTGCACCAGTTTGCTTTTCAAGTTCTTACCAGTGTAGAAAGCAGGGGTGTTCCATGTTCAGTGCAGGGGCTTCACTTGGAGCTTCACTTGTAGGATGTCCCAGCACAGGGCTGCTTGGGGCTGAGCACAAAGAACACCAACAAAGGAGAAAGCAGAAGGCACTGTGCGCTCCATCTCTATGTATGTGCCCTCCAAGCACCCTGCCAGAAATGCTCTGGGGGCAGCAGATCCCCCCCCCCCGTCCCTCTGCATGAATCCCTTTTGCTGGTTCCAACCCTCCCATCAGGAAACGCTGCTGGGTGCTTTGTAACCACTCTAATAGCACCAAATGATGTTATCAATCAATAACAGACTGTGCCAGACCAACCTGATGTCCTCCTCTGAAGAGGCCCCAGTCCTGTCTATGCTTCATGTGGGGACAGCTGTGGCAGCCTGAGAGGTCTGTAATGACACTCACAGTGCCTACAGGTCTGCGGGATGGTTCCAGGGAGTGCTGGATCTGTCCTGCACTCCCATGTTGTCCATCCACAGTTCTGGTCAGAGGCCCCAGCCCACAAGCTCGTTCCTGCACAGTTCCCAGGGCAGCTCATGGGCTTCTCCATCTCCAGTGTACGTGTGAGACTGCACGCACTCAAACACACAGCTCAATTACCAAAGGCTTTGGAGAGTCATTAAAAATGCTGTTTTGCTAACAGCTGAAATGCATTTTGACGTGTTTTCTTTGGTTCATTCATAGAACTCCACTCGTGTGGAATTGTCACCGCACTCTGCTTAGCAGCCAAGCTTCAGGTTAATCACAGCGAGGCAGCTTTTAGCACTTTCCAAACACCAAAGCCCCACCACAACCACCCCGCCTCACTCCCAGCACGGAGGTGAGGACAGGCAGTGCCCTGTCATCAGAGTCATCCAGTCATCAGACATGGGGAGAACCACACAGCCCGCAGCCATTGCCCACTGCTGGGGGAACTGCAGAGTGCTCCGCTTCCCTGCGCCGGGTAATGAACCACCTCCAGCAGCACCGTTTGATATTTCTGTGATGTGAAGCATCGATGGCCACGGAGAAAATCATCCCCGTCTCTGCAGTACTTAATTTACTGTCACAAGCAAGCGCTGCGCGCGAGAGGCAAAGCGCCGATGCGCTCTTATTGCTCTGGCAGCAGCCACGTTATTGTTTTCTGCTTTCAACATTTCTTAGCAACAACAAATTTTTCATAGGGCTCTTCATGGAAATTCTCTTTACGCTGCACCCCATTTACATGCTCACATTGCTCTCGGCTGCACTTGGACTGGGGCCTCCTCACGCTGTGGGGCCACTTGGCAGATGCCAATGGCTGGAAAGATTAAATAGAAAGTGGGCAAAGCATCTCCCCGAGCAAGGCCGAGCAGAGAGGGTTTGCCAGCTCACAGGTCTGAGCCGCACCCTGGCCCTGATCCCCCCAGCACAGATTGCTGCGGCACCGTGGCGATAAATGCGCCTGGGAGCAGTGTGGCCTCCAGCTCCCATATATAGGCTGGAAAGAGGTTGCTGCTAAGAATAGCTGGGCCCAGCTCCTCCCCACCACCAGGGCTGACAGAGCTCTTCCCGACACTGAGAGGAGGTGAGGCTATTTTAAACTTGTCCGTGGCTGGGATGTTATTGAAGAGCCGGTCCTAGAATATAAACATGGGTCCCAGTTAGGCCTGTTTAAATCAGGTGAAGAATAAACACGAGCAAAGGGATGATGAAGGGCAGCTCTTCCAGAAGAGCAAACCAGACGGCTCCCAGCATCCTGAGACAGGGAACCAGAGCCAGAAGGTGCTCTCTGCCCCCAGGGATGGGGCTCAGCCCTTTACACTGAGGATGCTCCACTGTGCAGCAGTACCTTCAGTACTTTTAATTGATTTTATAGCAGAAAGAAGCGATTCCCTGGGGGTTCTGTATGAATTAATGAACGCTGATGGCAGCACAGCTGAGTGACTTCTTTAATGCGCAACAAGCGGTACGGAAAGAGACACGAGCATCACGGCGAGATTCCAGTGTTAAACAATACAGAGGGTGTTATGCTGACAGGTATATGGTGGTTTAAACATTATTTTCTGCAAAATAAAAATATATCACATCAGAATATCACATACAAAAAGTAGAATTTGCCCTAAAATAAAGTTATATCAACTCATTTTTAAAAGTTACAGAAGTAAAACGCACACCGACTGCAGTGAAGTGGGTCACAGCGAGAGGGCAGCTCAGGGTGGAAGGCCCCAGGGCTCAGGGCAGCACGTCCAGCACTTCCCTTCCTCACACCGACCTCCCTGGCCAAGCCCAGCAAACCGCTCAGCTGAGCGCGAGATGCTCTGCACATACCACGATCCCGAATGGAAGGCAGCAGCCAGCACATCTGTGCAAATATTTGCTTTTTGCTGCTTGTCAAAACTTTGGGCCAAGCTACATTTCCTCCTCTATTTATTAGTTTCATCTGCATTGAAAGACGAACTGTAAAAATTACAAGCAGATTGACAACATCTGATTTTCACTGCGTCTGCTGTCTCTCATGGAACCCGGCTCCGTGCTCTGAAGCGATGCTCCCTGGTGAAGCGAGCAGACTCTCAGCTGCCACCTACACCAACTTCACAGCAGGAACAACTGCAGCCCCACATGCATCCAGACAGGAGCACGTGCCATAGCCTGGTGCTTTAGGAACACTGGGAACAGCGACACTACTGCCAAACCCATGTACTCAATACAAAACTCATACAGGTTTACCCAAATCTTGCCAAATTATCACCACAATCCAGAATTACAACAAGAAAAAAAATGAAACATAAGCCCCACCTGAGTGCTTTTGTTGTTTTTTTTTTCCCCTTCAGATGCTAATTAACATTTGAACGTGCCCTACTGTAAGAAATGAGGATCAACAATTAAAAATCTGCTGTCAGAGCAGTGCAGGACAGCTAAATCCACTGTGCTCACTGCATAATCCCCACTCATATTCCAGTCAATCCTCACACAAAACAGCACTTCCCTTCCCAGTAACAGCCGATGTATGAATACCAATCCAGTTTATTTATATTAGTGTCTAGGCATTGCATTACTGTAGGATAAGCCAGAGATTAATACCTCTCTCAGCACAAAACTTCACATTCTATGTGGATTTGATCAACTCACACAGCACTGCAGTGCTGAAAGGCCCTACAGAAACCCCTCCCTCCCACATTACATGCATCAGCCTGTCCCCTCAGAGCTACAGACACAGCATGGGATTTTCCAACCCACGTGAAGATGAAGACATCCCACTCCCACAACACCTGATCCATCGGATGGTTTGGAATAACTCCGCAGATGCTGTGAACCTGAATCCATACCACATGTAAGCCCTATCTGTTTGGCTTCTCTAAGTGCAGGAGCTGAGAGCGTGGAAGCTCTTCTCCTCCATGGTCCCTGCACTGCCACCAACACAGGGGGGCAGGAGGGAACTCGGCAAAGCAAAGGAATCAAAAGGAAATTAATGGGCAAAAGCAGCAAAGAGACAGTAAACAGCAGCATAAGCAGAGCCAGCTCCTACTAAACCCATTAGCAGCATGAAAGCTAGCTATAAAAAAGCTAGCAGAACCAAATTCAGAGTTATTAGTGAGCCAAGCAGAAACCCAAGAAGCAGCCCAGAGTATAACTACTCAAAATGAAGATCTGTTAAAGAGAAGAGAACGACCGCTGTGCTCCTTCCCAGCATTTTCAAAATAAAATGTGCACAGTTATTTGTATTTCAGGGGGCTCTGCACTGCTGGGTAAAATTGCTCTTCTGGGCCACGAAGAGAAGCAAATGTTATCCAAGAAATAATCCCAAAGCTTCAGTTGGGTTACTAACACAAAATGGACTGTTCCACCAAAGGAGGATGCTGGTCCTGACTTACCCTCGTCGGTGACCGTCAGACACCTCAGCAAGTACATTCACAGTCCCCACCTCCTGTTCCAAGCCAGGCTTGCTAGTCTAATAAGAGCACAGCACCTGAAGATTGCATGTCTGGAATGCAGGGTCCTCATCAACTTGAAGTCATTTGGGTGCTATCCTTTGGCGTTCACTCAAATTCCATCAGATTTCAATCCCATTTCCATGAGATGTGCTGGGAATTCAGGTTGAGGCCTGCAGGCACAGCACAGTTCTCCAACAGAGTCTTCTTGCAATGCTCAGCTCTGGGTAGCAGTTCAGTTTTCTGTGCAGAGGTACTGAGGGCTGTAATTAAGACCACACATTACAGTGCCCAAGACAGATGCACAAACTCCTACCGAAGTTCAGGAGAGCAGTGAGCAATTCGCAGCAAATCAGGAGAACTCTCAACAGGGTTTAAAACAAGACCTTCAGTCTCCTTGACGGTAACAGAGTCTGGATCTGGCAGCACTGACAAATATTTTGAATTGTTCACTGCTTTCTGGAACAGAGGAGGAAGAGGTTATAGTCTGAACGCTGCCTCAGGTGCTCCTCCGTCTCAAAATAGTCTGGACAGCAAAAAGATTAGAAACCTCTGTCACTTGGGACAGTGCCTGAATGGTACAATTTTCATCTTAATATAGCTACAGTAAATTGCAGAAGTAGAGCTCTGAAGAGCCATCCACGGGTGCAATTCTGCCATGACAATGCAACTCCAATCAAATTCTTGGCAAGCAATCCTAGTTTTCAGAAGACAATAGGTAGCAGCAGCTACTGGATACTGAAACCATTCCAGGCACTGAAACGTAGTAAAAAGAAGTTGGGCGGTTAATACCATCCATCTGAAAAACAACAAAAGGATGATGCCGGTGGTTCTGAATGTGATGGTTAGATTGATTAAGTTATCTCTACATAGGTTAGCTCCATTGTCCACAAAGAACCTCTTGCAAGGGAAAAAAAGATCATTTAGTAGCTGGTACAGGCAATGAGCTAAGTCAATTTTCTGTTACTTACTACAGTAAATACATCCATCGCTCAGAAAACGTAAAAGCAGCTGCCATGAAACAGCATGCTTCATTTTGTTGCACAAATACACTCCTGAGCTGAAGGTATTAATGGCGTATCCTCTCTGCTAAATGAGAAGAGAATGAATGGATACATGTCTGAAAGGTAGTGCTCAGATCAGGTTTTATTTGAGTGAGTTTACAGTGTCTGTATCACTCAAGAAAGACAGAGAAGAGCCCCACGTAGGAGCAAAGGGCGTTTGATTCAAACTTCTATTGACACAGAACTCTGCACACCAACCTCCTCCAACACGTGCATGCGCTCCGTATTATAAAACAGCTACAGTAGGAAATCATTCACCCCATGAAAAGAAAATTCATGCCACAGACAGCCCATGTATGTATTTTCATTCATGGCAGTGACTGGTTTAGCTACAAACAGTGGCATACTACCATCCAGAGACAGGAGTACTTAAAATAAACCTATGTAAACACATACCCTTATACAACTCATATATATATTTATACAAATATATATATAAGATATGTATAAGATATATATAAGTTATATTTGTGTATACATAGATATAAACATGCAGACACACACACCTAACACAAAGCACAGCACACACATACGGGGAATACTGTAAATGATGATGAACTGAAATATAAGAATAGAATTAAGAAATTATTAGCAAATTTAAAATTGAGTTAAAAAACTATTCAAAGTGTCTTCAATATTTACGTTCAAGTAAGGGCCACAAGGGCCACAAGTTAGTTCTGATAAAAAGAGCTGGCATTATGTTTTCTGTGTTATGCCAGAACTCATGAGTTATTTCTCATTGTCATTTCGCCATCGGGGTACCCCAGCAAACTATAAACATGTTTTAGGAAACTGTGATTTTAAAGACTTGAATTAACAAACAATATTGCTTAGGCACCCTCAGTTGTAAACTAATCCTAAAAAAAACATGCACACCTTAAGAGTATCAGAAGAGAACGACCAGGACTCAAACATCCACGCCAACAGTACTTAGTGGTGTGAACAGGTCTTCACAGTACAGAAGAACAAAAGGCAGTACTGGAGATGGAGCATGAAAAGGTGAAACAGTGGTGGCCCTTAAAACTGCAAAATTTACCAAAAAATGACTCTACAGTAAAATTCTGAGATACCACAGATGCCCATACAGAACCGTGGTGGTATTTCAGAGGCAAGTGTTGTGCAAGTCAGGTTTCAGTGGCAGCTACAGCTATCATTCGGCATATACGTGCACCAGGGTGATAAACAAACACCTCTAACAACATTGCAAGGATTGTTTTGCTACTTAGCATGGCTAAAAACCCTGGTACCAGTGTCTTATATCAGAAATCACTTTATTAGAATGTAAATGTAGTGTACAGCACCAAATTATTTTAGCTTAACTGTTTAATGGACACGGTATATAAATGACTGGCAGTTTGAAAGACAGATCTTCAAAAAAAGATTTTTCCTCTTTTTTGTCCTCCTTTCCCTTCTTTTTTTTTTTTTTTTTTCTTTTTGAGATTATTAACTGTTCCTATTCTGATAGAAGACTCAAAAGTTACTGGTACCCCATTTCATACAACCTTGAGTTGGTTCACACACACACACACACACGCACACACAGACTTGTACATCTCACTGCTACATGAACAGCCTTTAAATAGAGAACCCCAGGTCGGACACTGGACCTGTACATCAAATATATTCTCCTTGTGCACTTCAGGCATCTTTATGACCACTCAAGTTGCAAGTTCATCTGCCTGTAATGAATGCAAATTGAGTGGGCTAGAATGTAAGAAACATCCTGTCCCTCACCTTCTCTAATAAAGCCACAATTATATCTTGTAATTTTTTTCCTCTGGCCAGCTGTGCAAATCCAGGCAGTTGTGCAGACTGCAAAAGTCAATACTCAGTCTCTCCCAACCTGTCAGCAGTCCTGTGTTATCAAACAGAGACGACGACGTCGAGATAGAGTCTGTCGTAGGATTCCCGGAAGCACAGGATAAGGAGCAGGCTGAGCAGACACGATCCTGGGAGGCACCAGTTGAACCAGGAGAACTCTGGAAAGCAGAAGACAGAACCAATCTTAGTTATTGAACATGCTCCGTGTTTAAAGCTACTAAGACTTCTAATGTTGTCAGTTCGAAACATGGCTGGTGGGTTTGGAGGAAATTGCTGTGTTCTTAACAAAATCTTGACAGCTCCACAATCGATAGATGGTTAACATGGTCTATGGGACTCCTCCAGGGACTTCTATATACATATATATAAAACCAATGCCCCCAGCTAACGTTAATGCTTCTTACCCAGCCTGTCAATGCAGAAAGAGGGGAAAAAAAAAAAAAATCTATTCTTGCCAATGGAGAATAAACCACTTCTGAACACTCTACTCATTAGTTCTTTGATTCCTATAGATTGGATACTAAAACAAATTAAAAGCATAAGCAGCAGTAGGATTTGATTTTGAATCAAACCTGCTACGCGGGCTAAGGAGGGAAAACTAACTCCAAAAGACGAACCTTGTGAGTAGTGCCATCAATGCAATTTAAAACTAGTTGCACTAACAGCTGCTCAGAAGGCTCTTTTTAGCTGTTAGATGCAACACTCTGCTCCTAAAAACATACGTTCCACGTTCGAGAAATCTTACTGCCTGATATTTTACTACTATTTAGCAGTGTCATTTAGAAGTAAGTGTATGACTCTTTTTCCTTTAAAATCTGTCAATGTTATAATGAAATATTACTAAATTTTTTTTTATTCTTTCTGAAATAGTTTATTGACTTTTTACAGAATCGAAGCTCTGCCTGAGTCTGAGTTAATCATAATCAAGACTTCAGCACTGCTACTTTCATAAACCTAAAATTTACATTGCTAAAAGAGAAAGCACAATTTTACATTACCCAATGCAAAGGACAAGAGTCAAAGCCAAGGAAACCAGCCCCTCAAAACCAGCAACAACCAGCAACACCCTCTCCTCAGAACACTTACAGATTTGGTGAGGCAATCAAAACCTTAATAAAATATTCCTAGGCTTGGATTAGACTATATTGTTCACAGGTAAATGCTATGCTGCTATTTTCTGGGAGAAGCAAATACTCTCCCTTAATTAGGTTAAACATGCTTGAACTTGTATAACCTGAAAGACCACAATTTCCTCTTGAACACTTTGTCATGTCTTTTGCAACACAGAATTTGGTACAGCGTTGGAGCTTCATGCTAACATATGGATCACACAAAGCTAAGGGCTGATTTGTCTATGGTTCTCACTTGGAATTCCCTGTAGGAAACTACATCCAGAAGCTGAGGCTTTTGGTCTCAGAGCACAGCACTAGAAGTTAGGCTGAGGTTTCTGAAAGGTTGGAATTCCCCTTCTCAACCAAGTTAGCTGGACCAAAATCTTCAATGCACTGGAAAGTTTCCATTGCTCGATTCTTTCACAGCCTTTGCAACATCACAGTATGAGAAGAAAAAGAAATCAGAATTGAAACTACTGAAAGATTATTTGGCCTAAAAGCAAGAAGCGAACAAGATAAATTTGACTGAGTTCTGGTTTACCCATAAGCTCCTTAGATGTCATTAGAAGATGTATTTGATTCAAAGGGAAGACAAGTATTTAAGATAGTTATCTAAATTCTAAAGGATTTTTCCTTTATCAAAGGCACCAATAGCATCCACCAGCATCGACTGCCTCCAGCGATCACAAACATCTGTAATTTTGATCATTTCTGCTGCTACATCACTGAGAATGGATCATCTTGAGCACAGATAAATTTTTTCCCCTCCTTTGGAGAAATAGGGAAAAGATTCCAAGTGTGTGGATACACTACTTTCAGGTTTACTCTTACCTGCTTTTACTGATACCTGCTAGAGAACAAAATGGCCTGAAATACCCTATTCATGAGGGAATAAATTCACTCTAGCACAATTCCTCAGTCAGAGAAGTTAAGACTATGCAAATATTACAAGAGATTGTGTCCCAATTCCTTGGTTATTAAGCAGTTCAGAACACCTTACTCTGAAAAATGTTGACAATATCCCCAGAATATTCTGTACCATCTTTTCAGCTCAGGTTTAAATGTTGGAAATAATAATACACGTGAACAGAGTTCACACCAATTAACATTAATCAGAAAAGCATTCTTTAAGATGTAAGGAGTAAACATCGTGCCACTGAGGCTGGTGTGGATAGAATCCACTTTTTACAACAATGCAGTTCAGTGAAAGTATGAAAAAAATCCTCGTTCTCAATTTTTGTTCACAGAACATAATTCAGAATGTAATCATTAACCAACATATAATTACTTGTCAGAAAGATACGCAAGCCACGCTGAAAAGTAGCCCTGCACTGTAACCTTCATAGTTTCAAACACATCTCATTCTGAAACTTACCAGTCTTCTCTCAGTTACAAAACAAAACATTTTAAGAAGCTCGTCCATCCAAGCTATCCACACCAGTTCCTCCAGGAGAAAGCTAGTTGGAAACAGCACTGGTTGGAAACAGCATTGGATGTTTTGCTGAAGTCCAAGTAAACAACATCCACAGCCTTTCCCTCATTCACTAAGCAGCTCATCTCGTCATAGGAGAGTAATAAGAATTTATTATAGTCTATTAAACAGCAAGTTTGAAGTCTAATTATGAATTATGAGGAAGCAAATAATACTCCTGAGATGAGAAAACCTGAAGATGTTGATGAAAATATCAAACAAGACACTGTTCTGCCTCACTGGGCCACTGGATTATCTAAAGGAATATTTATCCATAAAAATCTAAATAAAAATGTATAAAAATATGATGGCTGTACATCTAGATGGGTTCTGGTTACAGCAAATTTCAAGTGGAACATGTCTATATACATCTTACAAAACAGCATTTTGTTTTTATTAATGTGCACGTAGAAAAGAACAATTCAAGTTCTTTTCCCTTGCTACTAAAGGGGATTCATGCATTTGATTATTAACAGAAATTGTATATGCAAATTCCTCCCCTTACTGACAAGGGTACGTCTTCACGGAGAATTACATTACATGCAATACAGTAACTCGTATTTCTTACCTGTGTGGTAAAACGTGAGGAAAAACAAAAGCACTCCCATGAACACGTTACTCAAAAAGGTGACAACCCCACAGGTAATTCCTTCTGGAACAGGGTAGACCGTTTCCACAAAGAGCTCAAAGAATATTGGTACGCTGCTGTTGAGAAATATGCCCAACAAAATACAGGATGTGTACAGTGTGGCTGTAAGAGAAACAACAACAGCTATTAGTTTCACACTGGTGTTTTTCCCCATATTCAGAGCTGTCATGAACAGTAATATCTGAGCAGCTAAAAACACAAACTTATTTTCATCCTCTGTGTATTATAAAGTATATCACACCCCACTAGTTTTAGGCTGCAAGTACGCATTGTGGGTGTTGTTTTGTTTTTTTAAAGAGGTTTTTTAATTGTTATTTTTTAATTATTGATGTTTTAAACAGAACCTGTGAAGAGACATTCTGTGACTCAGAATTCATTTGTAAGAAGCAATAAGCACAGAATTATGAATGCAAACCATCACCGACAGTTTGATTTATATCTGAAATGAACAGTAACTATTGTCCTATGTACAATTAGAGAAGGGAGCAATTAATGCTCTGAATTGGAAATGGACGCAGATTAACCTTTTGACTTAGCTCTAAAGGTCAGGACTAATTTTGCTTCCATTTTACCAATAAATACTAATGATTTAGCAGATAACAAGACATTAGTATTCATCACAGCCTGAGTGGCAACATGTTGAATCCCATTTGGCTTCAATAGGAAATGAAGGGCACCCACTGGCTAGAAGGAATGGGACGTATTTGATAAGGCAGATTTTTCACCACTGTCTTGGATGAATAGCAGAAGAATACAGATGTTTCTTTAGTACCCTCAAATACTTTGCTCTATGATTTCCAACACTGCCAAATACTTTACTTCTGAAAAATAGAAAATCTCAGAAGAATTTAGTACTGAATTTAGAAATTGAAATAAGTTTGCTAAGTTCTGTCTAGGAAACAGGATGACATCTGGACCAGCAGCCTAATCTGAGTTACCAGTCAAGAAAACATAAGGTGTAAGGTAGAGGGTAGATGGAAAAAGGAAGAGGATAGATTTAGACTAGATATTAAGAAGAAATTCTTTACTGTGGGTTGGTGAGATGCTAGAACAGGTTGCCCAGTGAGGCTGAATGCCCCCTCCTGGAATCATTCAAGGCCAGGCTGGATGGGGCTGTGAGCAACCTGGTCTAGAGGGAGGTGCCCCTGTCCTATAGCAGTGGGTTGGAACTAGGTGATCTTAAAGGTCCCTTCCAACACCAACCATTCTGCAAATCCATGATTCTAAGGTATAAAGGAACAATTAGAAGGTATACAGATGAGGAAATTAATTTCTCAGGTTTCCACCAAAAATGACAAGATAACATCAAGAGTATTTTTTTTTCAGATGCAAAAGCATTAAGTCATAGGAAAACTTTTTATAGCATCTTCTCACTGCAGCTTGCCATTAAATTCTTAGATATCTGTATTGGGGAAAAAAAAACACCTATGTTTATATAAAGTAGACAATGCATTTTCAGTTTAATTTTGCTTTCTTCTGTTCTAGAAAGAGGAGAACTGAAAAATCTCTGCTTCATCTTCTGTTAAGCACTGTCCAGTCTTCCAACTGCAAAGCTGCTAGGAAGCAGGAAACTTCCAGTTTAAAAAAAAAGCCTAACATCACAATTTGTTAAAATATGAAGAATCACGGAAAAGAAATCAAGGCATTAAAAGATACAGCAGAAAGGGTTATCTATCAGATCCTTCATTTGATGCGGTTTGCTTCCAAGGCACAGAGACATAATGCTTTATCTACAGAGGATTTGCCTGGACAAGAAAAGGAGGACAGAAGACTCAGCCAGAAAGGTGATATAGATGGTATAACTTCAGGAAGGACTGCTGGCCCCTCTGCTTTCTTTTTTTTCCCCCAGATATACCAGAATGTTCTGGGTCACAAGTTAAAAAAGAAAATAAGAAGACACAACTTGTGTTAACCTCCAATAAGAGGGTGTGAGTGCACATTGCTCTATTGCTCTGTAACTGCTTTCAGATGTACACAGCAAATCTGAAAGTGGAATTCAGCTATTGGAAATTTGTGTTGGCTTGAGAAACCAACACAGCAATGAAATGCAAGGAATCTCTAAAGACAAATGAACATCTGCTACTTGTTACCTTCAATTAAAGATACCCGTAGATAACTATTTGCAACTTCTAGAAAACATCCAGAACTTTCCCAAAAGAAAAACAAAAAACAAAACACAACAAAAAACCACGTAATTGCAAAGAGGAATTCCATATTCTAACATCAAACAGTGGAAATAGTCATGAAGCTGCTGGCTGTTACCATGAGCACCACCAGAAGTGGGGCTGCTCACAGCATCTCTGCAGCATGGCTGACACTCCCCCTCAAACCCCAGCAGGCAGACCAGGAGATGGCATGCCTCCAAGCTGAGGGGATCTCCAGACATTTCCTTCACACACTGAGAAGCTCACGCCTAACATTCCCGCTCAAGGGCAACAAGGCACTGTAGCAAGGAGAATACCACCTATTAACAGTGACCATTTCCTTCCTACTGCAGTGACCCTGAGCCGAATGAACGTAACTACCAGGATTTTATACTGCAGGAGAACAGCTGCTGAAGTTACAGGAAATGTTTTTTCGATTAAGACAATCTCGATGACAGTCAATGGAAATGAATATAAGGATATGAAAGTGCTGACAACTTAAAAAAAATAAAAATAAAAATAAAAATAAAAATGATTTGCCAAGAAGCTAGTATTATGCTCTAAATTCTGTCAAAGACAAACAACTAGTATGCATGTGCTTGGACAGAAGCATACACTGGGGAACTGTGTCACGCTATTAGTATGAAAAAGCCTGCCATTCCTTAGGAAAAGGAATTAACTGCCTGTGAAGCTATGTGCAGAAGTGTGCACCTGAGACAGTGGCAGCTGTGGGAATCCATGAATAACGGAACTGGGCTGGGTTTCTTTAAGCTACTTCCATTAATGTCACATTTTAAAGACCTGGGTAGCTATTTCACACACTGATCACTGCAAAGCAGAGCAGGAAAAGCAACACGCCCACCCAAAGCACAGCTTCTTTAGAGAACTGCCCTGGAGCTACCCTGGCAGGAGCCTCCAATGCCTTTTAGCCATGCAATATTCCTGCTTGAGGTGCAATGCCAGGAAGAAAGCAAGGAACAAAGTGAGTCATGATAATGTCACTACAGATGTTACTAGCTAGATGAAGTGAGGCAGAGATTTGGGACTGATGTTGCCACAGTGGCTTATCACAAAAAAGGAGAAAACTGTAAGTAATCAGGTTCCATTCCAGCTTCCTATCTACCACAAGTCATTAGCTACAGGAAGATAAATTCTGTATCCCAGAAACAGACTTTATTTCCTCCCAGCTACCTGCTGTGGCGAGAGCTTCACACTAGAAACAAATAAATTAGAACGAGGAAAGGATTTAAGTGACAGCGTCCACTTGTTTGTTCCTGGATGAGCTCACAACACAGCAGAAGGTGTCTTGCATTTCTCTCTCAGACATTCAACCAAATTCCCAGAACTTCCCAGGATGTCCTGAAATGCGTTCACAAATCTCCTTTTAAAATACACCATCACTCATCTACAACCGCAGAGCCCAATCTAAAACTAAATTAAATTAATGGAAGGATCTCCACCAGTCTAAATGGTTCTTATCATCCTGTTGGCGCATACAACTTGGATGATTTCCAACGAACAATATGAAATATTACCATTTCATTTTTTAAGAAGTATTACACAGCTATATTTACTAGAGAAATGCAGACACTAGTGCAGTATTGAGTACAAAGAAACATCTCCTTCCAAAGCCCTTTGACAGAACTCTTGAATACTGTACATTTTGCAATAGTTCTCAGACAAACTGAGACAAGACTCACACAAACTTCATATAGATAAACAGGAAAGTAAATACAACTTAACGTTCCTCATGGGCAAAGCATACAATTTAAAGTGAAGCCTACAGAGATCTGGGGCATTTTGTTATTGTTGGCTATAATAGCATCCCAAATGCCAAAATGAAAGGATAATGCCTTATGCGGATGAATACCTCGTAGACTTCAGTACTTTCACAAGTGAGCTAAACAAGTCAAAGTTAGTTCCTATCAAACTCCCTCAAGCCTGTTAAAGTAGAGATAAACTTCTCTGTAACTTAATCCTTGCTATTGGCAACGTTAAGAACAGTCATTGAAGAAGCTGCCTTCAATTTTTTCCATGAGAAATGTGACTGCCCCAAGGTAAGACAGCAATTTTTACTATAAATCACTTATAGGAACAATACCAAAAAGAGAAAAAAACCAAAACCAGTAGAAGGATGTCTCTATACTCTGTATTTATAACATCGATATGTCTCATTGCATAAACCTCTATTCCGGCATGTGTTGATCAAATTCTTATCTCATGATATAGCTATAGAATTAAACAAAAATTTGATCAAATTGCATTTGTTCAGTACACTTCCTGAGAGAAAAGCAAGTAGAACTTGCTTGGAAAGCAGAGTATTTGCTTTATAAAAAAAACAGAAGGAACTGGTGAATGATCTTCACCCCCTCCATCAGGAATACAAAGGTCATCACTGCAAACTTACGAGTTGGAAAAGTACAACAGAAGGGGGAGTAATAAGACCTACACAGAGACCTACCCAAAGTCATAAGCAACAGGAGAACGCTGAAGCTAGAAATAAAAAACAAACCTCAGTTTCCATGTTTTCAGGCCTATTTTATCCTTTGAGGCAACATGGCTTAGTACGTCTTGTTTATAGCGAAGAAATTAAACTCAAATAACAAAACAATCAGTATTACATAACTAATATTCCTCTTTTTCAATACTGTGCTTCGCAGATGAGGATGGGGAGACAGATGTGTTTATAATGTTCAATCTGCTGAACCTGAAAAATAACGCTTAGACTGCTTAACCTAAATACAGTAATCAACTCGCGGAGTTGCCTCAGTATTCAGAGTATCTGCCAAGCAGCACCACTGAAGATTTTGTAAAGCACAATTCTGCTGAATGTGCTCATAAATATTAGAATATTCTTGATATGCTAGGCTGAAAACATTCCATCTGAGCTGCAAGCAACCAGCACCGCATAGCAATTTTTAGAAAATGCTGGCATTTGTATCCAGAGATACCACCAGCTACACAAAGTGACAAGATACTGAAACTGGCATTACAATGCGTTACACAATTATTTGGGGTCAAAGCCTCCCTTTGTACATAAATTCACATAATGAAGTTCAGTACGAAGCAAACTAACAATGGGCTTGGCACAGAGAAAGAGAGATCAGCAGCTGCATTGGGAATTCAACGGGGAAAACTATTTTAATACCCAATGTCTGTATAAAACGGTCTTTGAAACTAGCTGAAAAATGCAAATAATATACATTAAAATTTCTTAAAAGAAAATTCAATCTTGCTTAAAACAAAAACTAATTTCAGAAAGAAGGATTTTTAAGAGCTATGATTAGCTGATGAGAGGTGTTTGAGATAGAAGATATAGCAGCTATAATGGCACTGTTATTATTGCCTTGCTTTCTTTTTCTCCACATTGGCAGTTATGGTTCTGTTATGGCTCATACACGTGACTCCAAATACACCTTCCCTAAAGTCTTTGGGAGATATATTAAGAAGTCAGCAACTGAGATAAAACTTGTCTCACCCTGTGGCAGGAAGAAAAGCTCTGCATGATAATGCAAAGCAGTGCACGTATTACACAATACAAACAACATTAAACAGTATAATTTAAAGGAAACACAAAGCAGTCATTGATTTTTAATATCTACATTAAAGGTCTCCATTCTAAGTAATTACATTTTTATAGGAGATCTTTAGATGATGTTGTGCCTATTTATAAGGAATTAGGAGTGTGTTATACAAACAAGTGCAGGATGAAACTCTTCTCTGTGACTATTTTCTCAAATACAATTCCTCCTCCAGTATTTAAGTTAGACATTACTATTAGTGCTACAAACTATATTGATTAAAAGAGGTTTTTTGTTTGTTTTTGAAAAGAATAGTCTTTAGATATTTCCTTTCCCTTCTTTTAGTATGAATAATCAGCCAAACTATCTTCTCATTTCAGCATTTCAAAAGCCTGCCTGCATGCAAACATACTCAGGTGAGGAAATATAGTCTGGTGACCAGGTGAGAGAACAAGAAAAGGGTTTTCAGAAAGGGGGACAAGTACATGTATGCGATATCCACCCACTAAAGGAAAACACCATTTTTGGACTTGGTGAAATCACTGGCAAGACCCACCTATGGATGCAAACATTACCTGTAGATCAGTCAGCTATCAGCTGAGATGAACCTGCCTTCATCTCTAGGGTGAAGCCCTCACTAACACCTTGACCAGTATAAAGACGCCCATGAGGTATCGTGCTTCCTCATCACATCCACTGGCCTGTCTTTAAAATGTACCAGCACTCTACCAGGTCATCTGGGTATTTCAGGAGTCTCCAGATATTGCTGAACATGGCAATGCCTGTGATTTTATAGGGCAAATGCTGACATGTTCAACAGAACAACATCAGAGGGAGAACGAGAGAGGGAACCTCTCACAAAATGCAAGCTAGCTCATTGGAAGGCAAAGTATCCTTACAAGATCAAAGATACACATAGAAGTTTTCTCAACAGTCAGCTCTGAGCCCTGCTTGCTCTGCCTCAGCATCTGAATAAGACGGTGTGACAAGTGTGGTTCAAGACCCATCACTTGCAGAAACAGCACTGCCAAACCAAAACACTTGAGTTCTTTGTCACAGGACAGAAAGAAGCCAAAGAGCCTTACTATCACCTCCTTGGCTTCATCACATCCTGTTGCCCTGAGTAACATAACGATCCCTGTGTTGCAACAGGTTTTCAGCAAGGCCTGCAACATAGCTCTGAGGTACAAAGCATTACACAAACTTTACTACAAACAACCACCACAAAAAAGTACAGACAAACAAAAAAACTCTACTGTGATGAGTTTTGTTTTGCCCAGCTTCCAACCATACGAAAACACTCAGAGGACAACCACCTGGAAGGTCACTGTCAACACTGGTCCACCAGGTATGTAGAGTGACTTCTATCCCAGCCAGCTATCTCAAAGCACTTCACAAAGCAGGCAGACAATGGCCTGCAGTAGACCTCTTATATTTTGGCTGATATACTCTACATCTCAATTTTTAATTAAAAGAAGGAAAAAAAACGAGAAAGAAGCTCATCAAAATCAATTTAAATGTACCATTTCTCCCAATTACTGTGGAACGCACAGGTCATCATCATACTGCATCATTATGGTGAGGAATAATCTAGCATGAAGTTCCATAAATTAGCTTAAATAGCTGTGTGTTTTCATCCATAACACTGTATTTCATAAAGATATACCGCTGCTTTGCCATGTATGAGGATCTAAAATAAACAGGCACATTACATCTATTTTATATGAACTTTAACAGAAAAAGCTGATGCAAAACCTCCCCAGATTATCTATGAAGTTTAAACATTACGACAAAAAGGAGTAAAAAAAGAAACAATTCGGTGGCCACACATCTGATGGCCTGGCTGACTCTTTTTCCAGAGTGTACACCACACTGATGGCATTTCTATTCAAAATTATCTTTTGTTTTACAGGAAAGAGTTCCACGTTTCCAGGGAAATGTGTATGAGCACTGCAGATTGAAAAACCCAAAAGATAATTTACAATTCAATTTAAGGAACTACTCATTTTAGAACAAACATGCGTGAAAAGAAGAATTCAATTTCAGCATTTTTATCATGGGATGTTAAGTTCAGCATACTTCATATGATATCCTAAATATCCTAATACACTCCTATGCCTTGACAGTGGCAGACCTAACAAAAACAAAACTAAAAACAAAACAAAACAAAAAAACACCACAATAATTACAGCAATGCACAAATATGCTCTGGACAAGTAGGAATTCCTCTATACTGCATGCTGAGCAATTTGACAAAAAAAGTAAATCAGAGTTGGGTTTTGTTTTGGATCATTGGCAAATACATCTGTAATGACTTTCACCTCCTGAAAACCTCTCTGCTTCGTTCTTATGCATAGACTTGAAGGGACATTTGGTTTGTTGCATCAATTCAGAGGATAGAGTTACTGTACAAATTTACATTACTGCAGGCTTGTGGCAATGAAGCAGACGAGCACAAAAAGTAAGAGCTTTTATTGCATTTATTTTAGCTTTGATGGAGAAGAAAAGTGTAGTCATTTGTTATGACAACCACCATGAAGTCTGATTTATTCACTAAGTTTTATTTCAGGAGGAACTTTTTTTTGAAGAAAGCTGAAATCACAAGATAAATCATGAATCTGACCAATCACCATCCAGAGGGTGAAATTCTCTCCTGAATTGATCATGTATTTCAATTTGCTGTACCCACTCCTGGTTTATAGTTGTGACACATGCAACGTGCCAAGAACATTTACTAAAAGTAAAATTTAATTTGAATAAAGGAATATTTTATGTAATACTTTCCACAACCACCTCTATTAAATACAGGAAAGAAAAAACATGTTTTTTAAATTCTGATGGCTTAGTTTTACTCTAACTCGTTCCTCTGCTGGATGAATGTCTTGGAATCAAGGGTACATCAATCCTTTGGTGCAGATAGGAAGGTGAAGAACAGATTAAAAAAAGCAGTGCTGATTTTCAAATAGGGGTACAGCCAACTGGAAACATGAGTAGAGCTCTGATCTTTTCCTCCACTTCTGCCAACAGCTACTTCCCATCCTTCACCTCAGAAGGATGAGTAAATTTGGGGCTGGAGGTGTCCCCTGAACCTGCATGTAGATACTACCATTGGGGGGGTGGGGGGTGAAGGACAGCATACTGTAGCGACGGATAGCTGAAGATACCATGGCTCACCTTAGTTTATACTGCAGCATGTTTCCAACCATTAATGCAAGTTTCAAAGCCCTACGTTCTCAGACATGTCACTATTTCTTATTATATGTAACACTACTCCCATTCACAGGATTATTATTTTTTGTTATTATTATTTATCACCATTGTTACTCCTAAACACTAGCAAAAGAAAAGTAATCAGTCCCAAAATAAATCCTAAACGTGTAGTCTAGGTTACTCTACTATTTTTTGTTTAGCCTTAATCCTTGTATGAAGCAACTTAAAGTCCTTAGAGAAAACAGAAGGATTTTCCAAGCCTTTTCTTTTGCTCTTGGTAAAATTACCATATTGCTAAAGATACCTGACCAACTTATTATATAGTTGATTTAAGACTGCAAGTACATGTCTGCAATACAGACTATAAATAACACAAATTAAAGTCATCGTCAATACCTGTGGTTAAAGGCAGATGGGTGACACTAGTTAGACAGGTGAGAGTGAACCAGGTTGATGCTAACGTTGCTCCAGATAAAAGAAGCAGCAGAATAAATTTCAGCATGCCCCTGATAAAATCTGCAAATCTAAAACAAAAAAAAAAAACAACCCACAGATCAGAGCAGCACAAATGCTAATTTTCACATTACTTAAACACGATGGTTGAAAATTAATTCAGTAAATTCTCATTAAACATTTTGGAAACCATAAAAACAAATTAAAAATCATTTCTCACACTCAGAAATAAAAATGAATGCTTTTTATAGAACGGTGATATTTCTAGCTGTCAGGATGAAGAGCCATAGATTTTCTAGCTGTCACAAAAACAACCAAAACAAGAAATTCTCAAGGCATCAATTGAAAATACTTGGTATGTAGGGAGGATTTTTTTTTTCTCTTGCATTTGTTGGACATAACATCACACCAATACTCGCACTGCTGTTTTGCCAGTGTTTGCCAGTCTCCCTTGGCAGACGCACTGCACAATTAACATATGAGTAGGCTGATGCATTTCATTCAAGACATAGTTAACTTTCAAGACTCATTCCTATGGGAAACAACAAAACTCCCTATACTAGAATCCCTAGGTGGAAGAACAATTTCTGATCCTCAAAGAAATTGGTGATGGAGCTCTCAATGGCTCAGGCAAAGCAGGGACTCTTCACACACGGTCACTCTGCCAGTGGCTGTTTTGGGTTGAAATGTTCCAGACACCGTAAGTCTTTGTGCCGCCCCCGTCTATACACCTGGCCCAATGGTAACCTGGGGGACACCATCACAAGTCCTTGGGCAGTCTGTTATACAGGTAAATGTGATCCTTATACAATGAGATAGTTCAATTGCTTTTTTCCTCATCTTTTTTCATTTTTCTTTCAAGACGACATGATACATTTGAGCAGCATTCACACAGAATAATTATCAATGCTAATGCTCTTTTCCAAAGAGATTTCAACTTGGATACTAAAAGAGAAAAGGCAACATTTCCCCACTAGTCATTTTCTGTAGGTTAGGAATATGACTTTGGGCTGGATGCATGTCAAAAGAATGTATTTTGCACCCATAGTCTCCTACTTCTATTAAGCTGATGGCAGCACAATCCACCTAGGTTGGTTCACAACAAACAAATTGCCTTTTCTGCCTTGGTAAGTATTACTTCACAGGCAGATACCATACAGCCTACTTGAAGTAACAAATAAATGCTACATTTTGAAGTCAAGGAATCCTAGCTCTTTATATACCATAAAGAGATATATGAGTAATGACACCTGCAAAAATTCACTTCTTTCCTCTTATTTTGATTCTCCCTAAGCTTTAATTCCACATTGAATTTAGCAGCAAGTAATTCAATAAGCAGTAGAGGGAGATCAATGCTGTATATAATCTTAAAAGTTTAGGACTGCAGTGTTAAGTGGCTTATGCATTAATCCCCAATAGTCACAGGCTAGCTGCTTCTGTTGTGTTTTTCTGACAATTCAAATCCAGCAATCAGGATCACCTCTTCTCAGTAGTTTGTCAGTTTCTTTAATTATTCTTCAAGACCACTGAGGTCAAAGTCTGCAGTTTTAAAAGCTTCTCAACGTGTCAACTTCAGACTTCTTCCGCAAAGACTCCGTTGCTTTGCCTGCTGGCAGACAAAATCACTGTTCCCTCTATCCCAACCATCCTTCTTCACCATCTAGCATGTATGGGAATGTCTGCATCTGCTAAAGAAGCAGGTGCACCAGGACAGATGGCATACGCTTCCCCTTATCACCCCCAGGACACAGATCTCTGAGCCTACCGCTGGTAGCAGACTCCCGTAACCCAGGAAATCAGCCCTAGGCTGGGTCCTGTAGCTAAAGTCGCAAACCTGTGTTGCTGACAACACCGTCTGTTGCTAAGGAAATTATCACCATGTCATAAACCTTCAGCATTTTGACTAACACTGCAGGTTAAAGCAGAAAGAAAGATTGAGCTGTGAATGACAAAACCTCAGAAATATCTAGGATCATTAGCAAATGTGGCCGGAAAAAATTGAGGAAGGGGAATAGATTTATGTTGCCATGCAATAATATGAACATGCCTCTTCCACATTGCTTTCTTCAAGCCGGTATCATTCAAAAGCTGCCAGCAAGGGGTAAAACACCTGCCAGCTGCCCAGAATAGCCCGAGCTTTTCAATTAGAAAAATGCATCACACAAATTAGCTAAACATATCTAAGGTTCATGTCTATCAGGACAGCAGTAGGTGGATTTATGCATTGTGCTGAGAAGAACTCGTGCCATTTGGAAAATTAGATAAATGTGTTTCCAAACTGGGCACAACTTTAAATACAGATGATCTAAACACCTCCTGTGACGTGCAGGAACAAATGCTTCAGTGCGAGCCTCAGATTGTTACTGTTCTAAATGGTAGAATCTGCATTGCCAAAAATGTAAAGAGCACATTCCTAAACTGTGCCGATTTTGCTTTGATAAATTAGTGGAAAAAGTAATAGGAAAAAAAAATCTGGCTTCCTGAGGAGTGGTTAAGGGAGAGAGCTGCTTGCCTGGTAAATCATAGTTCTGACACTGAAATACATCAGCTTGTCACCCTTGACAAGAATCATTACTTAATTTTCCTAATTACAACTTTCAGCAGATTACAGTCAGACTCGTCGTTGATTCAGCCCTACACAGATAAATGCTGAATAGACCTAGGAGGGAGAGCCATCCATCACGAGTGACAAATCACCCCCTCCCTCACAGTGTGTGTGCAAACCCTCCCATTTGAACTATGTATTGCCCGAGTTAGAAAGACATATTTGGAGAGAGACTGTTGATATTTTTTCAGTTTACCTAAAAGCAAATCTCTGGATGCTACAAAGTACTGGTATTCAATGAGGTTTGAAATCAATTTTGAAGCAGTTAAGGAGATTGTCAGCATTTCCTGAAACTTAATCTGGACAATATATTAAATAAACTAATTTACCATAAAGATTGAGATTCGCATGTTGGCACTGAGTCAGCAGATTCTCTCCTAACAATGTGAGTGCTAAGGGTGTCCTGAATATCAGGAGAGGTGAACCCATGATAGAAAGGATTAAGTTGGCATGGCACCTGTTAACATCAGGTCACCTGCTACAGCATCTAGATCACTTACAGCAGGTAGTTTTAAACATCTCTTAGAAACAAAACTTCATATCTGAGCTCTGGCAATCAAAGAAAAAACCTCTTTTTTGAAGAAAAGAGGGCATGAACTTTGTTTTGACAGACTAAGCCCTTCTGCCTGCATCTGGAGAGGACCAGAGAGACGTAGTTATTTCTCCTCCTTAGGTCAGGGGATTTTTCCTCTTCTTCTACCACAGCTGCTAGGCAGCATGCAAAATATCAGGATGAGAAATCTCACATTTTTATGCATTGTTCTAGTCTGAGGGGTGGGCCAGAAAGACACCTGAAGGACAGTATGAGGGACATTAGTGGGAAATATTGGTGGTAGGTATAAGTTGGACTAGATGATCTTAGAGCTCTTTTCCAATCTTAATGATTTTATGACATTAAGTTAAAAAAGAGTAGAAAAAATCTCTAGTTTCTGTCCTAAGATAACGACTTTTCCACAGTCCCACAATAACAGCTATGACAGACCCCTGCACTTTTTGCTGAACTTGTTGCAGAGCCACAGAGGGCATAAAGAAGCACTTAGAAATCCAAGTGCAAGGGGAAACATGCAGCTGGTTTCAAGCAGTTTTATAAATGCACTGCTCAAGTACCTCCAGAAAAACTTTTTCTCCACCTCCTCTTTTCTTTATTTTTTTAAGGGAATTTAATTGAAATTAAAAAAAGCATCAGCCTTTTGGAGGGCAACTCATTCCTTATTTTTCTACTTCTCAGATCATTCAGCATTCACGATGGCCAGAGATACCCATGTCTGGATATACAAAAAGCACAGGTACAGCCATAGCGCAACCCACAGCAGTATAGCAAAAAAAAATAAGCCATACAAAAATCCAGCAACCTGCCAAAACAGGCCCAGAGTAATTTCTCTGCGGTGGAACGTACAATTATTGTGTCTAACCTGCCTGTGCTACATTCTCGATGTCTCTTCAGGAATCAATATGCCCAAAATTATTGATGGAATGCGACAGACGCTATTTCTTCAATGCTTTCCAAATGGGCTATAATGGATTCTCCCTAATAGCAGGCAGCTGAATTCACAATAACCATTTTAAAAGAACATATAGGAAGTGCTTGTAGGACCTGTTGCATCAAGGCACAAGTGTGCAGCACTCTCAACCCTCAGAGAGCAGTAACACGGAATATATAAATACACTGCCCTACAAGAAACACAATCCCAGAACTATGTATTTTCCATTTCAAGTATCTAAAAGATGAGAAAGAACAAGTTATATTATTACGAGCATAAGCCAGATGAAAAGAAGAAGTAGCGGACGCAATTATTCCTACCTTGCCATTGCTATGCCAACAACACAACCTCCAACTATAGACCAAAATCCAATCCAGCCTGCATCTACCTGACAGAAAAAAAGAAGAAAAACAAAGAAATGTGTTAGAGAAAGGAAGATGATGTTATTTTCAAAACAAATGGTGCACAGGGGCTGCAGACTGCTAGCAAATTCATCCCATGCCCCACTCCCCCAAAACCAACATGAGATGCACGACCTTTAAGAGTATTTTAAACAAAATTCACTACAAAAAGAAGTATGACTAATTAGCCTACGCCCTAAATGTGATCCCTCTTTATGGAATCCAAGTAATGTCCTCTGGATTTTAACTGTACTCTATCAAAAGCTTAGAAATCCTCTTTTCCCCCTTTCATCCTTTTCATCTGGTAAACATTATTTTCTATTACTAAAGGTGCCGCAGCCAACAATACTCCCATTTGTTTATCTGCCTCTTCACTCTTGTCAAAAGGCGTACACAGCTCTGAAACTACAAACCACTAGCTGAGAGTCAGCAGGAAGGATCATGACAGCTTGGAATGCCAAAGCTATAGTTTATTTTGTTTAACATTTCAGTATGAAAGTGGTTCATAAGTATTATAAAAACCTGATAAAATTGTATGTTAGTGCAAAATAAAAACATGCCACTTACAAAATAGCTGTTGATTATCAGTCAGGAGATACTTACTTGGCTTACATGAACTGGTGTTAATATCAAATCCAGAACGCCAGACCAGCCAGAGAAAACACCCAGTGGTATAGCATAGGCTAAAGCAATCATCAAGAATCGGAAATTGCTATGAAAACAAAACAAATGCAATTAGCTGCAGCTTATATTAGAAACTGCACCAAGATTAGCTGCTAGAGTAAATTACAGTCACAATCTATATTCTGCCCATCAAGAAAAATAGCAGAGGTCTGAAGAACGAGTGAGCCAGGAAAAACAACAAAGATATCCAGACGAGTCACTAAAATCCAAGTGGCTGGGATGTCACTGCCTTAGCACTGTGACAATAAGAAAAGCCAGTCTCTCCACATCCAACCATTTTCATAATGTGCTGGGCTCATACGTTTCTCATTTCCGCAAGCGATTCTTCTGCATTTGAATGGGCAACCTATTTAGGCTAAGTGTATGTTAGGAACAAAAAGCACTAACTCAGTTTAGGAAAAGCATATTTCAAGCATAAAATCAGAGCTTTGAACTGTTTAAAAAAATTTTTAAAAGGTGGTTTTACTTCTTTTTGTTTTGTTGAGAGGGAGGGCTTTCATAACAAGGAGTATTCAACTGCAAAACTGGAAAACTCCGACAGTTTGAGCTATCAAAACACAGAGACAAGTGTAGTATTCTGTCTAAACACTCAACATGTTAGCTTTATTCCTCCAATTAAAATTAATCAACCTTCAGTGTTCAGCAAAAGATTAAGCAAAGTTCTGTTATCATCTTCACCATACACAACTATAGAGCTGCCAGACAAAAATCACCACCAACCCCACCCCATCTCATCCCCTCATCACTGTAACCAAAGAGAAATGCAGCACCCTTGCAATGGTAGATCCAGCTTTTCCTCTAAAACGTTTCAACTTGGGAATAAAAACAGGAAACACACTTTGGACTCCTCCAACAATGATGCTATTAAGTGAAGTGATTTTACAGCTACCCCATGGTTACCCCACAGGTTACCTGTGTAAACACGAAGCACGACCCCTTCCTCCCCCTAGACAATTTACGTAAACTTGATATTGATCAGTAGTACCAGCTCCTTGGTATGCAGCAGCCATTTGACAGCACAAAGAAACAAAAGCCAAATGGGAGGGAAAGTATTCTCCAAAATACTCAGAGGTTTGCAGCCTACACTATTTTACTCCCTTAGAAGATTCAAAGCACTCTAGCCAGCACTCTGTTCTTTCTACACACTGTTCTTTTTCACACATCCTCATCTTGAATAACAGATTTATATCACATGAACATATCCTGCTCTTTCAATATCATTCATGTCAGATTTATTTTTTTAAATGCAAAGAAAAACAACTACCAGACTTCCAACTCTGCCACACACCGCTCATATTTCTCCAAATGCTACTGCATTTGCTGTCTTCTTGACAACTTTTTTGCTCTCCTAAGTCTAGCCTATCCTGTGTCATCCTGACATCTCTTCAGGCAGGTTTTGTGTTACTTAATCCTACCCATGTAAAAACTAATCCAGTATCTGCAGAATAAAACAAAAGAGAAAGTCCCATTTTGCGTGGACATTAAATAGCCGTGTTATAGGTTGCAAAGAAGTAACAACTTTGAATGCCCTGCTACAAAACAACACTTGCTCAATATTCAAGATCTTTGAATGCCTGTCTGAACTTCATTAATGAGCTACTTTGGGCTGTAAGCACCTGGTTCTTTACTTGACCCAGGTCTTCTCTAACTCAAGCAATGTGACAAAATGGCACATGGGGAGCTGCTCCATCACACTCAACTTCTAGTCCCAATACCAGAGATCCAGCTCTGCATCACACCATCCTCCAGTGACAGAGGCCCCACACTGCCACCCTGCCCAGTCTCCCTGTTAAGGAAACCAATCTGGAGAAAGGATGCGCGGCAGTGACAAAGTGGCATCAGTCACCAGATGCCATTTAGTAACCTTGTACAGCAACAGCTAGCACTGGCTACAGTAAGTGTCAAAGCCAATTGAAACACACGTCTTAAGTATCAGCTTCACTTTTCATGGCTTCAGCAACTTGTATTTGTTTTTGCTATTTTGCAACTGCTCCACTGAAAATAGAAAAATGTGCTGTCTGTCACACCATCAGCTGGTGAACCTACACTGTTTTCCATCATATCAGCCTTCATGACAGGATATCAGCATTAGGCTCTCCGTTAAATCATTCTGCTGGAATGCCAAATTGGCTTTTTCTTCTGCTGTTTTGTTGTTGTTTTCCTTCAGAATTCTACTTAATGTTACTAGAATCCACACGACAGGCTGGCTCACAGGAGAGCCTTGTCAAAGTCAGTCAGCATTTTCAGAATAACTTTGACAATGTCTATTAACATGAGAAACACTCCAAGCAGCTTCCAGGCTGGACGGTGATGTCATTTGAAAGTTTCATGAAAGAAGTAATGATGCACAAAAACCCTACCATGACATTCCAAAACTGCTTATACAGCCCCTTGAAAATAAAAAGGCACATAACTGGCTAATGGCATCTATTTATTTGAAAGCAAAAAATCACTGTTTGTTCTCTTAATATTATCAACTATTTACTTGTAAGAGATTTTCTCCCATGGAAATTTTTGTCATATTCTGAAATGAGGAAAAAAAACCACGTATTTACTTCACCTAAGAAGCTGAGAAAGGGCACAGTACTTTTTTCTAATGAAATTCAAACCAGGCTTGTCACAGTGTGAGATAGACTGTTAAAAGAATTGGGCTTAGCTCCCAAACCATGACTAATCTGTAGACTCCCAGGCTCAGAAAATCTCCTGGGGTATCAGGAGATAACCCAAGATCAGCTAATTGTTATAATCTGCCAGAAGCAGGAATCCTCCAAGACAGGAGAAAAAATCATGTTCTGAAGCAACTCTCCCTCCAGAGGATGCTTGACCCTAAGAAGACCTATATAACACATCTCTGAAGAGCAGCTCATGAAGAAGACTGCTCAACAACCCAAAGGCATAAAGGAAGCTTGGGAGCTGTGAAGAAGTCACAGATCACTTTGGCACCCAAGAAAACAGGTCAATGACTTCAATGGTAAAGTTATGCTACACAGCTTTACTTTGAAGCAAAAATCTGAAGCCTGGGGCAGAGAAGAGGAAGTGATGAAGACCTCTTGTTCTCAAGAATGTTTTTGGTGTACATTTAGGTAAAGTCAGCTGACCCACTCACACACATCCTGAAAGCCTTACACATACAGTTTTCCTACCAGAGGGCAAGTCTGCAGCAAAGGAGAAAATCACATTTTCCTCCTCGTCATCAGCTGATTACCTTCAGCCTATACCACAAGGTCTAAAGAAAGACTCTCTTTTCCAAAAAATCACAAAGTCTAGGTTAGGCAAGCAACGGAGGTTAGAAGCCTAATGAACCAAATGATGGACTTATCTTGAAGCACAGCAGATATTTTTCTTTTATAAACCCCCACCTTGCTTGATGGATTGGTGCTGAAAGGCTCCCCAAGATAAGTGGTTTTAATGATGAACTGTTGACTGTTTCATGTACAGAGGAATGTAGAAGTGCCTTTGATAAGGAGTAGAACAGAAGAATGCATAAAGACCAGTGCGAAGGAAGACAGTGATCTACCTGACTTTGAAACATGATGAACTATGCTGATTACTTGTGTCTCTACTTTGTTTTCCTAAGTTTGGTTGACTGTGAATGGTAAACCAGTTTTGCTGCTGATCTCCTGAACTTACCAGTATCTCAGGCCCAGTATTTACAATATGCTGAACAAGCAATACAGTACTTACAGAGCTCCCAAATAGAGTACCGTCAACAGAAATTGTATATTTTACCAGCAGAGTTGGTTGCTGTTCGGATTTCTATTCAACAGCAGCATTTCTACAACACAGCCCTCAGGCAGGGTCTCACCACACACCAACTTGGGTGTTTAACAGCATTATTGGGTGTGCTAAGCATTCTTAGGGGAATTGCTATTTTTTAATATCCTGAGTAGGTCACTTTGCAGACTAACCAGCCAGCTGCATTCACATCTTCTCCCAACTACCAGCCTATTTCACTAAGAACACATTGGAGTAATCATTTCTTCCAAAAAAAGTACTCCTTCAAACTGAAACAAAAGCCTCTAAACCCACCAGATAAAAACAGTGATAATAGGAGGTGCTGGTTTTGCTGACTCTAAACAGGTTTTTTAAAAGTACAGAAAACAATAGTGCCTGAAGTTCCAACAATATCAAGTTTTAAGCAGCCAGTTTTATACAGATCCATCTCCTGTTACTACAAACTAAAAACTGCGGCAAGAGTTTGAACCTCCCCCCATGAAATCAATCATACTCTGCATCTCAGATCTTTTCTGCCCCAGCAAGTTCCTCTATGCAATACCACACACCAGGCACAGGTCTCCACATATATTGAGCATTAATGTTACAGTTGCTTTGATACTATATTTCCATTGCACAAGGCATTCTACAAACAATGAGGGATTGTTTTACAAAAAAAAAAAAATCCTAAAATCTAAGCAGATAGCAAAAGTTGTAAAGCTGAAGATGCCACTTTCTTTATAATGTTTTTTTCTTTCAAACTCTAAATTTAGAGAAAACTAATTCATCTCTGAAGTTGACCAGAAACAGAACTGGCGACCCTTCTACCCCACATATTTTAACAATTAACAAGATCTAATAGATCGTATAATGGTTTTCGGTATTTCATTCATTGCACCCATAGCTGAATGAAAGCAGCTGAACATCCCCTTGAATGACAAGCAAATCCCAAATTCATTCCATTATAAAAAGCATGGAATAAAGCAGCTTACTAGTTAGCTATGTCCAGCTCTGTTAACTGTTACCTCACACTCAGCAGAATGTACACTGTTAACAATCTTGTATAATCTGATGTTACAGGTTGTATAACCTGATCTTACTATTTGGGATAGACCCACTTAAAATTTAATGTCTGTTTTCTCATAGTTACCATCTTTTAATGTTTCAGCATTAATATTTAATTTGATTGTGTTTAAAAACACCACAAACTAACTTGTTTGTTCAGTGAGAAGATTAAAGCACACTGTATTCATTTATTCAGGTGCTGATCTCTTCAGTGGAAGCTCAGTCAGGACCTACCTTAAGAGTCTGCAGAAGCTCCTCCTGTAGCTAAGCCGTTGACTAGCTGCAGCCACACTGGGAGGGAATGGAGGGCGTGAGGGGAAGTAGGCCAAAGCTGCAGAAAATATCAAGGAAACCATCCCAAATTCTAAACAGGACAAAGAAAAACAAATCAGAGAACAATTGTTAGCAATGAAAGACTTCTTTTGGCACAGTGTTGTTATCAGCCAGCCTCTGATACATAAATCCTACACCAAGTGCTTTACTGCTCCTGACAACAGAAGTGCAGAACTTGAAGGAGGACTTCTTTTTCCCCTCCCCAGGCAAGATTTCAAATGGAGATGGAGAATCAGTGTGATAAAGAAATACTAGCAGTCCATTCTGATGACAGGAGCTGAAGAGCAACAGGCTCACATACGAGGAACTAAGTAAAACAAAAAAAGAAAAGCTTCTGGTTTTTCTCTTTAAAGAGAATTATGATGATCTGGCCACATTTCCTTGTAATGGTATAAAACCAGGAAACAGCATGCTAGAGACTTTAAACAAATGGGGCTAGGGAAGACCAGGGTGTGGAACAACAATTACTCAGTATACACGATGATGAAGGCAAATAAAAGGTCAAGCAAGGCAGCATCACGGACACAAACAGTACTGCATGTCAACAGAATACAAATGGAATAGCACAGGAGCAGCCATGGCTCAGAAATAGAGAGAACACAGCTAGTAATGAAAAAAAAAAAGAATACAGCTGTTCACAGATGCTCCTCTTGTTTAGAGGTGGGTGTTCCAGTTCTTCAAAAAAAAATTCATAGTAAAAATTTGGACCTGAACCTGCAAAGTGATGAGCACTTGCAGAAAATACACAGCAAGACCCGTGATCTGGCATTACGAGGAAAAACAACTCCACAAATCCATATTCAGTCCAAGTAATTTGTTTTACAGGCCTTTTACAATATATATCATGTACTCCACAATCCTCAATCCAAATACTTTTGCTATCTCCTCTGGAAACAAGATTCTTTGCTGCTGCAGAGAAAAATGCATAGCTGAAGTGTGTTATCTTAAAAGAACCTGTGATCTTATTACAAAGAAGTGCTCACCATCACCACAAATAAATTCCAGCAGAGCTGGATATTCAATCACATTCATCTGCTTTTTTCCTTTTTCAATAAATCAATATGAATGTGGCACTTTGCCAGTTCTTCTGCGAAACCGAAAGAAAATAAGCTCAGAAAACTGAAAAGTAAATAACACTCAAACCATAAGTGTATCAGCTATAGATTGGGATGGGAATAGAACACTTCTTGTTCAGAATAGAGAAGAAATTGACCCTGCATTTGTTTTGAAGGCATACAAGGAACGTGACAATGCCAGCCTCCATGATCAAATACGGGAGGATTCACTTTGAACTGTGTAGTGTCTTTTCTTCCTGTTGTGGTCTAATTACAGGCTTTGAGGGTCAAGGGCCTCCAACACAAATCTTTTAGTCTCCAGTAAACAGATTAATTTCTGTCTTCCAGTACACTGTTTTAGAGAACACGAGTGAATAAAGAACTGGTCGCAACTAATTATCCCAGATCTAAGAAAGAGATAGGAGGCTCTGCCATTGTAGGATGATAGTGGACGAAGGCTTGCTAAAAGCTCTTCAACCCTCCTCCTGCATCTACGTCTTTATACATGTCTGTAGGTATGCATATATACAAATGCTGCTCTGAAACTAATGCCTCCTATTTTATTATGTTGGTCCAAGATGTCAGAGGCAGATGTTGATAGTACGGCAGTTGACGTTGAACTTTCCCACCAATATTCTGCTACATTTTGTTGCCGCGTGACAGATAGCAGCAAAGGGGGCAGTCTGACACAATGGCAGCTGACAAGGAAGCTCATAGGAACCAAAGGCAAGTCACTGAATTCCTCCATGCAGAAAAAGCTGCATCCAATGACATTCATCAGCACTTGCTGATTGTTTACAGAGACCAAACAGTGGATGTGAGCACAGTGAGGCAGTGGGTGGTATGTTTCAGCAGCGTGTCAGCTCCACTGGTGCACATTTTTTTTTTTATGAAGGTAGCATGCAGGCTCCTGTTAGTTGCTGGCGAAAATGCACAGCTAATGGTGGTGACTGTTTTTAAACATAGTGTTTTGTAGCTGAGAATTTGCTCTACTGAAGTGTTATTTCACTCTTTGTATCTGTTGTCGTTTCCATAGAAATAAATAGGAAGCATTACTTTCAGAGCAACTTGCAAATGCACACTTGAGTCACATCATGAAAGGAAGGCAGCAGCTTGCAGATGGGTATAGCCAACAAGAATGTGATCACACAAAAACAGGAGTTGCCCAAGGTGTGTGTTATTTAAATTTATTACACTGCAATGACCTAAGGGGAAAGGCTATATCTTTCTATACAGAATATAAGGTAGGTTGATAATTTTTTAAAGACATGGTAATATTTTAGAACAGGTGCTCATCTGGGGCCTCTTCTAACACTTACCTCAAGATTCCTGCCAGTCAAATTGCTGCAGTAGGAGCAGTATGGGAACACTTCGTTTTTTTCCATTATTAAATTCAGCACGCAGTCCTTGTTGTACTGTCTTGCAACTCTTTAATGTTTCCCAGTGTTATACTTCCTAGGCTAATGAAATTGCCTTGCAAGCACTGCCCTCATACACAAAAGAAAAGAGCAAAATTCACTCTGGAACCAGTCCAAAACCCAAGCAATACCCTCTACCGAAGAGCAGAAGTCTTTACTGCCATCTTTAGCTTTGTGTGTCACCTTTGCATCTCTACCGAAATTTCAGGTGCTACCAAATGCATCTGATTACTTACATCTTGCACAGCTTCTTCATTGGGTAGCACACCATCATTACCATCACCATTTACTACACCAGACCAGGTAAAGAAAAATACATTCCTAGGACAAGTTTTAGATTGCAAGAAAGGAATAAAAGGAAGTAAAAGACAACATAGACCTGTTTCTTACATTTTGAGACCAACGGAGCCACTGTCATGATACCTACAAATATCAAGGTCGAGAGAAGCCTGCATCTTAGTCCAGAAAGCAGGCACTGCCCCTGGTTGTGTAAACCCTGAACAGAAAAGAAGAGGTTTACAGAGGCACAAGCCTCCTCAATACACATTCTTCTTACTACCAAAAGACTACTTACAGGACAAAAACCTACCTCAAATCAACAAGACCCTCACCCTTCACCTTCTGAAATGTAACAGGGAAAGGAGGGCAATTCAAACACACACACACACACACACACACACACACACACACACATATATATATATAAAAACACACACATATATATATAAAAACACACACATATATACACACGCACACGAAGCACTCTTCTTTTCCCACTACATTTCATATATATATTTATACAAATACACACACATGCATGTATATACTTTACGCATGCATGCGTATATAAGTTTATTACATATTTTTGAAACAAATAATGATTTCTCATCAATATTTAGGAAAGTACATAGCTAAAACCTCTGCCTAGAGCCTACAATGATTATGGCTTCCTTGTGCAATACAAGTATACAATGCAATCCTGATTTGCTAAATCTATATTATTCCAGCTGTGAACCAGAACGCGTAGAGACAGATGACATGGAAAGAGGCTGTGATATTTCAGCCAAGTTATTAGACCACGTTTGAGATACAGGAAAAGCAATTCAGTAAAACACAGAAAATACGGGAGCGATTTCAGAATAGATTTATAAGCAATTGCTTCATAATCACGTTTGAGATTAAGTCCTTGGAAAATCAGCACATTCTTGGCATGCAACTGATCCCAAGTTAACAATTCACATTGTTAGGGTTTTAAAAATCATCAACTACATTTTGGATGCTACTCATGTAATGCTACCTCATGCAACGACAACAAGCTCCATCACAATACTGAAGAATGCAGTGCCTACCCTATGAAACTAGTTTTATTTAAGATCCTATAGGAAAAAGCCATATCAAGCCCTAATGTACTTGCTAAAGAACTGTGACACTTGAGTCCAACTCCACAGAAGGGACAGATAGCATGGTCTGCTGCCTCTTGAGCTCTCTGTGGAACGTGGGTTGAGTTGAGACAAGACAAACGTCATGAGAGACACAAGACAATCACCTCTTGGGATAGCTTCTGCCAATTTCAAACCAGTGACTATTTCATCACTGCGATCCTCTAGAGGCCACTGACATTCAGGACCCATCTCTTTTTCATTGCCTGAACAGCAGAAGGAGTTTTAGATCCTGGAAAGACCCCACAAGACACATCACTAACACCGCAAGCACAGCCGCACAAAGAAACCCAGCTATCTATTTAAAAGTACTTTGAGCAAAGTAAGAACTACAGATGCCCCCCCCCAAAAAACATATCTTAGGAATCTCAAGAGCTGCTGTAAGGTTGATCTTCAGTTGGGACCAATAATCCCAAGCAAGCCTACAGGATGGGCTGCTGCCAAGCCCTGGCTGACTCAAAGGCAGAAAAAGCTGTGCTGAAACACTGGGCAGACAAGACAGATCTCTGAACCCAGCTAGCAAGAGATATCTATCCTAGCATTTGAAGAAAATGCCCTGGAAAGCCTCCCGGAACAGAACAGAAGTGAATCTAACAGGCTGCTGAAAAATGGCATTTCTTGTGCTAACAGACTAAAATAAGTGGTTTTAGGCACAAAACCGTGTTTCCTTCAGGCCATCAAACTCCTCTCCATGGAAAAAGGAATGGCCCTTTTCCAGTCACTGGATTTTTGCTCCCCTCTATCTGCTGCCCCTCAGAACCCAAGCTAACTTGGCGTTCAGTTTTCCTGAACTTCCTTCCCACTTGTCTCTTATTTTCCACAAATTTTCTGGCCTCTATCAAAATATTTAGCTCTGAAAAGGCCTAACCAAACCCCAACATCCTTATTTCAATAGATTTGAGTCCAATAAAAAGTAGGTTAATTGAAGGAGTCTACTATTTGATAACATAGTAATCCAACATCTACTATGCATTCTTTAAAATGAATGGTAAAGTGAACCTCACCCAAAATGATAATTAACTTGACAGAATTTCCATAAGAATCACAGCCAGGAATAAGTGATCACAGACAGTTAATTCAATCTCATAATCCTGAACATAAACTACACAGCATATATACTTCAATACCTCTGGAATGCAGAGGGCTAAGTCCTGGCTGCACTTCAGAGGCTGCAATTATAAGAAAAACAAAATCAAATGTGCAACTGCCATGACACTGTGAAGTGTAGCAGCTCTTAATACCATACCACTTATACCCATTGTTAAAAAAATCAAATCATAGACTCTTAAGCCATTTGGGCAACCCTTCTTCCTTACAGCCTGCTGCTGAATACAGCTAATTTTTCTATATAACACCAAGAGCAGTGAAGTCATTGCATAAAAAAAAGAAGGGAAACAAAATCTATACTGTATCAGATGAATTTTCTATCAGCAATTTTTGCACCAAGCTATTGTTGCTTCATTGAAACTGCTTGCTGCATAAGAATTAGGTGGTTTTAGTTAAAATCAAAATCTATTGAGTTTAATTCCAATGTTAGATTTTTAGATACTAATAATCTAATCACATTTGAAAGGCATATGCAAGACATAAATTAAGGCTGAATTTATGCACAAAATATTCAGTGCTGGAAGAATAAGATTTCCATCCTCCCAGAAATAAAAGAAAAAACAACCTGTCACAGAGAATTTTTTATTGAAAATATGAGAAGCAAACAACAGTTTGGAAGCCCTGGGAAAGCATAAGCTCTCCTAGAAGATGTTTCTCCTAATACAAACAGTTGAACTGCTTCCCTTGGAATCAATCTGTATATGACACTATTTTAAATTCTACCCTTAAAAAAAAAAGAGAAAAAAGTAACCCTTCTGATACCAGAACATCTACCACTTCATTACTTTCCATCAGTTAGCTACTGTTCCCTTGGCAGTCCAGCCACTAGAGGGTAGTGCTTCACAAGCACCGAACACACATGGGAGTATGTAAATGTTTTAAAATTATTAACTTTTTTCTTTAATTAAAAAGACACACCTGCATAGAGCACAGCCTCAATGCGGTCCTTGATGTGCTCGGTGTTGCTCTGCGACAACAGCAGGAGGTGCGACGTTCCATTAGGAGATGGCACTACAAGAGGTCCCACTAAAAACGCGCCAGCACAGCCCAGGTAATTGAGCAGAGAGGCAATCGCCGTTGCTGTCGCACGTTCGTCTGGAGAGAACCACGTCGTGGAAAGAAACGGGGCTGCATTCATCACAGTTGGCCCCGCCAAGCCATTGAGCAGCTGCCCTCCATGAATCAACCTGGAACAGAGAATAGAGATGACGGCCATTTGGATGATAATTGCCTCTTTTAAAGATAAATAAATAAAGAGCAGGTAAGATGCTGGGTTCTTGAGATAGAGAGACTTCACAATCAAATGAAAATTCTGTGCAGAAAACAGAATATTCAATACATTAAAAAAAAAAAAAAGCCCAATTAAACTGATTTAAAGAATCCAGGGCTATTCTGTTCTAATTACCTCAGATAAATGGAGAAGCAAATGTTCTCTTCAAAGCCAGAAAGGAAGAGGGAATAAAAAGGACTTCATTTGCAGGAAAAGAAATATATGTATTATAATAGGATATAAAAGTAGAAAAGGTGTAGTAGCAGAAAAGCTTTAAACTACAAGCCTCTTAAACCTGACCCCTTGCCTGCATAAATTCCAACAGAGAACTTAAATTAGTTATGTCAGATTCAAAACTGAAACACTTCAGCAAAATGCTCTGCCTACAGAGGAGGCTGGGCTGTTGAGGTTTCCGAGAGGATCATCTTCTGCAGCAATCTGGCCATTCTCAAAAAACTGTTGAAACAGCCAAGGAAACGCAGATCCTTCTCATTTTTCACACTCATTGAGATCTAACAGATCAGACTGGTGACAAAACAGAAATACTACTTCCAAGCAACAAAGTTTCTACAACCTCTGGCTTCATATTAGCACAATGAGAAGGACTTTTTTGAAGGCTCTTCTAAATGTGGAACTCAACCAGAAACCTTCCACGCTGACTTTTCCAAAAAGTGATCAGCTGTGAAAGGCAAAAGCATGTTGAAGTTTATATGAAAACCTAATGTCTGAAAAACAGCTAGCAAGTCAAACGAAACACTGCAACCCTCCAAAGCAGATCTATCAATTGTGCAATAAAATGGTGGCAGATTATATTTTTAAATGGCGGTGTTTTTTTTCTAGGCATAGAAGGAACTCCACGCTATTGCTGCAAGACTTGAGTTGTCAGACACAAAAAGCTACAGCCTGAAAACAGGGAAACGCAAGCTAGCACTTAGGCAATGTTTCAAGCCACAAATGACTAAATACTGCTAAATAATATACAACGTGGCAAGAGATCTTTAAAGAGCACAATGGAACAAAACACACAAAATGCTGACAGACTCTTCATCAAATTAACAAGCTGGCTTACAATAAAAAGAGATGGATGCTGGTGATGCTCAGTTGATTAGAAGTTAGTTCTTTAAGCAGAATTTATTAAAAACATACAGCAAATTAAAACAAAAAGCCATCAAATATCAACTGAGGGAAACACTCTCCTAGCCAGGACAAAAGTAATACGCTGCCTTTAAAATAAGCAATTCTAACTTCATAAAGAAGCTCACATAGTGAGATCTCATTACTATTCATTTGTGACGTGCTACAGACTGACATCATCAAGACAAGGCCAGATCAGACAGTTTAAGAGATCTGTGGCCCCCAATAAAATCACATGAAATAGTTTTAAATCAATAAAAAGCACCACCTAAATAGCACTCTAGTATAGTTTTCTGGGGACAAATTACATTAATCCATTATGGTTACTTTCCAATCCAAAGTACTTAGGACAAACCAACATACCCTTCCCTACTTTGGTATTTTCCTCTACTTACCTTGCTATAAGAAGTTATTTCCATACTTATCCTAAGTGGCTTCAGGGTATTTGCAGTGCAACTCTGCATCTCTGCACACAGCTGCATTTCAGTAGCAAGTGTGGTAACTACTACAATGTATAAAGACTTCATTTTAGCATTTCCTCTTGCTCCAAAGGAAATTCAATGCTCAAGTTATGGCTTAGGTGCTATACTAACACTTCTGTTCACTTATACCACCACAATAATATTGTTTTAATTCACATATGCCCACTTTATTGAAATCTAAGGGCAAATAAAACTCAATAAAAATCAGGAAAAACATGATAGTTCTGTATCTTCCAGTAGAGAAGTTTTGTACAAAAAAAAAATAATCATATATGGTGAGATTATAAGTATTCATATATAAATACTTACACTCCAGATTTAGATGATTTCTACCAAACTCCACCATCTGAATAAAGCTATCCGACAGGCCTTTATATCAGAAGTGGACTCAAATGTTACTTTTACTCCACAGACCCAGAGGAAGAAAGTTGCATTTGAGTTCAGAACTTGAATTGCACGTTACCTTTCTGGTTTTGCTTCGTGTTTTCACATGAGAATTATTTTTGTCTCTCCATAGCCGCCTTCTTTCACATTCTCCTGTCTGCTCTCCCCTCCCCTGCCAGTATGCTGTCTGCTCTGATGGATTTGCCTTTCCTTCTGCATTTCTGGCAATTACCAAGCTTGACGTTATCATGTGAGGTAGAGCATCTCTTATCTTCATATTGCTTAATTTTTCAAATCTGACGTGTTAGGGCTAATAAACACCATTTTCTAACTAAACTGCCACTGATGTACAGACTGTCTACACACGTGACAATGGCCTAAACCTTGTTTTATGCTTTTTTCAATACTAGCTTGAATTAAGCCTTTTTTTTTTTTTTCCTGAGAAGATTATTTGCAATGTTCCTCTACACATCCTTAACTCATTTCCCCAGAGAGACAGGGAAAAGATTCGAGAAGTGATTCGGCCCATTTACTAATTCACTACTCAGGGAAACATATGTAGCAGCCACTGCAGCTGCCAGGGAGAAATATGAACACAACAGGACTTGTAGCTTTTTGCTGTTTGTTACAACGTCTTATCAACACCCCACTAGATTTCAGCCTAAGAGCCCACAGGAGTCTGCTTTTGACACCATCAGAGCTAAGAAGTGCTCCCACATCAAGAGACATTTGTTTCTGTTGCTTCTGATATTGAAAATGTGCAAAGATGAAGAGCATTTTTCCTTGCTGCTATTTCAGTTTGATTCTGTTCAAAGTGATTTCTCTTCTCTGACAAAAGGCTAACAGGATAACTCCAGTTCAGGACCCTACCCAGATGGAGATAGGTTTGCTCACATGTCTCCCTAAACTGGTCAATGAATTGCAAAAAGATAGAGCAAGGGATAATTCAAATATAACAACAGAAATAAGAGCAGAAAATTCTTATTGTACTCTATTTCAACTCGTCTCCCAAATTCTTGTCAAGTTTTAAATAAATAATACTGCTTTCATCACTTCCCCGAGAGAACATTTTATATAAGCCTTAAGAAGTAACTTGTTTATACCTGCTTTATGCACTCCCTGCTGTCACAGCTGCAATATCATAACAAGCAGCAACAAAACAAAACAAGGCATGTAAGGCTATAAATGCTGAAATTACTGTATCACTGAGTGAACTGGGTATGAAGAACGAGATGATACAGGAAAAAGGTTTTAGTGATGGATGATAACACCATACGCCATTTACAATCTGCTTTACTTATCTTTTTTCCTCATGTGGTTTGAACTTTTCATGCATGGTCAGAGTCCCATAAGGTATTGGATTTGTTAAGCTATTTAAAAGCTGTGTTTCACAGACACTTTTTACATGTAAAAATAACAGACATTTAATATTTCCAGCACAGCATGTCCCATGCCTAGACTTAAGAGCATTTAAGAAGAAAAGAATAATAATAATAATTCATTTGCTTCCTTTCTTAAATGGGGAAACAAGAGGTAATGGCAGAGAGGAAAAAAAGGCAAGAGGAGCAAGGCAGTCAGGGAGAGGAGAGCACTTGTCCGCTGCTCCAGGGAAACTGCACAGTGTTGTGCCTCTTCTCTGGGAAAAAATAGTGCATTAATTGTTGATCTTCACAATTCACATCAAAAGGGATTCTGGATAAGAAAGTTAATATCTTACAGAAGTGGATGGCTGATCTATCTTTCACATGCCTGACGTTTTCACTCACTGAAAGAAGTGGATTGTTCAGCTCCTGCTAATTTGGAAGAAAAGTAAGTTTATATAGTGATTAGCTCATTGTGGCAACTCCTGGGAGCAAATGAAAGAGCCTCTTCCACAGGAGGACTTCAGAGCACTCCAAGCACTATTGAATTTAGCCTTACTGCACAGCAACAAAGCAGTGAATACCTCCTATTCAAGAGAGTCTGCGTTGATGCATGATGCGAGTTGCTTGTGCAGGCAAAAGAATGAGAAAACACATGGACTTATCTACATTATACATTAGAAGATTTATTATACTTCAGAGTGAACTGACACCAGTTTTGTAATGAAAAAATCTGTGATTTTTCACAGTCAAGTTACTAGAAATGGATAGTTTTTTTTCTTCGGGCTCTCCAAAACAAACACTACAAAAAGACCCCTCTATTAAGCGGCACCTCCTAAAGCACAGAAGGAATTAAGAGTGGAATTGACCTTCTTAACAGCAATTCACTGCTATGGAATATGGGGACAACCTGGTGCGAATGCTGTCCTGTTCATAAGCAAAGGTTTATAACACGGCTCTACGTCTGGAAAAAGATTGAGGAGAAGAAATACCTGTTGGTAAAGCAATGAATTCACCTACTGAAAATAACATTCTGAAAGATGAAATTCATGGAAATGCGCTTCTTTTCAATATTTTCATTAAATGATATATTTATACTACAAAAGCTTTATGCCTTCTGGATATTCATGGATTGAGGCCATTAGCATTTTTTGCTTGTTTTCGATGCGTGCGACCATTGATACATGGAATAATTTAAAGCTGTTTTTCCCCATCAGTAAGAAAAATTATTACAAGCAGAAAGCCTGAGTCACCATGTGGTACATTATCTCTAGCAATAACAGAAAAACTCATAGAAGCACTGTCGACCACTTTCATCGGGAACTTGGCTCACATCTCCCCCTCTGCACACACCACGGCCTCCAAGCCATTTCACATGTCTTATTAAAGGGAGATATTTTTAAAGCAACACTAACAGAGCATACACTCGTCAAATGCAAGCAGATCCAAAACGGTGTTTTGTAAACAAAAGTAGGCAATTACATTACGGGCTAATGAAGCACAACACCCTGAAGCTATCAGGGAAGGGCACCAGGAATGAGTGCTATCAGGGCTGCCATGTGAGAAATCTGATGGAAATTACTCAGGGTGAGAGTTACTAAAATTTTTTAGTAAAAAAGGACAGTACAGGAGATGTGGTAAACTAAAGGCTGGGATAAACAAGACCCATTTAAACATCCCCACAAAACCTTCCCAAGTCAGCAAAAGAGCAAGAGGACGCTGCGATCATAACGCAGAATTCTGATATAAACTCAATCAATATGAATTCCTTTTCAAGGATAGAAATTACCCAACACAGTAAGAGTCACAAGACATTACTAGAGTCAAAGAGCTCCAGATGATAGAACAAAATGTAAAGGTTTTCCTACAGTTGAGGATAACACTTGTCATTATATGAGAAGGAGCAAATCCCACAAATACCATATTTTCCTCTTGCCTTCCAGCACAGGCTTATGTTAGCAGATGCCTTGCAGAATTACCATCTATTGATTATTACTGCAATAACTAGCCCTCTCTGAGATTTCAGGGTTTGCTTTAATACACCTGCTGAATTTACTACTCCAAGACTTTCCAGGCTATAAATTGCTAATTTAGCAGTTAGCACCTGAGCCAAACAGGTGACACCCAGTGCTACAGCCCAAATACTGCATAGCAGCAAGAGTAAAGACTGCCTATCATAGAATCACAGAACAGCTTGGGTTGGAGGGGACCTCACTGACCATCTAGTTCCAGCCCCTCTGCTGTGGGCAAGGTTGCCAACCACTAGATCAAACATCAGATCAGGTTGCCCAGGGGCCCAAGTGCTGAGCAGTGGCTACTGCTGAGCAGTACTGCTAGGTTGCCAGTACACTTAACCATCCCCTAGGTCCACTGCTACCACGGACTACTAAGCAAAGCAGGGAACAGTCACACAGGAATAATGCAAAGGATCTCTCTCCTAGAACAACTTTGGACCAGAAGCTAAAATATATAAATAAAATGGTTTAGGTGATAAAACAAGGTCAATTCTTAAGTTAGAGGTGTTTAAAGATTAAATATTTCCCATAATAATCTACTTGTGAATGATTACTTGTTTCCACTTTTTATCACCCCGCTTCTTCTATTGATACTATGGACTCGACCTGCCTCGACCCTTCCCTAGCATTGCAGCCAAAGCACACCCAGTACAGCGCTATCACTCAAGTGCTCTATCTTAACATTTTCATGCACTTACTGAGCTACATCATATAAGCACATTAGTTTATTCATCGTTTTACTCCCAGAACCATGCTTCAGGTTAGCTTTTTCATTTCTCTTCCCCAGGGAGTTACAGCATACACAACATGCATCATTCTCTGTCTTTATTTTTATAGGCAGATTCTTCTAATACCTTCTCCTAAAAGGCTCTTTTCATTTTAATCCCTGTTCTTCACAGCTGCTCCGCTTTGGGGTATTCTTTCGAGCACAGATAATCAGGAATGTAGAGTATTGCTAGGAATATGAGAGCCCTAATATGCCCTTTCCATATTGGAATTACCTCTTCTTAGGTGCCCCTTTTGTGTTTTCCATGCCTCAGAATGTGGGCTCGGGATCATTTTGGGATCAGAAAACACAAACACTAAGATGATTCCATGCCATTCTTCAGGCTTTCAGCATAAGTGTGCTATTATCAAACCATAGAATCGCTTATGTTGGAAGGTAACTTTAAGGGTCATCTAGTCCAACTCCCAGTATGTCCCAAAGAATACTTCTAACAAAAAATAAAACATTTAATATAAACTAAGTTGCAACTAGCTAATAGAAACAAAACGCACCAGAGATGTGCTAAGCGAGCATCTGCAAGTACAAAAAAGGGAAGAAGTTAATATATCAAAAAGCAGGCAAAAAAAAAAAAATCCTAAGAAGTAGCATTATTTAAGTCTCATTACAGGAGCTCCCAATTACCAGTAAGCTCTCCAGAACAGAGTTTGTAAATAACAAAACTGCCAGTTCTAACTGCTTCCATTTCCACCGTCATTCTCTGTATTATTGCTCTGCTGGTTTTGCAATAAATGTTTTAACAGAACTTATTACCAAAGAGTGCCCTCACACTGCTTTGACTCAAGGTCTCTGACAAATACTTCTGTATTGTGAAATCTAATGTGAAGGTTACTAATCTGCAGTTCTGATAAATTTCTTAATTAATATATTTAATACAAATGACAAATTATGTCATACAAGTGACAAATTATGTCATCCTTTACTTCCATGTCTTTAATTATCCTGTCTTTCATAATATTTTAAGACATCTTATGTGGAGTGTCTTAAGAGTCAGCAGTTTATAGGGCTATGGACTGACTTCATCGTTTATTGCCTTCTTCCAGCTCATAGGTAGATCTTAGCCTTTTACCTAGATTTATTGTTCTACGATCATATGGAAGTCCTAGATTGCCTTGTAAAACCATTCCAAAACACAGAATGCGTAATAAATATTCAGCGTTACCTGGGGGGGGAGGGGAGGAACAATTTTGCCTATTAAAAATGGCTTCCTACTAACTATTCAGGATAAAGTACCAAATTATGAGAGTCCAATGAAAAAATTCACTTAGTGCCAAGAATTACTCAGAAAGGACAGGAATGGACCTAAAGATGTAAGCAAAACACATTAGCAATGCTCTCAGCAACTCCTAGGAAGCAAAGAAGGCAATCCAGAAATTGTACAATTTGAGAACATCCATTTTCTTCCCAAGTTCTATTAATTTTATGCCAACTATGAACTGAAAAACTAGGTGTGGCAAAATGAGGCCTTCACAGTATTTAGAGGCCCTATTTTTAAATTTTATCTTTAAAAGTCAAATTCACTATCACATAAATGGTACCAATTCAGCAAGCTGAGATGTGCACAGCAAATGAGAAAAATTCTCTTTAACTTCCTTGTCTGATTGTCACAATCACTAACCTGCAAGGTTAGCAAACTGGGGGGAAATCAAGTGAACAAAAGCATGCATGTGAGAGGGACTTTACCAGTTCAAGAAGTGGCTGGTTCGTTAATCTCACACACAGGTTCAAACTTCCATGTTTAGCTGTGCACATTCCTTTCAGCCTTCCCCAAGTTTAAGCAGTTCTGGGATGGATTCCCAGAGAACAAGAACTCACCATAAGGAACTGCTGCTTCATGAGACACACTCAAATGTGCAACCTAAATTCTCCCTTATACAAGTCACACACATATATATGGATGTCAAATGAAGGTTTGCTTTTAAGACATGACTCTGATTGCTGGAGATAGTCTTAGCTCCTACACGCTGGAGCCAAAAGAATAATTACAGACTAGAAAGGAGCCTAAGAACACATTTAGATATTACAGGTCTGCATGAGATAAGGAGCACAAAGCGGTGAGGATTAAATGTCAGCCTTAACTGTGATTTCCTCGCTTCTGTGATTGTTCTGATAAGCAATGGGCTTTAGTAGCTCTCCTTAATGTTAAATTACAAGAATGCAGGAAGCAGAGACAGCCACACAGCAGAAAAACAATTAAATAAAACTGAAACTTCATGAACTTCTTGTAATTTTATGTATCTTAACTGACACAATTGTCCCAGGGAATTCCCTCTCTACACTACTGCATATTACCCAGGGATTGAAAGAAAACATTACAAAACATGCAAAAGCATTGAAAAGAATCTCAGTTGTGCTGGCTTTTGAGATGCTCAGACATGAGCTTCTGTGGGATCCTGTCCATCTGACTAGTTGATTAATGTTCAAAAGGTCATATTCAAGTATATGCACCTTACAAATAAATGCTCAGCCAATCATTGTTGAAGCATAAAGCAATAATGGTTTTCTCTAAAATATTATTTTATTTGGTAGTAACTAATGCAAATTGGCCAGTTTTAGCTTTCAAAACAATGCAAGCTATCTCCTAACATCACACGGTGTGCACAGTTATTTACAACGTCTCGAGAAATTAAGAAAACCACACTTCTGTTTCACACAGTAAGCAATAATTAATTCTCTGCATATCTTCATAAATCTGTGTGGAAGTTCAAACTATTTTCTCAGGAGGAACTGCAATTCTTACAAACATCTCCATTTTTTGAGACCAGGATAAGTTAGCAACTTTAACAATTTCAGCTTGAAATGATGCATATTTTCACAGCATGAGTAAATGAAATAAGTACCCTTTTCCAACAGGATTCTGCTCTTTTTTAATGGTTCACAGTACAATGTACCATCATATTTTATGCATCTCATCAGACTCTACACAGTGCACAGGATTTTTTTCCCCAGTGAAAGCAGCTGCTCTTGAATGTTTCTCCTTAAACATTTATTTTACCCTTCTTCCAAGTCTTCTCACAGCAATTACAATGGAAAACTTTGTTTAAAGGTTTAAAGGCATGCAGACACTCTCCATTCCCAAAGTGATGTCTCTTATCTATACATTGTTCGGCAATTTCTTTTTGAATTCTTACAGTTTTTATCTTTGCTTTGCTAAAGGCTAGGCAGCACAAGTCTTTCAGCATAACTGATAAATGAAAAGCTACAGAAGACGTTGTATTTCACTGCATTTAACCTACCTGACCCATTTGAAATGTACATAATCCAAGATTGGTCAGATGTGATGAACTTCATGTTCAGGACACCTTAGCGTCTCAAGGACAGGGAAATAAGAGCCCAACGAGGACAGCTCTTCCTGCCCACCATAACAGCACATTTTCACCCTCAGTAAAAAGGGTCATTGAGAATGGTATCACAATATGATTAACTGTTATGTACTAGTTACTTACTACTGATCAGAGCTAGTTTTACAACAAATGTTTTTATCACATTCTCAGCGCTCTGAACCTCTTTCTTTGTTTTACTCATGGTATCCAGACACCTGCTATCTACTTCACACCAAGTACTTCCTTCCTCACCTTAGTGGTTTCCAAGCTGATGTTCAGTGTAAAGCAACGCTAAGGAAAAAAAATGCAATAAAGAATAATACAAAGACTACCTGGAAGGTGACAAAACATCACAGGGAAGTTCTAGGTACAAGTAAATTATAACCTCCTTCGTGGTGGTTACATCTAAAGATTTCAAAACCACTAATTGCCTTCAATCCTTCAGAAAAACCAATGGCCCTGCTGCTACCACTACCAAAAATGGAGAGAAACTGGAGATGAAACTGATGATCTGTTTTCTACAGAAAAAGATGCATAGACCATATCCTTCCTCAAAACAAAACAAAACAAAAAAAAAAACCCACATAAGATGACTTTCAAGGTTTGATGTTGTTGCTTTTTTCCCCATAGCACTTGCATATTATGCCAGCATAACAAGTGAACTTCTATTTTTAAAGAAGCAGAAAAATACACCAATGCCTTTATTCCTTTTTCCTCCTAGCTTTTGTTTTTTGGTTTGTTTTTTTTTTGCCTCTCATACTACGTGAGCAACAAACAATCCACATTCCATGGCTGCGTGGCAAGGATGAGACTCCTATACTTACCATAGATTCCCAGCTTTGGTATGTTGACAGGACAACTGAGTTGTCTGGAATGAAGCTGTCTCTATTGCAAACTGAATTTTAAACTGCTTGTATACAAAAGATATTTGCTTCAGCCCCAGAGAAAGTACGAGCTTACTTTGGAATGCAGACTGGAATAGACTGTATGAACAGGCCATTTTGGATAAATCCATCTGTATCGCTGAACAGTCTCACACACCCAGTAGGAGAAACATGAACTAATTATTTGTTATTTGCATATAAATTACATAGTTTTGGGTTTAGTGGCACGGTTCCCTGTGTGATCTTGGGCCAGTTTCCGAACTTCTCTCTAAATCTCTGCTTCCTTGTTTGCAAAACAAATTTAGTTATGCAGGATGGTGTGGGTGAGGCTTAATTAACTCATGTTCGTAAAGACCTTTCTGATCTTCAGATATCATGAAGAACAAGGACTAGAAAAATCAATATAAGAAGGCACAAAACATGTAAGCCCACAATCACACAACATGTATCAGCTTCACGCAGAAAATCTGTACTAACATTTCTTTGTAGCAGCAGCAAAATTACATTAACAGGGAGTATAAAATATGTATATTAAAAAATAAATAATTCACTTACTTCTTCCTTAGTTCCAGGTCTGAAACTGGAACACATCTTAGGCCAGCTCCCAATACCATGAGTGATGATGTTAGTAATACAGTTACCCTCAGACCTACAATGAAAAAACAAAGGTATTTTACAGGTTAAGTCAGCAATACTAAAGATAAATAACTTAAAAAAGACAAAAATACATGTCTACATATATACATCTGTACGTAGACTCGTTAATTCATGCATATTCTTTCCAATTATAAACACTGGTGCTGATACAAACTACAGATACCTAACAAAATCCTGTGTTATTTTCCATACTGATGCTCTAGAATTAAAGGCTTACCCCTGGCATAATACCATTCAGGAATGTACCTAAAATATTAGGGACATTCTAGGAAGTGAAAACTTACAATAGACATATCATTCAAATTGTACAACGTTTCCTTTGCAATAAGAAGCATCAGGGAACATCCTCCAATGTGTGAAATCTAGGTAGATCCAAAGAAACAAACAGGATTCGTACATTCTCTTGCAGCCATTTAACGAGGACAGATATAGTGTAGCTACTGTTTTCTCTCATAATGCAAATATGCTTTTCATTCTGAAGAAATAACTGTTTATTCAGCGGAGGAGGGAAAAAGAAAAAAAAAGATATTTTTTGCTGTCTTTGCAATTAGGCCAAGATTTTGCTGCAGTCAGTTCAAATTAACAGAGGTTGTAAATATAGAACATTAGAAAAAAGCTACAATCAACTGATTCCTTGAATATGTTTCTCTTCCCCTCATACCATGATTCTTAAGCGAAGAGCACTTAGATTAGAAACAACTTTATGTCACTGCAATTCTGTTTGCCAATAGTTTACTGCTGCTGCTGAGGTGTTTCCATCATCAGTAAACAGAAAGAAAACAGTGCTAACTGTGGAGTTGAGCCTCCAGAATACTGGGAAACACCAAAACAGCAAATATGTACAATTAAAAGTATTGACACAATCTGTATCTATGAAGTCATACAGCCTGAAACAAATTTACACCACCAAGCAGAAAATACAGGGATCCCATATTCTTAGCAGAACGTAAAATAATTGAATTCTAACAAATACACAGCATCTCTAACATTTAGGCAAGACTAGGAGCTACTCAAAACACAGACAGAAAAAGAACAACTTGCTATGATAACCCACATAATACAGACACACAATTATGACTCTAAAGTGCCAATTTTCAGAGATACGCTTCCAGTATGTTAATGACTCCTATACTCCATACAATTCATCCGATAGTCACATTAAACATGCTGTTCTGTGAATTTTACTGGAGTTTTACAGCATGTATTTTACCAAAAAATGCAACTCTGCTCTTACTGCAATAGCTCTTAGCAAACCTCACTCAGGGTTACACAACTCCTTGTGCGGACGCTGCACAAACCACGGACAGCTCCTCTCCCACACAACCCAAGCAGGACAATCAAAACAACACGAAGAGAACGTTACAGGCTTTCTGAAATGGAAGCACGACTCCTTCATTGGGACAGCTGAGTCATTAAGGACAGGAATGTGACCCACGTTCCTGCAAGGACAGCTCACACCCCTAATGCCCCAGCAATGCACTGTAGGCCAAGAATACTTGTTTCCTTGAAGGCTCCCCAGTGCCTGCCCAGACTTACTTGACTCTATGTTTAACCAGCACGTGTTGCTGTTAAACTGGATTTTCAGGTGTGCGTGTTCAGAGAGCCCTAACTAATGCCCTGATAGTAGGCTGCTCAAATGCCTGTTGCTCTTCGTGTTTTCTGTGAGCTTTCATGGCGCACGTAAACCTGTACTGCCATGGTGGATACCTTGTGGGGATAGTTATTTGTATCGGGATCACATACATGGTGCTTTTGGCTTTTTTCCTTAGGAATGAATCTTTGTTAGCAATGCTTTTGTACATAATGAGAACTCATACACAATCCAAATTAGAGTTTATTGACTGAAAGTCAAAACACAAATCCTTTGAATCGAGAAGGCTGAAGCCTTCCATTTGGAAACACTGCTGCAGTGTTTCAAGAAAGCCCCAGCAATGTATGCATCACATCCTTATTTTCCACGTAAGCCAGGATCTTTCTGAATTCCAGTTGGCAAAGCGTGCCACTTTCTGCCTTTGAGGAGGGGCAAGGAAAAGACAGCAGGTAACACAGCCCAGGTGCAGCTCAGGTCACAGCAGTAGATGAACATTATAAAGTAATGCAGGTTTACATCACCACAGGACACGTACAGAGTTCTTCCTCAATCAAAAACATCTGTTTGTTTTTTCCATTAAAAAAAAATAAAGTTTTCTTTTATATCTGCAGAAAAGTTTGATTAAAAAAAAAAACCAACCAACACCACAAAACTCAACAGCACACCATTCAGTGAAAAATAAATTGGATGTCAGAATTTCCCACCGGCGCTGACTCTAGGCTTATCTTTAATGTCAACCGTAGATGTCATGTAATTTTAAAATAAAATTACCAGGTAAAGCCTCAAAATCAAGATACGTTTCATCTTTCCAAATGTTCTTTCAAGTCCTCATCTTGAATTCTATACGCTGTAATGTGCCACTTTTCAGTGTTGTGATTGTGCAGATTATTCTTTGGCCTTTTGTTTCACCTTAACATGCAGATACTAAAAACTCCTTTGGTTAAAGAAGCGTGTTGACAATCATAATACGTAAGTGAAGAAGTAAAAAATAAGACTGTCACAGAGCAGCATATTAGGCATTTTCTTTGCTAATTACACGATGCTTTCTACCCTCCAAGTGCCTTCCCCATTTATTCTGCTTTACATTTTAACTCTCTGAGTACAACCTCTATCTTATCCTAGGAATCAGTCTATAATCGTACGTTTAGAACTATTTAAGTATTTTGGCTTTGAACACTGCAGTGGCCCTCAATCTGAGCTAGAAAGGTTGTGTTACTCCAAAAGGCAACCAGCAAGTGTTCTGGGACAGCACTGTGCACCATGGGACAAGTGACCCAAGCAAGCTTGGAAAGAAAGCCCACCAACCCTGCAAGAAATTATTTCTCCCCTTTAAAAGATCTAAGGAACTCACACAATCAAGATTTTGAGTGGACCTAATTAACTTTACTAGTTTTGCTCTGTAAACGCAACTGCTAACAGATGGTGAGGGGCTACAGCTTCTTAATATCTATCATGCAGTTTCCAATCCCCTTCTATCAGAGATTTGACATGCAGCTGGATAAAGAAGAAACTTCTCAAAATGGGTTTTCTCTGCACAGTGAAAGGCCACCACTGGTAACAGAAAACCTGTAGCAAAAATGGTGTCAGTAATAAAAAATATATATATAAATTGGTATTTGAGTGAAATAATCAATACTGTTTAACTGCTTAACCATCCTGCAGCTAACAGCAGTCTGCTTTGCAAACTCAGCAGCCCACGCTGCATTTGCTGGCTTTTATAATAACCATAATAGCTAACATAGGGGTACTGCATCTTCCACCACTTTTCCAGCATGTTTTATTTTCAAGATATATTTTAAAGTAAATGAAAACACATCTCCTCCCACACTGTATTACTGGCATGGATCTCAGCAAGCAATCTGCTATACCCAGTTTAATAAGAAACTTCATTAGAGACATTGCACAGCTACAACAAGCTTCTCATGCTAGCTGTAAATTAGCAGTTTGTCATTCAGAAAAAGAACACTATTAACAACTGTTAATTGCCTTTTGAGAAGTATGACCATTCCTCCTCACGCCTGTCACCCACTGCAATAACATGCCATAAAAATGAGACTGGCAGACTGTAGAAAGCCAAACCCTGCCTCACACAAAACACCCGCTCAAGTCAAAACTGAGGACGTTTCCACTTCAGCCGTCCCACAGCAGCAGACACCTCATCCATCCTCACCCCGAGCTGCTTAGCGCTGCACAGCCAGAGAGAACAGAACTCTTAGTGCACAGCGGCACACAAATGGCAGCTACTGTCTGCCTGCTTTTCCCCCTTTTTAATGGAGCATCATCCACCTTGGGGAAAAACCCCAGATAGGCGTGTAGAACAGGCTTCACCTTTTTGCTGAGCCTAATGGAAGCCAGAGGAAACCTGCAGAATTCAGCCCTCCACCCAGCAAGGCTGAAGTGGATTCCTCTTAGGCCCACATGTCTCAAACACGTTAACATGTAAGAGTTTTCCTTCCTTCAGCTGCAGATACTAAAATCAGTCCCCAAGAAAACAGAATACAGCAATGCTCTAATTACAAACTAGAGACATCAGCCCACTGCATGTTTCCACGGTTTGTAAAGACCAGGCTGGAAGCAAGAAGGATCCATCCTTACACAACTTGCAGCATCTTAATTCCCTCAGCCACTCTCTGCTATTGTTCTGACTCAAGCATAACAACCTAAAAAGACAATTCTGCCTTGATGAACACATATCAAGAAATGAACAACTCACCAATTTCAAATGCCATTCCAGAAACTCATTGTTAAATTGGGCTTTTCCCTCCAATTTAATGCAAATTCAGTTTTCAAACAAATTCCTGCTTTGCCTTTCTTAATGGAAAAAAAAGAAGCACGAGATCTTGCATTTTTCCCATCTATGAATTTATCATACCTGAAGTAACTTTTACCTTTGGTTTCAGCAAGCAAAGCACCGAGCTCCGGTTTTTCACAATGTTTCTTCAGTCCTGGAATTGTTTTTGCATGTCTTGTCCAGACACCTTCCTCACTGTTCAAGCATCCTCTTTAAGATGTGAGCATTTTCCCCTCGAATACCAATGCTTCATTCTGCAGGAAGGGTCTGTTTCTTCTCCTCCATAATGTACGGCTCATGTGTTTATCCACATTAAAACAAATCTGGGTTAAACTGCTCACTTCATCAGGCAATTCTGAAAGCTCCGCACAGAAATCCCCGCTTCATGTTCATCTACTGCTCCAGAAATTTCTGCATTTTCAATGACATTCCAGCAGAATTGCACTGATTGCTGCACTACTTACTCTCACAAGGTAATTACTATCAATAATTTTAATCATGCCAGAGGTAATAATAAAAGGTACCATGCTGCTAAATACAGCGAGCGAAACTTCTGTTGTGCTTGCACTTCGCCAGACTGAGCAATGTCAATGAGGACGATCAGCTCCTTCAGAAAAACTGTCCTTGCAACAAGCAGTACAATTCTCCAAAGAAAAGAAGCTTTACACTGACAAAAAAAGACTTCAAAGCTGAGATGTGGTCCCAGTCTTTCCTTCTAGCTAATGGCACAAACTTGAAAAAAGAAAAAAATCAGTATGTCGGGCCTGATGTAGATTCCACAAAAGCACTTGATTGCAGAGGAGCATAAATTGTGTTTGGAAACTCAGTGGAAAACAAATCTGTTCCCAAGAATAGCATCATCTACACTCGAAAGCATTACAAACTGAAAACTAACTGCAAAGAAGACAAGCAAGAGAGAACAACAACAAGGTCATATCTAAGTCATCAAAAATTGCTCCTAGCTTGGTGGCTTAAGTGTCACAAGGTGCTGTCATACACAAACTGGATCTCCTTTCTCTGCATCTACGGTGCTGACGTCCTGTTCTTCATAAGCTGTGTTTTCAAAACCAAACTGAAGCCAAGCGTTTCCATCTGTTTCCCTAGCTTTATGTGGCGCTACCAAAATGGCATCCAAATTTTGCCTGAAAAGGTTTAGGACTTCAATTTAGGACTTGCTCTGGATTGAAACTAAAGCAAACTCTCAGGAACTTCATTCACGCATTCTGCGAGACAGCTGACAGAACCGTTCCGGTACGAGATAGTAAGAACCAAGCTCAATCATATAGGACACACTTGCACCAAATTAGACCCAAATCTACATCTAGCCCCACCCAGCCTTATCTAGGACACAAACTGACTTCTTCCAATATGAATCCCACAACACAGCCCAGTTCCACTTCTCAGGGTAGGATGACATGGCAAAGAGATTCTGCCAGACACCACGCTCCAGTTCCTGTCTGACAGAAATAGTAGGTACGTTCTGATCCCCAGACAGAATGTGTACTAGAACTCTCTTCAAATGTAGACATGGGAGAAAGATCTTCAGAGGGAAAATTTCTCTAAGATTTCTTATAGTTGTTCTAACAAAATCTACCAGCAGCAGCAGACATCCAGGCTATCAGGAGGAGTTTGAAATCTCTTGTAAATGTATTTGTTTGATCACATACATTTTCCAAATGAACTCTGTAGGTATGAATACAGCAAGTGAAATGAAATAACTCCTCAGGATCAGTGTAGATCTTCTAATCAGGGTCAGAAAGACAGACGAGCCACCGTGCCAGAAGTGAAGACACCGGCAATAAGGAGAACCCACAGAGAATTCCCTGTCAACCAGGAACACACAGCGGAGCAGGGGCAAACTCTGACCTAAAGATAAGACTACAAGCATCCTGTGAAAAATCCCAACAAAATTGAGAGACCCGAAGTACAAAATTTGGCCGCTCAAGTATTTCAGAGAGAAAATGGTCAGCTTCAAGGAAAAGAGCTAAACATGTAACAACTAAAGCAAATGCAGAAAATGCTAGGGCAGAACTGTGAGAAGCAAAGCTGAATATCATGCAATTGAGAGTTACTATGACAATCACACAACCGCCTTCCCAACTGTCAAGTTGCAGCACCTTTACATGTATTCTGATTGGTAAGAACCTAAGATGACATGTTTACATTCTAACCACACAGCTCCTTTCTGATTCACACCGTAATGACTCTTCTTGCTTTAGTGTATCTCCATTCCCCCCCCCCCCTTTACTTTCATTGAATTGTATTAGAATCATATAAGAATATGATATAAGAATTTGACTGCACCTGTTAGAAGGAAGAACAAGCAATCACAGCCATTCCAAGAGGATGCAGGGTGCTTTTTTCTCATTTGCATCAATGAGGTCAAGATATGTGATACTGTGCTCAGTGGACCCACACAGTTTTAGAAAGTACAGACTAATTCTACGGCTCCACTAATGTGGATCTTACCCTGGCCAGGGTACGTTACTGTAAATTCTGAGGAAGCCCTTCAAAGTTTGTGCAGCAGTTTAGAAGTTTGGTGCAGCAAATAAAGCACTCCTGGTTTTAAGAACTGAATGAGTTTGATCGGAGCTTCCAGTATAAAAACGGTAACTTACAAGTATTGAAATTTCCTCCCGTATGTCAGCTAAGCGTTCTGAAACATCTCAAATGCCTAACATCAACACTGCAAAAACAAACAGCAAAAGACACGGCTTAAAAAAACCTGCATTACAGGTCTGTACAAATGTCATAAAATCTATCAGTCCAGAGACCAATTTTTTGACTGAACAGACAAATAAAGCACTGAGTTGAATGGCATTCATCTACAGATCAAAACACTGATTTTAGAACTGATTTTAGTCTCTTTATTAAAGTACCTCCTGTTTTTAAAGCTATGTTTCTTGGCTTCATAGGAAGCCAACTATTTTAGCTGTTTATTGATATTATAGATTTTACTGTAGAGAGCCCTCATTACACCCACAGCTCGTTCAAGTGCAACAAATATTTCTTAACCCTTGCACAGCACCTTGGAGAGCACTGGCTTGGGACAGTGGGACCTGCCTCCCTCCTGGCATGCCTTCTTAAATTGGGTGGGCCACCTATCTTCTCACTCACTTTTCCCTTCTGCCTTATTTATCCGGACTACAGGCACACAGAAACAGGAGCCAGTCCCACAGTCAGCACCACCACAGCTGCTAAGTCAGGTCTGCTCTTTGCCTGGATGCTAGGATGCAATAAAAAGGGGCACTGAGCACTTTCTAAACCTACATATAGCTCACATAGGAACATTTAAGAGGTGTTCTTTCTTCCTTTACCTCAGCCATCAGCTTTCTGTTCTCAGCCCCAATACTTATTGGGGCACGAAGACACGGGTGAGTCGTTTAATCAGTTCTTTCCATTTGATTAACTGAAAAGCAACATAAAGGGGTGTGTATGGATGTATACATAAAGGGACACACAGCAACTGACACAAACAGGTAGCAGTGTTGTTGGAAGGCTAAACCTCTTCATTAATTTTTAAGCTAAATCAGAGATGCTCATTAACAAGTCGAGAGAACACACAAGATAACAAGCCTTCAGTGCAGCTCTCACTGCTGTGTTCCTGGACAAATTCCGACAATCTAAGCCATTTCAGCACTGAACAAGGGGGAGGAAAGCTTGTCTTTTCTCTACCCACTCATTTCAAGCACTCCCAATTGCACAGCGGGCTTAATTACCATGCAGCTAACCAGAGAGCCCTACCTGTGGCGACAGAGAGGAAAAAAAGGCTCTCTTGTACACATCTATCACAGAAGATGTTCTGTCATTATCTTAGTGGCACTTGTCCACACCACCCAATGATGCACGAAATTTTTCATTTTGAGAGACAGAGGCATTTTGCTTTGCCAGGACGGAGCAGCAAGAAGCACCCAAGCAGCAAGGACTGGCAGCCACACTAAATACCACCCAGCCGATCTGCTAAGCAGGACGCTGAGTGCAAAGTTTCTGCTCTTTGTCGTCCCTGCTTTGAGTAGGGGATGAAGAGATGTAAGAGCCTTGACAATGTAATATCTAGGTGGGCCTTGTGTTTGCATGGAGGTCACTGGAGTCAGCATTTAACTTCCCTGTGTGTGAATACGTTCAACGTTTAACATCTGAATGGACCACAAACAATCCAGGGTACATAATTCAGACTAAGATCATCATAAAGGACGCCTTTTGTTTGTGGTACTGTAATAGGTCTGAACCCACTACATTTCAAAGGCTGATCAGTTCTTTAGGTTCCTGTCATTCATCAATTACAATTACAACTCCACCTCCCCAAATATTGAAGAATACCCAAATAAATGTTCCTAGATGCAGTTGGATTCAAAATATTGTATTCCAGAACACCAGCAGACTTTGCAAAAAGCAGAAGACCTCTCACTTTCAGAACACATCATTCCCTCAAGCTGAGTCACACGGATCTCCAGCTTCCGACAGAGGAAGAAGTCTAAAAATCTTCTCTACAATAAATCTGCATGAGAAAGCTTAATTTGAAGCTTTTGAAGAAGTTGGAGCACTGATCATATGCTTCTGCGTAACAATTATAGTTTCAGCGTGACTACAGAGCTACAGTAAGCACACACATGTGAGGAGCATTTAAAAAAACCAACAAAAACAGGGCAGGAAATGACAGAAGAGCCCTGAATGTGACCAATTAGAGAAAGGTTAAGCAAGCCACAATTTCCTTTGCCCTAGGATTATAACTAAAAAAGTGACAGAGGACAACATTGTGGTGTTTTCACATTTTCTGCCCCAGCTATAGAACGCTTTCCAGAAGCAGAGTGCAGCCAGACAGGGCAGCCACAGGCACCCAGCTCACGCCGCTGTCATGTGGCTATGCATCCCTCATCCCCAAAACCACACCAAAAGGAAGGACTGCATTTCGGCAGAGCAGCAGGCACAGATCTGTGATATCTGAGAGGCCCAGGGAGCACAGCAAGCTGGTCATGTTCACGGGGCTTTGAGGAAAGGAAGCGCAAAGAAACTGCCCAACAAACCCTTCTGGCAGGCATGGCACTACTGGGCTGCATCCTGCTTTAAGGTTTGGCCAAAGCAGAGCACTGGGACCTTGTTAAAGAGAAAGAAAAAAGGGCATCTATATTTAAAGAGACTTCCCAATCTGTTTTTCACAAGCTTTTCTGAAGCAAGTTCATAGAAGCTGTGTTTCTTCATCTGTGGCTGTGCAGAGAACTCAGGACATGTTACAGGCATCCTTCAGCCCCCTCTGTCTGCTGCTGGCAAGCCAAGTCGTGCTCAATGTGTCTCTCACTCACTTGGAAGAAGCTCAGTATGCTTTTTCTTTTTGCCTCCTATTCTTTTTCCTCCTCCTATCCCAGCCCCACTACTCCCTTCTCTCTGCCACCATTGCAGCAGCCACAAAGCGTGCAAAGAGAACAAAGAGCACAGGAGATGCTTTGAGGGTCGTGGTATAAAATGTTTGTGAAAGTATGATACAGAGCAGAGACTGGGGTGATACCAACAGGAAGATACCTCCAGGAGAGGACATCTGCCTGCAGCCCTGATTGATACTTTCCAATCAATCCAGCCCATCAGGTAGCATGGGAAGTGCTGCTGACAATCAAGCTGGTTTTGCTATGACGAATCATAGTGGTGTCAAGTTAATACAACTCATCAGATCCTAATTAAACCACTCTATGTTGCTAATCACTCTGTATCTCAAGTGATCTTTTGGAGCACGTCTCACTCCAATGAAGGTGGGCCAATCAATTCTCTAATGAGTCCTCACTTCTGCAAACACTTGCACAAATGCTCTGTGGACTTTCACTGCAGCCACAGCACATAAAATTAAGCAACAAATGCTAAGTTGGGCTCAGTCTTCCTTCCTTCTGATGGTGCAGAGAAAAAACACATCTACACAGACACACGCACACGTAGCAACTCATCAAAATAAGTTTTGTATAATCAAGCTGATCAAATATCTTCTCTAGTGGGATTTACCTACGCTCAGCTCTTTAACTGCCTCTTTCATCTTTCCACACAGAAAAACAACACTTCATCTCATTCCTTCCAAGATTTGTTAGTTTAGGAAAATTAATCCCTTTCACAGAATTTGATAGGTTTGGATCAGTATTGCTTGGGAGACAAAGAAAAACACACTGCTCAAACCATGCAGTAGAGCATTTCCATGGGATGAGAGAGAACAGGACGAAAGCACTACACGCACATTTAGCTTCCATTAAATCCAAAAGAGCCTTCTGCTGCTCTTGCTGGCCTTAACAAGACCTCTGCCATTAATACAAAGGCTACCAAGTAGAATCAGTTCCCGAAAAGCACGTTCTTCGTAACCTAAGCATACTTCAGCTGAATGCCATTACACCACGCTTTCCTTTCTATTGGGTCTTTACCACTCTGCCCATATTTTGGCACCTATAAGCTTTCCCTGGGGACAGGTTTTTATTTCCTGTAGGCCGTACTAACCACCCAGAGCCATGGTCTGTATAAACTGTTTTTATTCTCGAAGTGTGTAAATCCTTTTAGCTTGATCTGACTATATTACATGAAAGTCTTACAATCTTACACCAAGTCTTATCCTGGGAATCCTTAGCCGAGGCTCACATTTGACCTGTGAACGATCAAATTGGTCATTCTGAAATACTGCCTCTATATCTTGCAGTCATACATCTGATACAAGAAAAGTCTACTTCTGAGATCATGGCAAAAGGGAGCTGAAAATGTGCTTCTCTGCCACGAGATGGAAGCTTTCAGGCTTTAAAGTCTGAAAGCCTTTAAAGGCTCATGAGTCATTTGTTGTTGCCCTTCTGTTCTCCAAGAGTCCACGTACTTATGATCACATGGGACACTACAGAACTGTAAGTACTGCCATGAAAAGTCAGCACCTTGCTGCAAGTATCATCATGGAAAGTATTTCACATTGCCCACTGACAGCGATATGAGACTAACAGCAGCTAGACCTGCTGCAACTTGCTGAAATTATTAGCAGCATGCTCCAATCCATATTTACTGTCACATGGTCTGAGAGCCTGAATAACAGGTCAGGACCCTGAGACACCAAGCACGATGGAAATGCATCATGGAAAGACAATCTTCCCCATCTGCTGGTTTCACTTAGCCATTTGCAAATCCAATGGCCTCTGGAGCTGCTTCCTGCTTACTCCCCATGCTCAGCTCCACACCACTCAAAAATGGAAGGCATTTCACAAACAACCCCTAGATGACCAGGGAAAGGATGTTCACATGAAGTCCTCTTCCTTCTGTCCCAGTGACCCTGGATGTGAACTAGAGCAGCCCAAAGCCCCAAAAGCCAGATCAGCTTTTGCACGTATGCGGCACAAAGTGACAATGCGGGAACCTCACGTATGAAGACTGCTATACAGAATTCTGTTTGTCCATCGCGTGTAGCTTATTTTGTACAAAGAACAGTTATTAAGACCTTCTTACGTGAGTAAGGCCCGATTTACTACTTTCATTCGATATTCATTATGATTTTGCCAGACTGTATTAAAGGATTTAACCTCAAAATTCCCCAGTGAAAGAAGTAGAAACTATCAAAAGCTTCAAAGGACAGAACCAGAAACCTAAATGACATACGAGACAGCAGAGAAATCAGGAGCTGGATATGCAGAAAGAGTTATTTATACAAGTAAAAACATTAATGGTTTCAAAATGAAGCCCAATCTCCACCAGAAAAAAAGAAGTTACATTATTGAAATTTTCTCTCCATTTTATAATTTAATCACTAGGATAACAATACTAGGCAGGTTTAATTTTAGCCAAAAGAAAAGCGACTAAGAGTATCTATACAACCCATGTAAGTGTATACCAGCTCACAAAAAAGGACCAAGAAATAAATTGCGTTTCACTTTTACCAGTAATAAGCAACATTTATTCAAACTCGATACAAGATAAAACTGTGTTCCAAAAGTTAATGAAAAATATCACTATTCTATTAAATTAGTTTAATGTAAATTATCATAAATTATTTCCTTCTTCATTGCCTTTTCTTGATTACACGGAACATAATGAAGACTGATATTATATATTACCTCTGTGTCTCACATTGTAACTATGAATGTAACTCGTAAGACGACCAGTGGGCCAGATCCATAACTCAAGTATTTAAGCTTTAGATTTCAAAAGGAGTTGAAAGATATAAACACCCTAATGGACCTGCACGCATGTTTGGAGTTCCCAGGAAATACTGCAGGCACAAAACATCCTTAACCACTTGGGCATCGGGTGACGAGCTGCAGCTAATTTTAATCTTGTAAACACCAAGGGTCCATCCAACAGCACACGGAAATCATTTCCCATTTGATTTAATTCACACTGATTCTCTGAAGATAATTATTATTTTAAAAGGGCTCCCTTATCCTATTGCTAAAGGAAACATATCCAGTGTGACATTCTGCTCCGCTGCACGCTCACTTCTTGACCTTCCTTTATCAAGAAACGAACCAACAAGAACAATAAAAACCCCCCTACTGCAAAATGGCACATACTGAAAAACGACATAAGCAAACATAATTCCTCCTTTCAACATGCAGCCAGCCCAGCCCAAGACCAGGAAACATTATGGATACCACCTCTGCCCCCATGACAGCGCCCTGAAAAACAGAGTTTGGAAAGCTGCTGCCAGCCTCCCAAGGCAGAGGCCACAGTGGTGCAGGTGTATGCTCGGGCAGGGGAACGGGGCTCAACCCCAAAGAATTTCCAGCTCCAATATGTGAGCCCTGCTAAGTGTCTGAAAACTAATATATTTCTAAGAACATGAGCTTGGCAACATTACAAATGATATTTCAATTTACATACCCCAGCAAAATACCATGTGAGCACTAAGGCTTCAAAGACACATTAAAAGGCTGCATCATCACCCTTCACAGAAGTTTGTCTATTCCTACCAAATCTGCTCAGACTGTATTTTGCTAACGCAGTCTCATGATGACCATCACTACAGATGAAAACTCACTCTCAATTTTCTAAGAGCCAGGCAATCACTACAGGTCTACAGGAGAACGCACCTGGTGAGCCAAGAGGGAGAAGGTCTCAAAAGAGAAAAAGCCCTTTCAGGTTAAGAAACCAAAGAAGCATAATGCCAGCATCCCAGACCCCTACTACTCAAAAGACATTAACAGTATTGGTTAATGGTTGCTTCTTTAGCACATCTTTTACTAAAAATAAATAAATGCTGCTATCCTCTCTTCCCAGGGACTCCCCATGCTTCTCTGTGAAGCCGTGCTACAGCTGAATCCCACACTCCAAGAAAGGCTTCTACAAGTCACACTGTCAATATGCCTATTGCAGAACATTCAACCTTCCAACTGGAATTCAATTAAAAGGGGGAAAAAAGAAACAGATTTCTGTTTCAAGCTATATGCTACACCGAACACCTGAAAAACCAAGAAGATAAACACTTTTGGACTTGATCTGAAGCATCGTAACACTAACTCACTTCTCTGACAGCAGGCAGCTCTGCACTGATACGCAGTAGATACAGCCCTGACTGTGAAGCGCAGGACTATCTAAAAGCAGAACCTCCTCTCACAGACCCTGACATGCATCATCCACAGTGTCATACTTCTGATACACGCCAGGTTTTAAATGTTGACACTTCACAAATACATTTTTTTCCTGACAGTTTCTTTACTAGCTAACTCCAATGACAGATGATTGAAGCCCAGAGAATAAATGGTGCCGTCTCTCTATATTTTTGGTACAGAGAGTAAATTCAATACAACGACAAGCACTTGTACCCCTAAGCAAGTGAAATACTGCTCTTGCAAGGTCACACCCAGCCAACTTGACAGCCTCAGAGCCTTGCTCCTTCTGGGACACACATCCTACCCCTCCTGATGAGGTGGCTTCAGTGGGATGTTGCAGAGCCAGGGATATTGGCACTCCTCGCTCCATCAGGATAAGGAGAAAGCACTACATTCTCCACGGGAATCATTCAGCGGCTCCAAAAACAGCATGAAATGCAACAGGGCACCCACAAAACCTGCTGCTGCACAAAGAACATGCTGCGCATGAAACCAGTGAACTAAGATTATCCATTAAGGCTATAAAATGGAAATCTTGCAACAAGGATGGCAGCACAGCAGCAGCAATGAAGTAGTTCATACGTGTATCTCCACTGATTGCAGAATTAAAATAGTAATAAAGCAATTATTTAAGATATTCCAGTATTTTGTACATCAATCAGAATCAACTCCATAGAAAATAAATTAAAATACATGCTCAGTTAGAATCATAGAATCATTAAGGTTGAAAAGACCTCTCATATCACCTAGTCCAATCATCAGCCCATCCCTGCCATGCCCACTAACCACGTCCCTCAGTGTCACATCTCTAAGTTTTTGAACACCTCCAGGGACAGAGACCCCACCACCTCCCGGGCAGCCTGTGCCACAGCCTCACCACCCTTTCTGAGAAGAAGTTTTGCTTAACACCCAGCCTGCTCCATCAATACAGGTTCAAGTTCAGTTTCATTTCCTTCACAACACAAGCAGAGCTGTCATTTTCATCACAGAAAATAAAATAACTAACTTGAATTTCAAGATAATTAACAACACTGTTACACAGCAATGTCTAAGTAGACACTGTTGGCTTAAGCTTGAATTGCTTGAGCGATAGCAGCAGAGCCACCATGGACTCATTTGGAGAATGTGTTTTCAGCCCAATAGATTTCATTCCCTCAATGTCACTTCAATTTTAGGAAAAGCAATTCCAGCCTCAAAGCATGAGCCTTCCCTGCTACATCTTTTCTCCCTCCCGTCACTACACACAAACGAGCTATTAAACCCCACGTAAACAGAATGAGCAGCACTTAGCATCTCCTGACAGGGACCCGTTTAAACTAGAATTAAAAGACTGAACGCTTCTGTGGATTTAGGCCTAGAAGCTCAAACCTGCACATGTATGATATTCAGTGATCCCTAGGGTGACTGGGCACAAACTCCATGGGTTGTGCAGAAGTTATCAATGAGGTTGGAAATGACCTCTAAGACCATCTACAGTCCAACCATCCACCTACCACCAATACGGCCCACCAACCATGTCTCTCAGTGCAGCATCTCCACGTTTCCTGAACATCTCCAGGGATGGTGACTACACCACCTCCCTGAGCAGCCTATTCCAATACTTCACCACTCCTTCTAAGAAGAAATGTTTCCTAATATCCAATCTGAACCTCAACCTGGCGCAACTTGAGGCCATTCCCTCTCACGCTATCACTAACTTCATACAAACATGAGCCTAACAGCTGACCTCCAGAACACAGAGATGCTGGTGCCACCGTTTCCAGGGCAAACACCTACACACATGCCAGAGTGCAGAGACCAACACCTCGACGAGAAGTTAAAGCTCCGTAATTACTCCAAGTTCTGTAACATCTCCAAACACCGGTCTCACAAACTGCTTCGGACGTACCTATGTGTGTGCTGCGTCCCCAGAACAGCACTCCCGGTGCCCCTGGAGCATTAGTCCCCCGCCAAGGCCTCAACGAAGACACCTGCACCTGCGGCTCCACGCTGCCCCACACGGCCCTACGGCTCACAGCAGAGAGGCCGCGTCCGCGTCCCCGCCTGACCCGGCCGAGGCGAGAGCCCGCGTGCCGGCCCCACCGCCCCCCACCGCGCTCACCCTTCTTGTCCATCAGCCACATGAAGAAGAAGCAGGGCACGAAGCCGATGGGCCCCCAGAAGACGAGCAGGGCGATGTCCCAGCCGGTGAAGCCAAAGGCCAGGCGGGCCGAGTTCTGGATGGGGCCCCAGCTGTTCCACACCAGGCCCTGCGAGAAGCCCAGCAGCGAGAAGAGCAGCAGCACCAGCCACCGCCGCCCGTACACGCGGCCCGCGGCCGGCGCCAATCGCCGAACCGGAACCGGCACAGGCACGGCCGGGCCCCCCGCCGTCCCCCGAGGCTGCGGCCGCCGCTGCTGCGCTGCCGGTGGGGGCGGCGGGGGCTGCAGGAGCGGCTGCCGCTCCTCCGCGCTGCTCCAGCCTAAGCCCATCTGCCGGGGCGGCCCGCCGGGGCGGAGGGTAGGGGGCCGGGGACGCCCGCACTTGAAGCCCTGAGCGCGGCGGCGCTGCCCCGGCCCGGAACAGCCGCATGCGCGGTCGGGGAGGGCCGGCGGCCGCCTCCTTCCTCCGGCGGCAAGGGGAGGAGGAAAGCGGCGCCGGGGAGGGGAGCGCGGCCGCTCCGCGCCGGGCTAGGCCCGCTCGCCCGTCGGTGAGGGCGGTGCCGCGGGGCACCCGCCGGGGAGGGAGGGAACCAGAACAGCATGGCCGGGGAGGACAGCAGCGGCCCCGCCGCGCCCGGTAGGTGCCCGCCGGCCCGGGAGCGGGGCGGGCCGGGGCTGCGGCCCTGCTGGGCAGAAGACGCGGTTTAGTTAGTTTGTCTGCTGTGTGGCGGTGCGCTGAGGCCTGGTGGCTGTGCCCCGGCTCGCAAACCCGCAGTTATTCCAGAAGGCCAGGCCTCGTCTTGCACCTCAGGGTTCCAAATAACTACCTTTTGTTTCATTCCAGGAGACAAGTACATTAAGACTTGAAGGGGGCTGTTTTGCAGTTGTCCCTCTTAGTATCTAAAAGTGCATGGGATGGATGGAGCACACCTAAATGGGTGTCTGTGCCTCACAGCTGTCAGAGCTGTGCTGTAATGAAGTGGATAAAAGTCAGCTATGAACTGAATTGGAATAAAAACTCCACCAGGGTTCGGTTACAGCCTGCACGTAAATCCATTTTAAAAGAATTCAGATGAATATACCGCCGTGTGAGCTGCGCTGAGCTCATTAGGAACTATTATCATTTAAATAGGCTGAGGTATATGTTCATTTAATTAGGTTGTATGAGTATTTATCTGTATATCTACCATCTGCACTTGTCATAAAATTAATGGCTCATACACTGCACAATGCTTCGTCTTCCCTTAAAAAATGACGTATTTCAGTTTGGCTCGCTTAGGAATTCTGTCACAAAGATTGGTTTGATAAATGCCCGTGTGCTTAATTGGGAAGAGCTAAATGGTGGGACCCACGAGGGCTGGTTTTAGATGCAGTGCTAATGCTGTAATTCTGATGATACATTGGCAGCACACAATTGAAATTCAGACATCATGCCCAACCTACGGCTTTGCAGCCAAAACCACATACTCCCATAAATACCCCCTCTCACTCCCCCCAGAAAACCCAAACATACAGACATTGCATATTGTTTAGCCCATCCAGCTCTGTTTGCTAGAGCGCGGGTCCATTTAGGAGCTGCAAAACACTAAAGGTGGGAAAAGGAAACACGTGTCAGCTGAAATGATCAGAAATGCGAACAAAATGAAAGTGAGGTTTTAGCTAGAAAATTTCAGGATATTTTTAAGGAAAAATAAAGTTCATGCACCAATAAATAACAGAGGAATGTAAAGATGAACGCAAAGTAAAATTTAGGCTTGCTATATACAACTATGTTGACAAAAATAAAATACAGTAAAAATACTGGATAAGGTTCAGCCTTGATTATGACTGATGTGTATTCTGTGGTGTGTTGGGGTTCCAAGTCAGATTAATTCCCCGTTTTGCTGGGCAGTCTTTATACATTACTGCTTCAGCATAGTTCAGCCCATGCCAAAATGTTCTCTCAGTTTAAAATGGCCATGTTACTACTATGATTTAATTGATTTGGTGGCATTGTGCCAAAGACAAAGTGCTGTCATTTGCAGAAGTAAACAAAGTGAAAAAATGTTTTTCTCTGGACATTTTTCAATTAACTGTAGTAATTATAGTGGTGTCTTGGTTATTCTAGTAGCAGAAATAAGGAAGGTGAGGCTTTGCAGTGTTCTTTAACTGCAAAATGTGCCTCTTGCCTCCAATACCTGCATGGAAAAATGAAAACTTGAATATAAGCAGGATAATTCTTTGATAACTTATCTAAGTCACTTCACCATATGTCAGTTTTAAAGATACTTTGGCTCACGCATGAGCCAGCAGGAGAGGGAGGTTTCTGAGAAACTGACAAAAGAAAGGGGGCATTAAAATAGACTTGGAAAATCTCGGTTTATTTACTATTGAATTAATCATGTTTTGAATAATTTATTTTAACTGCCTGATTCTAAATCGCTCCATCTTTCTCATAGCTTTACAACCCATATGCAGATCTTTCAGTCATGGCCTGACCTTTTCTGTTCCAGCTATTTAATTAACACAGCGTAATATTCTGTGTGAATTATTCTTGTTTGCAGGATATGGTACTATTTAAATTTGTTAATGTAAAGGAGCAGTGCATTGTTGATAAACTGTTGGAAACCAAATTAGCTTTATCTTGCAGCTAGCTGATTGCATTATTTCACTCATGGGCATAATACTTCTCTAAATATGCTAATTTCACTCTTTTCACCGTGTGGTGACATTTTTACTGTTCTCATTACTGACATTTGTAATATGTGGGGTGGGGAAATCTTTTTTTGCTTTAACCTCATTATAATGTAGCTAAAGAGATTTGAATATTATCAGATGAAGTGCACATAGGCAAGTGGAAAGGTTATTTCGTCTCCTGGCCCAGAACCTGAATGGCTGTAACAGGACTTGCATGGACTTAGGGATTCTAGATCGAAAACTGTGATACAGAGCACCATCCCAGTTATCAGTCACACAGCCAAAGCAGCATATCCACTGGTAGGTACCTCCATTTCAAACCTGAAAGCTCTCAAGGTGGTTGCATCTCCATATTCATGCCTACCTGCCTGTATCCAGCCTAAAACCCTCTGGAATTCATCCTAAGAGGAGCTGGTGGCCTCTAGCTGTGATAGACTAGTAGTGATGGGAAAAAATTACATGGCTGAAGCTGTTAGAGCTGCCAATTGCTCATCCCATCCCTGAGGCACACCTGGCTGATCCATTTATGAATTGGCATCCAGACTGTGCTGCTTTCAGCTTGTCTTTATAAAGATAAACTGACACAGTCGTTGTAACCCTGAGGCATCTGGAGAGCCTAATTCAGCTTAAACACTCCTATCCTGTAGTGGTTAAACTGAGCAGTCCAGGAGGGTGTCCCTCCATGAGGGAACTCCTAGTATTTTGAATATTCCCTCCAGCATCCAAAAAGAGGCCTGTTTTCCAAGGATTTCCCTCAACTTCTAGGCTTTGGTTGGAGTTGTGACGGTATGGTGTCAGAGTTCTCATACGTAGCACTTGAGCAGCAGAGAGGTGCAATGGTTCTCTTCTTCACGTTCTGCCCTTGCACAAACCTTTGAAGAGTTATAGATAAATCCCGTCCTTCCCTCATGTAGTTTTGACATTGCCTTCCTTCTGGTTACATAGCAGGATCTGCTCTGTTTTTGGCTTGTTTTGGGCATCTTTCAGTCTGCAAGCTGTACCTTACAGCATCTTTCTCACCTTTCACTGAGAAGTAGCTAGACTTACAGCTCTGCAGTCATCCAATGATTCCTTTATGCTTTGAGACAAAATGTTTTTATGTTACTTCCTTATTTTGTTTTGTTTTTCTGCTACCAAAAAGAAAGGAAAATATGGAAACCGAACAGTTTTATTCTTAAATTCAAATATCAATATTTTACAGCAGATATTCATTTATACCTTTAGTCTGGAGGCTGCGTATGTCCACATTGTACAGTAATCATTGCAGGGGAAATGATTATAGGTTTGTGCTTAGCCAGAGCCCATTGCAGGGTCCTTTAGGTAGCTGTGAGGTAGCTTATTTTTCTGTGTGAAGTCTACTTCTGTGGTTGGCTAATGAAAGTCATCTCACCAGATTCCCTGTAGACCACACTGCGGGTTCTTCAGCTCTCGAAAGTTATATGCAAAAGTCAGATCCAGGTCATGGGTATTTTAGAGAGGTTATGTGGGGGCAGAAGCTCGGTGGACCGTGGTCCCAATGTTCTTCCACTTTATTCAGAGCTACTGAATAGTTCTTTCACCTTATTCAGAGCTCTAAGTAACTGCAAACATCAATAGGAAATTTTGCATCTCACGGTTGCATTGGGGAAATCCAGCTCTGAAGATTGATGATTTCCTGTCTTTCTAAAAACCTGAGAATGATGGAAACGAGCTGGGTCACACCAGGACGCTAGGCCTGATTTGGGAATACAGGGTGAAAATCTCCACGTTTTCTTGAGCTGGGACTGCCTCAGCATTGATCTCATAATCTCAATGCCAGCAAGAAGAGCTAGTCGCTTTGCTGTGGCACTGGTTTGTGCATTGTGTCACTGGTGAATGTGTTTCTCAGTTCTGATCAGACTTTGTCATTGTTCTCCTGTTGTCTCACATCATAGCAGCAAGGAGTCACTTAGCCCTGCTGCAGTGATCTCAGCCTTAGGGTGTTTGCACATGCAGAATTCTGTTGTCTGGCCAGTCACGCACGGCAGTCATACAATAGGTATGCTGTGACACCACTAACAACAGCTTGCTGTATTGAAAAGTTGTGAAAGGAACTTTTTTCAGAAGAAACAGAGTTTCTTTTATGTTGGATATTTATATTAAGAAACCCATCTAACCATAATGAGAAGTTAAGATTGAACGTTAAGTTACAAGAGCTTGGTGATTCAGATTTTAGTGAGCAGTGTTAGGTCAAATGTATCCTTAGCCCTATGCTGCATTAAGGCAAGATTTTACATTCCTTATGTGAACCCCGAGATTCAAAACAAAACATAGAAAACAGTTTTTCAAAGACAATTTCCCCTTTGTTTCTGGCAACGGGTATATAACAAGTACATCCTCAGTGCGTTGTTGGATGAGAACCTTTAGGAAGGCAAATAGCAACGTATGACAGAGGTTTAGCTGACTTCTGCTTGCTTTAGCCATGCCAGAAGAAATGGTCTGAACAGATGTAACAATAGCCACGCTTTTTGCTTTATGTTCCTGTAATATTGGCAGTCCCAGAACCCCATACCCCATTTGTGCACAGCAGTAACTGTGCACTTCAGAAGCTTTCTGGAGGTTTACATGGTGAATCTTCCCAGTTTCTTTCGATGTAATAATTTATGTGATTCCGAAATATTTCTGTTATTCCTTCAAAGATATGATTTCATTTGGACAATTATAATTCTAAAGGACTGTAGTTGGGAATTAATCAGAATGAGCATCCTATATTTTATAATGAACAAAGTTCTGTATACTTCTGTCATAGCCTTTTGTCACATTCTAAAGACTCAGCTGCGTTATGGACTACCTACTGGAAAAACGTGTTTTTAGAATACTATTGACTACTATTGACTATTTACTGCAATAGCTCATGGGAAAATGCTATATTTTAGATTTCATTTCTTTTGTTGCTTTCACTTTGAAGTTCTTCTCAATTGAGTTTGCAGCACAGGACAACAATATACAGTTTTTGACAGTGAATATTATGCTGTATATTCATAAATGTAAGAGTAGTGCATTTGTATTTGCTACTAACAAGGAATAGGAAAAGTAATAGAAATATACTTTATTTACAATGTGAACAAATTATTGTTTTCTTAGAAGTATAGATGCTAGCTCTCTGATGCACTGGCTCCAATCATAATGTTATATTCAGTTTTGCATTAAATTTCTCACGTATTAGGAAGGTTGTGAAAAACACCTATGAGTGCCTGTGAAGTACTAGGAAGGAATAGGTGTGCTACCAAATTTGCCCAGCAGCAGATGAATGTGATTTCCATGCCAAACAGGCAGAAAGGTGGATCTATAGTAGCCTGGCTTAAGAAAGAAGCCCGCCCTGCTGGATAAACTCTTTTGTATCCTGATGGAAGGCTCTGGCTGAAGGCCATGGTCTTTTCCTTCGAAAGCAAATGAAATCCAATTTGTCTGACAAGAGCTGCAGGCTCATTATGCTTCACTACGCTTTCAGCAATTTTGCCAATAAGATGTATACAAAGTTCATTGCAAATATATTTAATATCACTTATCTCAATTGTATGTCTTTTCATTTTCCTCATTTCGGGAGATGGGGAGGAGAAGGGGGAATTTGAAATGCCAGAGATGCAGGCAGGAGTTACAAGGACAACAAGGGAGAGGAAGGCATTTCTCGTACTAGAGGAGACCAGGAGAAGTGAGGTCCATTCAGCATCTTGTTAACTTTGGACAGATAAAACTGCTTTCTAGAAGCGCAGTACAGCATGGGAGCAGAAGAAACAGGTCAGAAGCTTTCTAGGAAGAGACCTAGGGGATAGAGGAAGGAATTTCTTAAGTTCATGCATGATCTTAGAGTGGGCATTCCCTGCCAGTGTATTCAGTGCTCTGCCTCATGCTCCACCGCTAAAAGTCTGGTAGCTATTCCCTTTTCTATATCTTAAGGACAGTTTGTGGTTTGAGGGCACAGCCCATGCTCTTATCTTCATGTCTTGAGTCATACAGGCTTACTGTAAGAAAAAAGGAGATGCTGCAGCAGGGCTGGAAGGTGAGTGCAAATACAGCTTCCTCTGCACTCCCAAAACTTTCCTGAGAAAACAGCCTGATCTTTTATTTTGTTCCCCTTGCTCAGTGGAGAACAGGGAAGGGTGTGCCTCCTTCAGGCTACCAGAGGAAGCTTTAGGGCTTGTCTTACCAGTGCAGAAGGGTGTTTGACCAGTTTGTCCTGATAGGCTCCATGCAACTGCTATCCTGCAGTAACCAAAACATCCATGCAAATCTAGTTTTGATGCCCCTGGGCTGAGATATCTGTGCAGCGCTGCTGCACCCGGAATCAAAAGTAGTAGTGGACAGCAGTAAGTGGTCAGGAAGAGGTACCTAGATGTTTGTATAATATATCCTGAAAACTACTTGTATATATTTAGATGCATTGTTTGCCCAGATTAGTCTGATGGTAGTGCAGAACGTTGCAATCACATGCAGATCTTTGTTTACAGCTTTAATGTACCGAGACATCATTAAGTCTGACCCCCAAACCAAGTCACTTCTCTTTGGTTTGGGGAATTTTGCCATCCCCCACTCCTAGTTGTGGGATTTGTAAGAGTACGGAAGTTAGATTTCTGGAGTGACTTGAGTGCTCTGCATTAACCCCTTCAAAATGTCCATTTTTTCTTTTAATTTTTTATACATTATACTTTTTTTAAAAGAGGTAAGGATGCTGAAGCATTACGGATTTGAAAGAAAAAAGAAGAATTTGGCAATGCTTATACCAAATATGTTATCAGGATTTCCTTGCACTTCCTCTTTTAGAAAATAATTTTAATACCTCTCAATTAAATCACATATTTAAGCAGCGGGGTGTTTTGGCAGAAGCCAATTACCACTCACTAATGAACCCTCGTAGTTTGCTAAATTATTTTAAATGAATGAGAGTACATTTAGCTTTCTAACGATAGTACATTTAACTTCTGAAACAACTTTGATCAAGTCCACTTTTCTTCAGACTGCCTGCTGTGCTGAACTCTTTATTCCCAAACCCCACTCACTTAATCTGCAAAATTGTTAATCAGAAACATAAAATTAGTTTTCCTCTTAGAAACACAAAGCCTACTGGAAGGTACTTAGCAAATCCGTCACTATTCTTTTACCTCCCCTCGGTGCTGAAATCTGGCCAAGTCTTCATATTTGACAACACTTCAGGTAAAGATGACTGGAGAGCTTTGTTTTTTTAATTGGAAGATCTCTGTTTCACACTGTTACCTTTCTAAAGAGCACCTACATGTTTCGCCAATTATTTGAGTTGTCACAGCTACAAAACTTGAGTAAAACTTGGTTCAGTTTTTCAGTTCCTGGTTGGATAATTTACATGCCTTGCATAAAGGCAAAACATGAGGCAAATTATTCCTGCTTCCTTTGTAATGTGAAGCCACGTCATTTGTTGAGTGTGATGGAAAGAACTAATTTAACAGTATTCCTCGTCTCTTTTGGATCAGAGTACAGCTGAGAAAATGAAGACTCCAGCTGGGTTTTTTTCTTGTCAAAAGGAATGTGCATTTCTGTCCTCTCCTGCTAACCTCATGTCCCCCAAGAATGTTATCTGTAATACTCATGGTGTGCCAAGGACATTTGGTCTGTTGGCTACACATTTTATTTATACGCATTTTGCTTATACGCATTGGTGTCCAAAGTCTGTACCCCTATATATGCTATTAAATCTCAAGTTTTGCCTAGGAATCAGTTGCTATCAACTCCAGTTAATATCAAGAAACAGGAATCCAACTTGTGAGGTCTTTGTGAAGCTATGACAACAGTAACAAAGGAAAAGATATTATTATCATTTAAGATTACAAATGTTTCTGCTGATATCTCTTTCAAGAGATGCCTATCTTCAGATCTTCTCTTTAATCTTTTACCACTCCTACAGTATATAGTTCCTTCGGAAATCTGTGTTGGTTGTCAGCAGAGTTGTCCAAATTATCAAAATATCTATTTGATGTAGCACACGATATTTACTTTTTATTGTGTGCCTTTTCAGTCTCAGCCATTTAGATATTCATGACAAATATTATGGGGAAAGAATTATGTTTAACTGACTGTAGTTCTCAACAAGGAATACATAAAACTGAATCAAGACGCTTAAAGATTCTTTCTACAAAATTGGCAAGAATCCCCATTTGTCTTTTCCAAAACAGTAATGTTTATTTATCTAATGCTTTAAATTTTCTAAAATGTTTTGAATTCCAACCTGATTACATGAGCAGTGTGTGTATTGAATGTGATTATAAAAGATACACACTCATTTAACCGTGACTGTAGTACTGCTTGAAGATAGGAATGACTACCATTCTGAGGTGGACTGTTTGCATTCACTCATTGTTTCTAACTTTTATAGGGAAACAGGTTTACAGCTGAATCAAATGTTGTGACATGACAAAAACCTCCAGCTAGCATTCAGTATAGGAGAGACTATTTAGTCAAGTTGTATTATGGGTTTCTGTTCTATTTGGTGCTGATACAAACTCTCCCACTGTATACTCACTGTGGTTAAAACCACACCTTTCAAAAGCACAATATGCCTGTGGAAATCACATTGGAAGGAAGCCACACAGAATGAACAGTTGGCTTCAGTGAGCCTTCCTGTTTCTCCCAGTAAAATTTCTGCTTTTATAGAGCACATCTCAACTACTGACAGAAGTTACAGGATCAACAAGAAATTTTGCAGTAAAACGGCTGTACAAAATTCTGCAAAACAAAGTGTTTCTGTGGATTTGTGTCCACGTGTAGAAAGGACAGACACGCAGTGATAAACTTTGCCTAACCAGGAATGATTTCATTTTAACAAGTTGGAAAAGCTGAAAGATACACAAGGCCAGACAGCTCCCATACCGTGAACTCCACCTGTGTACGTCATTATGATTGTACCACTTGAGGATGGAAGAGGTTGTACAAATCCCCACGCGAGCATTCAGATCTGGACTAAGCCTCACTTTCAGTCTTTGAGCAACATCACTTGCTCAAAGACTGCCACATGCCACATTTGCCCTCTTACCATGCCTGTCCCCAGCTCTCTGTGGCTGCACCAGCACATGCACTTGGGCCTGCCATAGGCCTTCAGCTGTCTCTGGACACACATCCATCAAGTATGCTAACCTATCACTTGGAGAACTACAAAGGCTCTTTCTGCAGGTGCTGAAGACCATACGACAGAGCCAGCAGTCCCTTGAGACCTCCTTATGTCTTGGTTGTTAGAGGTGCTGGAGCGTGAGACTGAGGGCCAGGGGTTGGAGGCATCTCTCTCACATCTGCCCTTTTCTCAAATGCCTCCAGGGATAGTGACTTCACCACCACCCTGGGCAGCCCGTTCCAATGTCTGGCCACTCTGAGAAGTCCTGTTATCCTGCCATTCACACTCCTGTTAGACAGAATCCTGAATAACTTTCCTAGTGCCCCTTGTTCCCAGGGGGTCTTCTGCTAGAAAAGGCTGCTGGGCTGTCCATGTTGGACTTATAAGCAAAGGGCAGAAATAGCACCAGGCGGCAATGTGAATTTACTTGTTCTGTGTTTGTTTAACCCGTTGCACGTGCCAGACCATAATTTGGCCCCTAAATAGAGTGAGCAAATTGGTTTGTTTGTTTTATACAAGTCATGGGGAACCAGGTATATTTAATCAGGATGTTAAATATTAGACATTATATGGGTACAAATTCTGGGTGAGTTAACTTTAATAGAGGTTAAAACAATGAATGGGTTTTTTTATGATCCAGATTTGTCGTCCACTGCTTCAGCTCTATGGAGCTGCTACGTTATTTTGATTTTTAAACAGGTTTTCCTTCTCAATATGTCCCTAAAGGAAAGTTGTTCTAAAAGTGCTGAGTTTGTTCAAGGTTGCTCGCATTTCAGCCTGACAGTTTCAATGGGGCATATAAATCTCCAAACAACAAAGGACTAAATTGAAATCTCAAATTAACATACTTCTTGGATTGGCACAATTTTCTTTTGCTAAAATTGCATAGATGAAAAGAAATTTTAAAACACTTCAGAAATACCTGCTGCTTTTTGTTGCACTGCAATTTCTTGCTTTAAATTAAATGCATAGGAACCTGGCTTGCTACCTCTGACAGTGCTCTACATTTCTTGGAAAGAATTCTGGACATAAAGATTGTTACTCGTAAAATTTATGTTCTCTAAACTCTGGACATTATTCATAAGTTTGTTTTTTATTGTAAGCCTAATTCTAAACCATTTGACTGCAGTGCTTTACTGCCCCAGCTAGAAGTGGAAATTGTAAGCATATGCCTATTCTGTTATTTATTTATTTTACATTTGGAGTGCCAGTACACTGCTTTAAACTGAGATATAGTGTAGGAATATTCTTCCAGTATTTGCACTAGAAATGTTACATAGAAGTTTCTCAAATGTAATACGTGAAAAAATCAACTATAAACAGATTAAGTAATAGTTCTTAATGATTCCCATGCTGTGGGAGGCAATAGGTAACACATCATGTATCATAAATCATCTATCTACAGCTGTGGTTGTTTGTTTGTTTGTTTGTTTCCTTTACATAGATGAAGATGTCAAACCATTTACTCCTGAGAAAGCCAGGGAAATTGTGATGTCACTGCAGCAACCTGCAGTCTTCTGTAATATGGTTGGTGACTGGCCAGCCCTGCACTGGGATGTGAAACACCTTTCTGCCATGCTGGATGGAAAGACAATACAGTTTAGGATAGGACTGAAGACAGTGGATTTAGGTGAGACTTGTGAAACATTTTCTTTTTTCCAAATTCTCTGCCTCTCTGTTATCACTGTTCACTCTCTAATGTATTACTTTTCATTGTGGTTTTTGATTTTTGGTCAGTAAGTTGGCCAGCACTGGAACTCTTCTTTCTTGTGTGTTTATTTGTAGTAGTAAATCTGGTGGATAACACTAACATACAAGAATCAACAGTCTCGATTTCTTTTCCTTGCTGTGTAGAATGTGTGTGTTTGGTCCTGTTCTTTTACGTGATTTAGATGTTCAGACAGACTGAATTTCTACATCCACAAACTTAGTGCATTAAAAAATTAGATGATTAAACAGCCTTTCATTTTTTTTTCACCCATAAGATGTAGATAATACCTTCCTCCTCGAGGTTTGATAAGACTCTGATAGCTTTTGGTACTTTTAAGATCCTGTGATGAAAAATGTTATAGAAGTACAAATAAAGTCACCTGATGCCAGTAGAACAACTTCAGCTCTAAACATTCATAGAATCATGGAATCACAAGGTTCAGATTCACTCAGAGATACAGGAGCATGCCAGAGCAGAAAGGCCAGTTTTTCAGTTGATTTTAAATACTACAACTACTGTCTTTGTAGCTATACAAAGTCATGATGTATCCATGGACAGAAGGAGTTTCAGACCAGGGTGGGAAGATACAAGTACCCCAAATGGCAATCAGATAGCCACTTTAGAGGTTATTCAGTGCTTATTTTAGACTCTTTATATCCTTAGCTCTCCCAACCACAGGCCAAATACAATTTGTCCCCTGCTTTCTCCCTTTTCCATGAAATATCTTCTCTCTCTTCGACCTCTTTGTTTTTTTTTCCCTAGGCCAATCAACCCCAGTTTTTAAAAAATGTTCAGTGTAAGTCAGGTTTTTTCTAGACCTCTCTAGCTATTATCTATTACTCTTCTAACTTCCTAACCTCCTTCAGTTGGACCACTTCTTTCCTGGAGCATAGGGACTGCATAGAGACTCCAGAAGAGGCTCTGCCAGTTCCTATGGAAGTGGTTGGATTACATCATCTTATATTACAACACCGTGAAATTTGCTTTCTTCACATCATGATGGTAGTAATATTTCACGTTCAATTTTTGCAAGAGAAGTGATGAAACAGAAAGAAGTGTTAGAGGAGAAATGCTTAGCATTTTAGGATTTCAAAGCATATTACCAGCCTGGATTAATGATCCTTTCATCATCCCTTGGGGAAGCGAGTGTTATTTATCCAAATTCTGAATGATAGCTGAGTTGTAGAATTATTATGTTGGTACAAGTCTCCATCAGTGTCACTGTACCTCAGCGAGGTATCAGCCAGTTCTTGCACAAAACATTAGAGGCACTCACCAGTTTCCAGTAGCGAAGAAGGGAAAGGTTGCATATATGTGACATTTTCCTTGACACCTTGTTGATGTACCTCAGTTCTGATATGCAGAGCTCACTAGCACAGGTGAAAGGATAGTTTAGGTCCTAGTCTGCATTTATTAGTAGGCATTTTTGAGTGACGGATGAGTGTTCCAACTGGGAAAGCTTCTGATGAGATTCGTGGAGTTGTGGGTAAGTGACACTGTTGGTACCAACTTAGTGGCTAAAACTCATCACTTAAGAATAACATAGGCACTAAGGATATGGCTTACACTTGGAGTTGTATCTTGAAGCTGCATCTATCTGTATTTTATGTTTTCCTAAATGCATCGATTCCTAGTCGGCAATCAATTTGTCTCCAGGAACCTCCATTATTTGCTAATGTGAGCTAGAAGTGTCTTCAGGAAGATGGGTAAGGCTGTCAGGAATTATATTGTAACTGAATGCAACTTGTGTTGCCATAAAAGATTTGCATTGTAGGGTTATATTAGTGAAGCCATTAGCCAAACGATCTCAGAGTCTGGAATAATGTAATACATTTCATGTCCCACTGTCATTTGGAAAATGGTTGATCTCACTCTTGTGTAACATTTTTTCAGTGAGGGCCTCTCTTTCTTATATTTGCTCTCTCTAACTTTCGCAGATGAAACAGAGGCAGTGGTGTGGTTAGATAAAGCGACAGCAGAATACAACTCAGATTACATTGAATATTATATTGAATATACTCTGAATATTCCTTCTATGTTAACACTAAATTAATTGCCTTTAGACTACAGTAGACTTAAGATTAGACGGTTCCACACCTGGCACTCAATTGGAAACATGCAGAAGCAAACTGTTTTCTTCTATGTTGATGCATTTTCATGTCAATGACTGCTTCAGAGTTTCTGAGATTATTAGGTTCATCTGGAAAATCCTAAATAATTTGAAACTTTTTCCTATGACAATTTCTCATCTTTCTTTGGTAACACATCTGCAACTTGTTGGGGGAATCCTGAGCTGAAGGTTCCTTAATATAACAAAGTGAGAACTGAAGACATGGCAACTCAGTGAGAGCTGCTTGGATTTTGTATTTGCTTTTCTTGCTGATTTGGAACTTCTTCAGACACACAGATGAAGAAGGTGTATTTGGCAGATGAAACATGGAAAACATGGGAGCTAGCAGTATGTGCGAATTGTTTGCTTGAATTATTTATATGCACCTAAGTGTAGTTGTTTGATACTATTCTGTCTGATTACACAAGTGATACAGAACGTGTCTGTTAGAGGAAAAAATGCAATTGGAGGATTAAAAATTGACAGAGATAAGATACCAAGAGCAATAAAGTTGCAATTAATCAAGAAATCTGTACCTATTTAATTCCAGCCAGGCTAAAATATTTATTCTTCTAAGTCGTGCTAACGGATGAGCAGCAGCTACTGAAGTTGAGTTTCTGGCAGAGAAAATGCAGCAGAATAGCTCATCTATCTGATGGCCACCCAGAACATAGCAACATCTACAAAGGAAGAAGAAAGCTTCCTCAAAATGGGCTTTTTTTCCTACAGACTTCTAATTTTGACCATTTATCTGGTTGCATGTTGAAATGAATAAGCAAAGCATTTACTGTGAAGAAGCTGGAGAGAGCAAGAGGCCGTCGTGCTGATCAGCTATGAGTCATGAGATCTCTGGAGGAATTTTTTCTTAGAGATGCTGTTGTGGGGCTGATCCTGTCAGATACACAGTTGGATAGGAAAGGGCTGCAGATTAGACACCTGCACAAGGAGATTCGCCACCAAGGACAGGAGAAGAATTCAGACCTGAGAGGTTTGATACAGGGAAGGTGGCTATAGACTCCATTGCTGAATAGAAAGCTGTGAGGATAGTACAAATACTGTAGGCTGAATAAATACCACGTGAAGCTGAGAGTTAGATGTGGATGGTCAGTGTTTTGGTTTATGAGTGTGCCTGTGCTTTGCCATGATGTTAGATTGTTACTCTTGGCTTGGATTATTTGATTAAATAATTTTAATTCCGCAGCAGCTGGATATTTGGTTTTCTTTTAAGCTTAAAGAAATGGAGGAGACATTCCACTTTCATTTTTACTAGAGCTTTAGGATATTTTCTAAGGCTATTACCTTTTCTCGTACATTTTCCTTGATGTACTCTGCAAATACTCTGAGTAGAAAACAACTTGACATCTGTCAGGACTAGACCTTAACTCAGGAGGAGCTGCTGTTGTGCAAAGAGCACTCCGCTCCCTCATGCCTGCAGATGTCGTAGTCATAGAATCACAGGATGGTTTGTGTTGGAAGGAACCATAAAAACCACCTCATTCCAACCCCCACGTGTTCTAGTGCCTCACCACCCTCATAGTGAAGAATTTCTTCTTTATATCTAATCTAAATCTACCCTCTTTCACTTTAAAGCCTTGTCCTCTCCCTCTCCAGCTTTCCTATAGGCCTCTTTTTAGGTACTGGAAGGCCACAGTGCAGTCTCCCCAGAGCCCCTACTCCCTCAGCCTGCCTCCATACAAGAGGTGCTCCAGCCCTCTGATCGTCCTCGTGGCCCTCCTCTGGACCTGCACCAACAGCTCTATATCCTTCTTGTGCTGGGAGCCCCAGGCCTGAACACAGTCCTCCTGATGGGATCTTACAGAGGCAGAGTAGAGGGGGACTATTTATTTTTCCTTAAGCACACACACCTCGGTATTGAACTAGCTATAAATTAAACGAAGAACATTGCCTTGAAAAGACTGTATCCTGGAATTCACTTTTAAAATACTTGCTCCTGAGTTATCTAGGAAAATAGGCAGTGTCTTGAGCGCTCTTTGTTCTCATCAAAATAATACAGATATTGAGCCACCTTCAATAGTGCTTGTATCATTTATCTAATTTTTCCATCAGAACGTCTTTTAGTGAAATGATGTGCATTGCATTAATGACTCGGTATCAGGAGAGAGCATTGAACTGCAACATGGAGACAGAATCAGATACAGGGTTTTTTGGTTATTGCAGGTGATTTATATGTCTTGCATGTAGTTCTTAGGTTAGGGAGCCCTTATACTGCAGAGACCTGGGTGACGTATTGCTGAACAGTGGGGCTTATCTGGCATTTTTTAGTTAATGAATTTGATAGCAAGGGGAAAGAAAACTGCTACCTAGGCTGCTACAATGGAAAATGACAAAATGATGGTGATAAGGGCTTGCAAAAGCTGTTTTCCCACCCAAAAGGAATAAGAACAAATGTATGAGACTGTATGGGAATGGCTGTGATAACAAAATGAGAGCAGTAAAGAACTGAGAGCTGCTGCTGCTGCGCAACAGTGAAAGGATCCCATTTTTGAACAGCTCTATGCAAGTTACACAAGGTTAAACTGCAGCTCCATCATTGTCATTCACACAGGCTGCAGTAATTTTTATCCTCCGTAGTGGTTATAGTACAGTAATTTTGTAGTTTTATAAAACGTTGGATAAGTCTCTTTGAAGCTGGCACAATTAGCAGCTGTGGGAAATGAACATCTCAGATATCTAGAAGGAAGGCCTGCTGTGATGGAGGTTATCTTGTAGGTCTTCCAAGTGACCTGACCACGAGCTGGAAGGCTGTATCACGCAGCGTGACCAAAGCACAATGGGAGCAAAATACTGCCGGTAATGCTGTTCTTTTGTCTGGCAAGGAACACCACATGATCATTTCTTCTGTCCCAAGTGAAAAATAGATACACACAGCATTTTAAATGGATCGTTGACATGCACGTGGCTCCATACTTTGCTTCCTATGCATTGATGTGTTGATTTAGTCATGCTTTAAGTGGGAAAGGTAAAAATGAACATGTCCATCTGCTGAAATCCATGGAGACAAAAGAAGGGGTACAATATGCACTGCAGCGTGCACTTGCGTACGCATTTGCAGCTCACATTTAAAATGAGAGACCCTGCAAAGGAAGGTGTCTAAGTCGTTTAGGAGTTGTGGATGTGTTATCGAGTTCCTGTGCTTAATGGTGCCTCGCACATGAGCAGCAGTAACTGTTGGTGTGCTTTTATCTCACAGCAGGTTCAAAGTAACAGACTTTCACTTAAACCTTAATGAAAAACCAGTAATCTCAGACACTAGTTATGAGTTAGGTGATGAGAACCATTTTATTGACCAGAGTCAAGCCGCCTATTTCTACTTTGTATTTCATGTTACATTTACCCAGGGCCAACAGAGAAACTACTTATTATTTTGACTGGTTTTGTGATCAGTGCCTGCGTAATGTTCGGTTTCTCTTTTTTGTTGTTCTAGTTCCTCAGTTTGAAACCAGCTGTAGCTAAGTGAAGGCTACTCTTGAAGAGTTTTTGGCCTGGAGTAGTGGGCAGCCTTCTTGTCTCTCTGGACCATTCAGTTGTTTTGAGCACTCCAAACATTGGGCTTACGCTGACTACAAATATATTGCTAGGATATTTGAAGACAAGGAGGAAGTTTTCCAGGTAAAGCATTCATATTATCTCCTACTGCCTTAATCACTGCAAATTATCTAGCCTAGCTTCTGAAACTCCTACTGCAATTCCCTCTGGCTATTTATAATTAAATTCTGAAGTAAAGCTATTGGCTCTCAGGCTAATACCACGTGGCTGCCAGCCAAAATTCTGTGTCTCCCTGTAAGCCTAAGACCAATATCAGATCTAACAAAACCAACTGTCGGATTGGCACCACTCCTCATTTAGCCCTCCATGGTTCTGTGACTGGAGGAAGGACTTCCAGAGCAGGCTCAGAGAGCACTGAGTCATGTGCATGGGTGATGGGTTGATGGTTGAACTAGATGATCTTAGTCGTCTCTTATCACCTTAATCATTCTTAATGATCATCATTAAGATAGAATCTTACCATAGAATCACCTTAATGATTGTATGATAATCTATACTAATTTCCAAATGCAGATATTAGGACACCTAGCATATTTTTTTTTCACTTTTTCTGTGGCTATCTGCCATTTCAATGCATTGGCTCATCTACATTCCCTCTACTACTGCTTGCAAGAGGGCAAAATTAAGGATAGCTATACAAAAGGTGTATTTTATCAAAAGATATGAAGAAAGAATAGTAAATGAAACCTTTTTCATTTCCACACTTTCAGTCATGAAGATGGAATCGTAATTTTCAGCAAATACTGTATCATTGGGATGATGGGGAGTGCAAACTGATAAGCTCTTTCAATTAATTATTTCCTCAGAAAGCATTTCCCATGCTTCTTATATGTATTTTATTCTTTCATACCAGCAAAATGGGTACTTTACAGTGCTCAGTCTTTTTTTCACACTGTCTCATTTCCCTTTATTATGTGGTTGGACCATAATGTTTGGGGAGCACCTTGCCTCTTTCCTATCCTTCCTGAATTATACTGAACACATAATTGATACCAGATCTTATTCTTCAAGATTATTTTGGAGCTCCAGGGATGTTTCAGGGTTCTCCAAATTTGAGTCTCAAATTTGTCTATGGTTCTTCCTTGGCCTTCTCTTTCTGCCTTAATAGACAGCATTTTGCTGTGTTTATGGCACAAAGCTCTGAGGATACCTGCAGCTCAGAAGCCTGCCGCTTCATTTGGTCAATAAAACCACACTAGAAGGAAGCAACCACTTTCCTCCTTCCTTCTTCCCCTTCAAGTACAAAATCAAGTCTCCAGGAATTGCTTTTCTGTGCAGGTATCACACCACAACCTCATCACCTGACCTATAGCAAGCAACAGATTGTACTGTTATTTTAGAATAGACAGACGTAATGGTTATGCCATGGATTTTTTAAAAAGCAGAATCTGGGAAGGAAAAAATCGATGGTGTTATGCAAGCAAATATGGTGCATGTCATCTGCCAATTTCACAGGCATGGGAGTGAAATACATCAGTCAGTTCCAGACTCATGGATTTTGAAACACCGCTACACAATTTATACCAGCCAAAAGAAGTCTTTGTAGAAATTCTCTTCCACTCTCGTGTGAATTTGATGATAACCCCTTTCTTCATTTTAGATTTTATTTAGATTTACGTAAGGTGACTTGAAGGGGAAAAGAAGGCCAACTGTGCTGTTATTTATAGTGATTAATAGGGCCATTTAGAAGTTGTTTGAAATTTAGATTGCGCTGTTTATCATTTACAGTTGTGTGGGCTAAGGTAATGATTCCATTATTCTAATCTATGAGCAGTATCTAGCATCTTACATTTTTTGTTCAGTTGATATTTCATTACAGAGTTTGAGATATAAATCAGAAGCGAGATATATACATGAAGTTTAAATAGAAATGAGACCTTTTAAAGTGACATACGGGTAGAGATTAACTTCATTATAAGCAGCAAATGAAATAAATATAATTCACGAGTAATGTGCCATCTGTTACGGTTGGAACACCTTTGAGCACATTTCTTCTGGCTGTGGCTTTTTATTGTAGAAAAGGAGCCCACTGTGACGAGATTTCAGAAATCCTACCAGTTCCTTTTCAGCTCGTTGGTTAAAAACTGTTTTACCCACAATGGCTTCAGCTGTTTACTACAGCTGAGGCATTTTCAGAAAGTTCTTTTAAGTCAAATATTGATCGTGTGTGCTTTCTTTCCACTTAAATTGTAACAAAATACAAAAACTATTTAGGTGTGAGATGAAAGCATAGAGACGGCGTTGCGCTTAACTTCATCACTGAAATACTCGTATTGGATTTTAAATTTTATGGCTGCTGAAATCTATAGGAGCAACTTTTTCTGTTTGATTTTTTGCCGCTTTTGACAAATGTTTATGTTAGACTTCTGCATTTTTTTCAAATGATATCTTTAAAATCAATAGCTCTGAAATTCAAGATCTTGAGCAACACCTAATTTTGGGGAAGGCTATCACTCGTTTTCCTAATACGAAGTCATAGTGAAGTTATCATTATTGTCATGTCTAGCTGTAGATTTCCTCATCCATCGATCTTAATGAGGGATGGTCATCCACCCATCTGCAGTCACCTGGCCTACATACTTCAATTAGGAGGCCAGACTCCTATTTTCTATTTAGAGACAAGTGGGAAAAGAGAGGCTTCTCCAAACGGTGACAGGGAGTCCTTTGACAAGAGCAAGAATCAAGCTTGAAGTAGGTTCCTAAAGTTAGGATGGGATGAATGATCCTGAAAGTGCTGTTCTGAAGCAGAACAAATATCACTACCTTCCTTTTCAAGATGGAAAACCTAAAACTCAGAGATGAAGTGATTTGCCTGAGACCATCAGAAAGCCAGAAAGTGAATCTCTTTTACATTCATCGCCTCCACAGCTGCAAAGGCAAGAGAAGAATATGTCCATTAAATGCTAAAGAACTTATAAAAACCAGCTTGCCACTGGGGCACTGATAGGAAAAAGTCTGTCTTTCCAAAATACGTGGAGAAAGCTGATGCAGAAGCAGAGAGACAGAAAGCTGGCGTGCTGTCTGGATTATCAAGTTGTACTGAAAAAGGGATGGAGGTTTTTCCTTCCTTCCTATTTCTAAGTGCCATATATGAGGATTTTTCAAACAGCAGTTCTGAGCCTAGGTGGATGGTTAACATAGAGAATAGGAAAAAAAACATGTTTGAAAAGAAGGTAAAGAAGCCGTATGTGGCCACAGAGTAGCTAGGCAGTCCTTCTGTAGAACAAACAGGTAGCTCAAGTTATGAAAGGCCAGGATGAGAAATGAAGACAAAGATTTGGGAGGCTGGATAAGGAGAAAAAGAAGAAAATAAGCAGAAGTGCTCCCAGAGAGGAAGATTTTGGAGGAAGGGGGCACAGGCCATGCATGCAGGAACCCCCGCTGAGGAGTAACAACTGAAGTAGTCAGATGGGAACTGAGAGGTGGAGGGAGAGCTCAGGAGACTGAGAGAACTGATCGGTGGATGTGAATCTGTGCAAAGCTTACATAAACATCCTTTTCATTGTGCAGGATGTAAGGTGGTCTGACTTTGGTTTTCCTGGAAGAAGTGGAAAAGAGAGCACACTGTGGGTTGGTTCTGAAGGAGCAAACACTCCCTGCCACTTGGACTCGTATGGCTGCAATTTAGTGCTGCAAATACAAGGAAGGTAATAAATAGATGCACATAGAGCAAATACCAGAAGTAGAGGAAAGTTGTATTGTGTTATGAAGTTAGCTTTTTACTCGAGTATTAATTTCAGATCCTGATCATTTTAATTTTCTGAGCTCTGAGTAATTGAAGAGCATCAGAACTGCTTTATAGGAAATGGCAGAATTTAGGGGTTTGGAGTTTGACCAGGGCATGAAGGTAAGATATATTTTCTTCAGTTTGATGAAATCCCATCCCAGTCTGTGTGTTATCCAATACTGAACATTTTAATCTTCCTAGTAGTTATGAATTCAGGAAGCTGGAATTAGGAGATAAAGAGTTAAAAAGGCCAGAAGCAAAATGGAAATGAACTGCTTTGGACTTTACAACATTTCTCTGTGCAAGAGCTTCTAACAGGCTGCTACAGTTAATTTGAAGGGGGAACATCAGGATGGGAGCAGCCAGCGGTGAGCAAAGTTAAAAGGGACATTTAAGGCTCCAAACTCATTATGGGGACATGTAGCTTTGTTTCTGTTTCTTTCTGCCTGCTTGCCCACTGTCTTTTTTATTCAGTGATTTTTTTTTTCTGCTGTCCTTGCAGATTGTCCTCAAGTCTTTTTTTTCAATCTGTTATTACTGGAGTAATTCTACAGTAACAAAGTTGCATGCATTTTTTTAGGTGTGATTTAGTTTATAGAGGAAGGAAAAAATTGCCGGTGGGAATTTAATGTGATTAATTGCCCTGACATGTTTTATAAAACAATTAAGTCACAGCTGCCGTGTGACTAAGGTGCAGGACCGGCAGGCAGGCATCCTGCTTCTTTTCTGGGTGCTGGCACTGACTGGCATCAAGGCCTGAGGCAAATGAACGTGTCATCATCTTATCTGTAAGCAGGGTAATTTTAGCTCTCAAACCGGCTTTCACTCATGTTTGTAAATAGCCTTCAGGTCCTTGGTTGAATGTGTACCAGAGACACTCTGGAAGCCCCTCGGCACTGCTCTTATTGCTGCAGCCAGTCCCCAGGACTTCTTATGGCATCAGTAAGTGTTATGCGTTGAAGTCCAGACGCTAAAATGTAGGTAGGAGCCAGAATTCTCAATGAAAGCTGTGAGATTTACATGCCAAAATATCTCCTAAGGATGCACCTAAATACTGGGTGTACTATAGTAATCTAGACCCAGTACCTGCCCTGCCCCTTTGATCTCTACCTTCAGGTGCTGAACTCCAGTCAGAGTTCTAGCATCACACTGCAGCTTTGCCTTCCTTGCCAGGGTGCTCCCACCCCCTCCTTGTTCCTTTCAGGGACAGGAGAATCCTGCAGCCTTTGCATGGCCTGAAAATACAAAGTTGTTTTCCTCTTCATAGCAAAGCGTATAAATAGATGGCAAACTTCAACAAGAAGCGCAAGCGAATCCTGCACTACTCCAGAGCAGAAAGAATCCCTTCTGAGACTCACAAACAAGACAGGCTTTGTAACAGAAAATAAGCTTATGCTGAACTTAAATAGATTTGCCTTTGCAGGAAAGCCAGGGACCACTCCTTAGCCCTTTGTTGCTATCTTGAATTTCCTCCTCGCATCCCTTGGGCTTCTTAATTTGTTGCTTCACGATATTGCTTTTTCATGAGCCTGCAGGATTAACCCGTGAGCCTCCCAACCTCCTCTCTGCCCCTTTGAAGGATCTAGCAGGGCTCAGGTTTCAGATGAACTAGTGTGCGTTTGCACCCAGAAACCCAAGAAATGTCAGCAGCTCGTGGCACTTCCATTTGTGCCAATCTCTGCAGTTCTGGCTACCCTGCTGTTCCCTTCTCCTCGTGCCATTTGGCTGCCTTTCTCCCATTTTCAGATGTATGACTTAGAACTGACAACCCAGTACGCAAAGAGCAGAAATGAGCATCATGGAAAGGGACAAAAAGAGAAGATCTAGCCAGTGTCTGAAACAAAGGAGAGCTGTGCACATTGTCCGGATGTGCTGCAAAGTCTCTTCCTTTTCTTTTCCATTGCTTAGTGCAAGGGTCACTGTTGCACTGAATTGTCTGGCACTTTTAAACACGGTAAATTTTCCCTTTGTGTATTCCTTTCTGGTTATTTCAATCAACTGAAGTACAACCACATAAAAATTCCTTTTCCTAAATAACATGGAGCTGCTAAGACATTTATTTTATAGTACCCATAAAACTGGCACCACCAGTTCTGGCATATCTTTTTTTCTCTCTGTGATCTGGTCTATGTAAATGACATGGAGACATTAGCTCCTGGTGATGAGGAGATCCGTCCCTGCTCTGCTTGGCTCTGAGCTGCAGTGCGTTGACCAGCTTCTTTGGGTGCACAGAAAACCACCTGGAAGACGAGTGCCAGTGTGAGCAGAATGACCCTGTCCTGCTTGACCTGGTCATTTGGTCATGCTAGGGTGGTCTTAATCCCCATGGCCCAAACAAAAGCCATGTTTTCAGCATGTGGCACTGATAACACACACATGCAAAAACCCAGTAAATGGATATTTGAGGATGCTGAGACCTATGGATGTTTCTAGTTTTATTTTTGCCATTGCCACATCTGTGACATGGGGATCATCAAGGAGAGTTTTACTATGAATGAGGGTTTTGTGACTGTAGCCAAAGTAAGGACTGTACAAGCTGACAAGAAACAGAAGAATACATCCATACTCCTTTACTGTTGCCATTGCAAACAGCAGTGCACTCCTTTTACAACAAACATGGCAACAGCAGCTATTCATTCAGTGAATGAAGCTATGTTGTCTCTAATGAAATTATTTCTCCTGATTTGTAAGGCAATATTTAATGCTCTCCGAGCACCTGTAAATGCTGCCTGTTGCTCTTTAGAAGGGAATAAGCAGGAACCAGATGGGAGAGCTTTTTTGTAAATTTTATCTGCCTTTTAAAAATAATGGGTGAGAAGCTGCAAATCTTCTCAGTTGAAAAATTAAAAAGTGAAATACTTCAAAAACACTTTTAGTGGAGAGCCTATAAGCACTGCCTGTGTTCTCGCTGCGTAGGAGATTCACACAACAAGGCAGATTTATGTTTTATTGAAAACCTTGCTACTGCCTTTAGTTCTTTGCCGTAACTGACAGGCACTGAATACATTTCCATCTCCTTTCTATTTTCAGGAAAAGATGGCACCTCTTCCCACCTGGTGACACCAGCTTCCTTTATCCCACCAGGATCCCTTATGAGGAATCCAGCGTATTCAGCAAAGTCAACGTTGCCAACCCTGATCTGAAACGCTTTCCTAAGTTTAGGAACGCAACAGCCCATGTGGTTACACTCAGTCCAGGACAGGTACCATTCCCATATGGACTTTAAAAATCCTAGTAAATGATTGAACTGGCTAACTAAAGGCTGGGAAATTTCAGATTCCCTCCCCCTCCATTCTGCGCTCAGCTTTGATACGCAGTTCTCTCAACATGGCAAGTTTCTTTGCTCACAGCAACTTTACGAGGCTTTTTGTGCAGAACCCACAGGCGTTTGCAGAGTTAGTTCAGTAGACTGCCCTATTCCATTACAATCCTTACAATCACCTACAATTTGTTGTAAAATTTTTCTTCAACAATACTCTAACCTATCTGCTCTGAAATCAATACATTGCATAAAATGTTTTTGATTAATGAGCACAGAGAGCCAGCTAAGGAACTTATATTTGATAGCTAAGAATAACCTTCACCAGGGAACACTAGCCCAACTTGTTGCTTTAATAGTAGAGCATTATAATGATGATACTTGCATTTAAAGCACACACCATCGAGAGGTTTTATGGTGCTTTACAAGGATGTGAGGGTATTACTAACCCTGTTTTACTGAGAAGGTTTGGTTACAGTGCCTGACTTTGAGTCACACGCAGTCAGCAATGTGAGAGAAGGACTCAGGACTCGTAATTCCTAGTCTCGCAGTGTAGCTAGCATCCTCCTTTATTTAATGAACATGGTCTGTATTTAGAGTGAATTACCCTTTTCTTTTGTTCAGCAGTACACATCCTTGTAAAGCACTCCTGTGCATCTCAAACTGCCAGGCTTTTCAAAAGGAATTTTGCAGCGTGCATTGCTCCTAGCATCTTTTCACCATACTCCTGCCAGATGTTGTCACCTCTTCTGACTCACCAGCTCAGCTCCTTGTGTGAGCATTCCCTCACCCCTAGCTGGCAAACCCAGCTGCCTTCAGCACTTGGAAAAATGGATTTTCACTAATCCAGATAACTTTGATCTGACAAACACTCCTGTGAGCCAGGGAGGTGGCAAACAGGATAGTTGTTCCAGTGAGAGGACGTTGTCTATCGTCTGGTAACAATATGTTCTGCTGCTGGGACAGCTGCACATGGAAGGGAATCTCTGACAAACTCACACTGTTTGAACTACAACTCCTAGCCATGCTTCTGAAGCAAAATGATTAGTGTTGCCATCTGCACTTTGTTAAAGTAATAGTATTTGATCATTTAAAGCACAAAGGATACATTTTTACTATTGATAAAAACACCACATCCATTCAGCATTGCAGTATCCATGATCCCCAATGTTATTTCAATATAAAATCTCCTTTAGAATGATCAAGTACAGTAGTGAGCCTTTAATATGATCTTACCTTTAATTAGGGTTAAAGCAATCAAAAATAAATCTTGCTAAGAATGAAGATCTCGTGCCAGCCCAGTAATACAAGTTCTCTGTATCGCCACAAAGGAGGAGATGCTGTTTGGATTTCTGGGGAGAAAGTAAGGTAGGCAGTGACAGCAGTGAGGAATCACCATCATCCATTCTGACAGTGCCTTTTGGGTGATGCTGTGACCTCACCCAGCAGCTTATGGGGCAGCTGGCTGGGGTCTGCTGCTGTTCAATGGAAAGGATTGACCTAGAAGTCCTTTGTTAAGGAATGAGGGGATCCTAAATAATAACCATATCGATACAAGCTTTGCAGTTGGTTTCATGTCAATACAGTTGCTTTAAAATTTGTGCTTTATTATTTATCAGCTGTATTTTGAGGTAGTTTATAGCATCTCCACTCCTTCCCAGACAGTATGCAGAACATTTTGGATTAGATACTGTAACAACATAGGCTTGAAAAAGATAAAGACAAAGGTGTTCTTAGGTATTCAGGAGAGCAGCTCCATGTAGTGGGACTGCAGCTTTGAATGCTAAAAACTTCATGTGTCTAATGCCACCTTCTGGTCGTTTTTTGCTACAAGCCGTTTTTCTGCACCCATTTAAGACTTTAAAGCAGAATTCCTTTGTATAGCATTGTACCAGTGCACAGCGTGTACTTCGATTGCATCCTGTGTGCCTTTTCACTACTTTCACTGTACCATTCAGCTTACGAGTTTAAGCAGTCGGCTGTGACTTCAGGTTTTATAAGGGTTCATTCTCTTCCTAACCAGAGGCTCTGAGATGAACTTCCACAGTGGTATTAATGCAACTTCTGGTTGTATGTTAAAGATTATTCTCAATACAAATGATGATAGTATTTAGATAACTTGTTTAAATAGGCAGCTGAGCAGTTCTGGAGTTGGCAGCTGTACATGACCATACCCACAAAGTTACAAGCTCAAGTGCACTGTAGGGGCTTCTTGTAGACATTTGGATATGGTCACCTATTGTTGCAAGCACACAGACTGAATGGAATTAGACTAATCAGTTTTCCCCTGTAGCATTTGTATTTTAATTGATAAATTCCACAATAACTCTAGGCTACAGAAACCACTAACTGGGTTTGGTTCCACAGCCATCACTAAGTTCCCACGAACAGCAGCACGGTTTCTCTTGCCGTGCTCCTGCTGCAGCCTCACACCAGAGGATCCTGCCCAGCAGCACAGCAGTGTCAGCACACCTCTGACTTCCTGTCAGTCCTGGGCAAGCACAAACCTTCATGAGGTCCTATGCATTTTGTGGTGGTTACGGTTCATTGCCAGGTTCGCAGATGGCTCTGTGATTTGTTTGTTTCCCCCTCCCTCATCTTTTTCCTTCCATCACACACACACACACTCTTTGATGCTCCCTTTTCTTTGGCATTTACCCAAATATCTTTTTTAAATGAGCAGGAATTTCTTGCTATAATATTTCACTTCAGGGGATGCACTCCTTTTTTTGAAGCAATTCCACCTTTGCCCTACCTTTGCACTGTATCAAGTTAATCACATCCACGGAGAATTTAAACCTGTTCTGTTCTCTGTGCTGTACAAGTCTGCAGCATTGCTGCACTTACTCTCCCAACTGCTCTTTTGATTTTTTTTTTTCCTCCTCTTAGAGCCTAGGATTTCATTTTTATCTTTTCTGATATTTCTGTCCCACTTTAGCCTCATCTGCTATATTTGCCTATCACCAGCCTAAATATTAGAATTATCTGATTGGTTGCTATTTAGATTGGTATCTTCCCAACCCATGGAGCTCAACACACTCTGCAGAGAGCAGACGAATGCTAGATTCTCTCTGAGCTTGGGATGATTCTGTTCTGCTTTTGCACCTTCCATTTTCCCCTGGGAAATGTTTGCTGCATTTTTTTTTTTTTTTTTTTTTTTTTTAGAGTTTCCTATTTCAGTGTGGTTGCAAATGTAGTTAAATCTCTGCCCTATATTCATAAATATGGAAGTCTGCTTTGTTTTGCTGGCGAATGGATATTTGGTGGGTTGTTTGTTAGTGGTTTTTCCCCCCCCCCTCCATCAAGCTAGAAGAATCCCACTCTGCTTCTCTCTGCTGGGTTATTGTTCTGTCTTTGCTAGTTCAGCTGCTCCTCACAGCTGTATTTTTGCTTTTAATCACTTTTCTCCATTTCTTCATCTTCCTTAAAATTTTAGCCTCTTTGCATTTTGATAATCTCTATTTTCTTGTTGCCATAAATCTTACAGGAAGGAGCCAGTTGTTTGAAATCAGCACTTAGTGTAGAAATTACACCACCTTCTAATATACAGCAACATTTTCCAGGCTTCGTCATTACAACCTGTCATTTGGATGGCACTAGACTCCTTAACAGTGGGTGTAGTGTAAGAATCCCTATTAAAGAGATGAGTCTTTGTTTTTTGTATGATTCTGCAGTCAAAATGTGGGCAAACACTTGCTAACAGAATCCAGTTACAGCTAATGCAACTCCACTCTTGATTGAAGGTGTAGGTTTGTGTGATAAAAGCACTGCTCTGAAACTTGTTCTGGGTAAAAATAAAAAGCATGGTTTTGCTTCAGCCTGCATAGGGTTTCATACTCTTTTAGATGTATCGTCCTGAGAGACATGGTTAGTAGGCATGGTGGTGATGGGTTGATGGTTGGACTCGGTGATCTTAGTGGTCTTTTCCAACCTTAATGATTCTGTAAGAATTAATCAGACTGATATTTGTTGAATAACAGCCTTCCATAATCCTATCTGCAACACAGATATTTTTTCATCCTGAGCTCCATACTCATGTATGTTTTGTTTTTTTTTTAAATGAGTGCAAACAATGCCTGCCAACCTGTGTATTTTCTGCTAGTCACCCTTTCAGCTCTAACTTCTTAGTGCCTCTTTGGGTAGGCTGCCTTTGCAATGCTCACCTCTGTAGCTAAATCCTGCTTTGGTAGAGGGGACATCTCACAGCAGACAAAGTGTTCCAGATAACCAGGTACCACAGTAAGCAGTGCGATCCATTGGTTTGTTAATTCAGGCATAGCTAATTGCTTTTGATGCTTGCAACCACATCTCTAATTAAGCAAAGCATTTCATTTGTTCTACAGCAGGCCTGGACCTCACCACCAGTGGCAAGATTGATTTTTCCCCTTTCTCTCAATTCCTTCCTTCTCCATTTTATATGCTATTAGATTAGAATATGATGTACAAACAGTTTTGACCTTTGGATAGTCTGTGCTTTTATTTTTTTTTTTTCCTGCTTGACTTAAATTGAAACCTGTGGAGAACATTTCTGCCAGTGGCCTGCAACTGTCCTCTAAACATTTACAGGACTGGGGCCATAGGCACTGTTCCCTTCATAGGCATTTTGTCATTAGCCATGTTTTGGTGTAATAAAGCACAGGGCTCCCTAGCTAGCAGAGCATTCTTTTCAGTAATTTGTGTCTAGCAAGAAAAAAAATTGGCTGTGATTCAGATACAGATCATTGCTTCAGTTTCCCCATTCTCAAGTATTTTTATCCATCTCTGACCATTTTCTTTCCCTGTCAGAAAACATCTTTTATGCTTTTCTTGATAGCTCTATGTTAATCTAATGTTCAGCAATCTGAAATGCTTGTACTATATCATCAAAACAACATTAATGTCTTTGTACCATAAAAGCCATGGGTAAGAATCAATTTTATGTCACAGCTATCATCCTGATATAGCTGTAAAGCTCTGATCTAAACTAGATTGTCATGATTTCTGGGACACTCTCCTTAAAAGCCTATCTACTGAAAGCGACAAGTTTAATACAGGTAATTATTTACTGGAATTGGAGCTGCACGTTGTTAATCACCTAGATTAGCATTAGGATACTACTTTTGGGGGAAGCCAGCTGGCAGCCCTTCTAAAGAAAGCGGGAAGCTTCTCTGTTGGAGAGTCTACAGAAGAATGCTCAGTTGGCCGAGACTTTCCCCAAGGCCCTGCTCCACAGCTATACCAGCTGCTATCCCTTAGTACAGCTGGACCTCACTTATCTAGAGCAGTTAAAAGGTTACTGTCCTGCTTCACATGGGAAGATTTTGTACAAGAGGCAGTTCAAGGTCATGCCCACTTCTTAGATGAAAGTAATGACAGTAATAGGGGGGGCATTTAAGTCTTGTGAAAGGGCTGCTTAGAAGAAATAACAATCACCTTCCACCACCTAACTCTATTCCTTGCATCATTCTGCCTCTGCATCCCACACCACCTTGATTAAAACACCTGAGCTTTCTTCAGCCTTCTTCTAGTACCTAACACACTGTCTCTGATTCCAGGTCCTACTTGTTCCCAAGCACTGGTGGCACTATGTGGAATCCATTGACCCCATCACTGTCAGCATCAACTCTTGGATTGAACTGGTATTTTCCTTTTGTTTTTGTTTTTAATCACAGTGCTGCAGTATTTCCATGTGTGCATACATTATAAGAAGTCAGAAAGCTGACAAATAATCCTGCCCCAGATCTCATGACCTCATGAGCCAATTTGAGTGATTTCAATGTGCTAAGTTACAATTACATTGTTTCTTTCATCCTCAGGGATGCCAGAAAACTTTGCAGACTTTCATATTCTACTGGCATCAATTGTCAGCCTCCACTAAATACAGCTATGCTTTGCCAGTGGCAAATCTGAGTCAAGTATTTTTCTAGAAAAAGAAGGGAGAAATAAATCTGTAACAAAAACAGTGATAAGAATGAGCTGGACAGAGGAATGATGCCACCTAAACTGTGTTTCAGCTGCATGGGATCTTCAGGTACCAAGGTCAAAGCATTTTGTCCCTTGCCTGTCTGGTTCAGCCTCATAGGCTTTGCTGTATTCAGCACAGGGGAGGGAAGAGTCTTCCAAAGTTCCAGATCTGAAGCCTCAGTTCAGTAGAAGACACATGCAACCTCAATCAAGCAAACAATTAAACACATGCTAAACTTCTCATGTCTGATTTCTCATGGACTAACCAGCATGGTGACAAATACCAGATGACAAACACCAGCTTCACCTCAAGCACGTGCTTCCATGCAAAACTAATTCAGAATTTAAATTAGATCAATGCAATAGAAAGATGGTGGCAGAGGATGTCTGAATTTTCATTTCTGATCGTTTTGATTTGCCTAGAGTTGGATTTTTTCATGTATTTAATTAATTTTCTTTTCCCTAGGCTCCAATTTTTTCTCGCTCATGTCACCTACTATGTATGGGATGGCTCCAGGGATATCACCTCAAAGCTACAGCAGGTTTTCCGATTCAAATTGCTCCATCATTAATCCTAGTTTAATATTGAAAAAGGCCCTTTGAAATGGCCTGTGAAAGCCGCCTCAATAAAATGCTTATTGCATTTTTTTTGCACCTTTATTAGACTGGAAATCTTGAGGGAGGTGAACACATGCATTCAGCTGCTGTTCAAAGATTACAGAATACATTTCTCATACCAGCTTCAAACCAAGCCTTCGCAAAGCAGAGGCAAACTTGGGTGTTTTCCTCATAGAGAAATTTTCCAGATGAGACTGGGTACTTAGAAAGGACAGCAGGCACATAGCCCACACTGAGCTCGTACAGTCAGACTGTAATCTAGTGCCAGAGAAAGCACCAACACTATTACTGCACAACCATTTAAGCCTGCCTTAAACTTGGCAGCTTCGGAGGTAATTTGGAAGAACTGGCAGTGCGCCCTATGCTCAGAAAGACACTGATGTCAACACACACTCGTGCCCTAAGCTGTGCCTCACAAACAGTCTAAACTCCGTGGCCTTTCTGGTCATAAAAGTCTTGCTGAGATCCTGTTGGTGACAACAAGAGTTGTGTGTAGATGACATCATGAGCAGAGGAGTGTTAGATTTTGCTCATGAGTAACCTCCACCTCTCCCCCCAAGAAGATGATATGAAAAGCAATCAAACAGTTGCAGCCTAGGTGAAAGGTCCTTGCAGGTGCTGTCCCTACAGATGATGGTAGGGCCATTAGGTGTTGGGCAATCTACCTATAGACAATTCTGACATGGATGCTGAGAGACAACACTGAGAATGTTTTCATTACCAAATCAAGCGGTTCTTGCTTGCAGCTGTTACCAGCTGCTTTCATACTGACAGATGTGAATCATGCCAACATTTACAGTCCTGGCGAGACCATTAATTATATTGGCAGGCCTTTAGAGGAGAACTTTGTTTTCAGCTGGATGTGAGCTGCTCAAAGCACTCCATGCTTCCTAACACGCTCTAATGCGATCAGTACAGCCCTGTTATCCATGAGACCAGGATGAATCCCAAGAGTGCAACACCATAAATAACTTCCACACATAGATAAAAATCAATGTTTTGGGGACTCATTATGTAAGACCCTTAATAAATAAAGCATCCTCAGCAATCCCAAATTCTACTCAGGGGTCCCCAGATGAATTACTGCCTTCAACACTCATAGTAGCAAGATGCATGGATTGCTTGACATGTTCCCTGAAGCCACAATTAGGCAGTGCTGGGTTGTCTGTTGACTAGGCTACATCTTTCTTCCAAGACCTGTATGCCTAAGCATCTCAACTAAACCAAATTTATGTATCCACTCCTAGACATCTGTCACTGAAGTCACTGAACTAAATCTTGTTCAGTCTCACCTCCTTTCACATACAACAACACAGCTAAATGTGAAAGTAAAAAAAGAGACCTTATTTCTGCCATCCTACCTGGTACCCAGCTGCCCAATGGGATGATGGAGGAAGTGAAGGTCTGAAACAAAATGCTAGCTACTAACTTAATTTTTAATTTGAGCTGTTATAGGGAATGTATTTTTCCTTCTGCTGATGTTTGAAGCTGCAGCAGAATATTAACTTCTGTTACTATCACATGATACAGCATTTTGTTAAGTCTGAGCCTTGCTTTTGCTCATCTGCAGACACAGATGGTTTCTGCCTTGCTGCAACATTCCTTTGTTTTAAGTTCTTAAATTAGACTTAATGTGTAGATATCTAAAATTTGCTATATACTTTCATGGTCCTTCTAGTCCTAAGAAGTGCTATAAATGCATATATTAATTAAATGCTAACATTGCATTGCGATTTCAAGCACCAGATTCAATTAACAGAACACTAATACAGAAAAAGATTCCCCTCCAGTCTTTATCTGCACAGGTAGCCACACCAAAGCCTGTGCTGCTACATGAGTGCAGTATGCATGAATATGAGCTTCAGAAATCTGCAGCCTTCCAGCTACCTTACATACATGAACACGGCCTTCAGACTAAGGCCATCCATTTGGTTCTTCCCACCGTCTTCCAACATCCTGTAGAGATCCAAGCGCTGACCTGTCTGCAACACCTTCTGTTCTCTCGAGGCAGGATGCAGATCATGAAGCCCGTGTAGAAGAAGCAATAACTAGAACACTGGTATGTGCCCTAAAATCAGCGGAAAGTTCCAGTGATGGAGATCCCTGGCTAAATCCCACTGAGGTAAGCGCTCTCCTGCTGTCTTATAACAGTGGTAGCATAGAATTACTGACATTTTGCTTAACTCTGCATTTCTGCTGCCTGAAAGAAGAATTCTAAATTCCTTTCCCTTGTGTAGGGATAACAACCCACAGAAAGTAATCGTGCAACGCTGAACTGAAACATTCCCCCTTTTAACTGAGTGCATTTTGGGTGTTTTCTTAGGTTGAGGCAACATCCCATGAAATCAATCTTCAGTACCTGAATCAAGCAGTGTATGCATATTTCAAGTGTCAAAAGGCAAACGTGTCAGAGCAGGCACATCCCAGCAGCAGCGGAGCAGAACAAGAGACAAGAGCCTCATGCAAGAGGAGGAAAAGGCAAGCTAGCTGTGAGCCAGAGGACTGCCAATTACTAAACCATGAGTTCAGCTCTTCAACATTTAAAGCAGAAAAGTTACAGAAAATGCCTTTTGGGCCTCATCTCATTCAAGTTTTACCGCAGTCTCAAGAAACAAGCTCAGTGGGTGCAGGTGCAAGTGACGATAGAGATCTTCTCCATGAAAATGAAGGAGGACATTTTGGAAAATTACACTGCACCAGGAAGCAATTGGTAATGAGTAATGACTGCAGAACGCCTGCAAATCAAATGGATTCAGACAGTAGTCCCAATGCCTCGCAGGCAGCCCTTTCCACCAATGATTTGCTGGACTGCCTGGTTAATCCACATGTCATCAGGTTAGTGGCTCAGCTGCTCTTGGAGAGAGCAAGAGTTTAATGCCAGAGCACTTCATTTTTGAAATAAAGAAATCAAATTTCAGCCTTGTTCTGGGTGCTTAATAATAGAGTGCTTTACTTTTATTTCAAATACTTTAAGATACAAACACAGGTAATGGTTAAGTGGCAGAATGAAGCTTGAGCTAAAAGAATAACGGTTCATAAGGGATAGGAAGAGAAAGGTGCCAGTAATCAGAGTTCCTCACTGTTGTAAAAAGAGTATACACAGTTATAATTCCACCTTGTTGCATGGATGGGATCTTTAATACTTCGTACAACTCCAAGCATCTGTGCATCTTAAAAAGCACCATGCTTTTCATGTCTTCTGTTAACATGCCAAACAGTCTCAATGGGGTTGCATCACCACAACACTACCAGAATTTAAGAAGCAGTTCTGTGAATACAGTTCATGTTTGTATGTTGGCATTGCTGGGCCAAAAGGATTCAAAATGGGCTAGAAAATGTCTTGGTTACATCTGCTGCCTTTAGTGGTTCACCAGGCTCATAGGGAGCAGGCTGTCCAATAAGGCAGCACCATTTAGGTACGTTGGCAAGTCTCAAAAGAGACACGCATCAATGACACCCCACTTCAGACCCATCGTTACACTTGTTTTTCTCTGGCTGACCACAGGAGTAGGGCCCAGAGATCACTGCTGCTGCTGGGACCATTTGCACCAGGGAATAGGGCTACAAACATTGTTTTAATTTGCTGAGCAAAAGTAGCCTTGCAGTGAAATAGGCTTTTGTATCTGAAATGGATATATGTGAGGGAGGAAAAGCAGTAAGAAGGAAGAGGAGAGCAGCACCACCTTTCCTATACCTAAGATGTAAGCTTCCTTAGCTTAACTCCCCTACAGCAGAGATGATTTTAATGCATACATACACCCCAGTATCTACACTGACCATTTTCTCCCTTGGCATTCAGAATGACACCCTTGTAAAGGCTCACAGAACATTTCAGAGGTCTGCAGGACTCACCCCGCAGGCAGAGGCTCCATTACCCACATGGAGGACCTGTCTCCGGGAGGCTGTTACCACAAGGCTGAATTGCATGCGTTCAGAGACATTGCTCACCGCTCTGAACAAACACCCTCTGTCTGGGGAGAGTTGCATTTTATGCCTGTCCAGGTGCAGCCCATGATTTAAGAGCCAGGCTGTGGCCAGAAACCATTAGCAAAGGGGACAAGGAGAAGAGAGCAAGGCTGTTTATGATGCGAGGCAAAAGCACCAGAAGGACTTTATGTCTCAGAGGCATAATATAAAATCACACTCATATACTCAGCACACAGAGGTAGAAAGAGAAATGACCACAAATTTAGCAAGTCACGTATAGCAAATGGCCCACAGGCCAATAAGAGAAATTTATAGCTCTGACCAGATTCACAGGATACTGAATGCCATGATTTCTGACTCCATTTCTAAATTCACGGCCACTCTGTGGAGAAGCTTGGACAAGTTTCTACATATTCAGTGTTAAAAATGATTTCTGACCTCTTCAGTGACAGCCCAGCTCGACAGAAAGCAGGAAACTCAGCCCTCCAGCAGCTGCAAGGAAACTGCTTTGCTCTGCAGTCACCAAGAAAACTTCCCCCTAGAAAGTATTCCCTACTCTCTCTCAGCAATGGGCCCAGCAACAGCTGAGCAGGTGGTGGCCTATAGCCATCACTGGGGTGGTTACAGAAGTGATACACTCCTCAACTCTGCTGCTGACTGACAGCGCAAGATTGGCACCACATGGCTGAATGTGGAGGCTAAAGCCATGCTGCAGCCCAGGGGCCTGGCCAAGCACTGCACTGGGCCTGTGTGGTCATCCCCTGCACGTGCAGGCTGCCCCACTGCCCAATGGAAACCCCTCCCCAACATTCCCATTTGTCAGCGCTCTGCTCTGGCTCCCTTCGCAGAGCAGCTCAATTGCAGAGCTGTGACATATGTTACAATACAGCATTAGCCATAAATTGACATTCTCACTGATAACAAACTTGGCACCTTGATGGGGCAGAGTGAGCTGTTCTGCAGTGCCAACTGCCCTTTAAAAATAAAAGCAGTGCTGCAAATCAGTACCTTTGCCTGCCAGGAAGCTCCTTGCTGCATTTGTCAGCTAAAAGCATTAGTGCTCAGGTGTGTGGCGTGGGAGCACTCCTTGGGTGCACACTCCTGACTGGTTGATGGGGAAAAAAACATTGCAAAAGGGTTTTACCATCCAGTTCAGTTGAACTCGGGAAGAAAAGGAAATCAGTGCTGTGCTACTCCATGTTCTTTTCTATTCTCACATCCATTTCAGCTGTGCCAGGCTCTGTGGCACTGCTTACCTATTTATAGAGGCAGCATGCTAGAAAACAAGCTGCTCGCTCCCTGCTCTGCACATGGGTTGGAGTTCCTCAGTGGAACCCAGCGCTGTGCTTGGAGAGTGCGAACTTTGCTCCTTCCAGAGCTCCGCTGAAATTGCCCCAGCAGCAAGCTTCGATCCTGTGCAATGACCCATGCAAACCACTTCACAAAGATCTGAAGCAGACACTGCAAGTGCCAAGAACTTTTAAACCCAATTTCCAAGCAGAAGAGGTGGGCCACATCTGTGATGAAGGTCACAAAGGTGGCTTGCAAAAAGGGTTTTCTTCTCCCTGGGGGCTGTTCAATTTACAGAGCTATCTCTGCCCCATCACCCCCAGCTCTAAATTGCTGCAGCATCCAGAGGGTTACATTTCTCCTCTGATTCCTTCCCCAGGCACTGCCATGCCCCCTCCTCCTGGCCCATGCAAGACACCTGGCAGCAAACCTCACCTTTCCCACTTAACCAGTGCTGGGGCACAGCACATGAATCCACTCCAATTAGCAGCAGCCCTAACAAAGCAGGCTAAAAACCACTGTTAAAATGAAAAATGATGTTGTATAAACAGAAGGCAGAACAAGCAGGGCCATAACACAACTCGTTGCCATCCCCGGACAAATGGCCCCATAACTTACATGGAGCTCAATGCAACAAGCAAGTTCTAGCCTGGTTTCCTCAGGGAGACAATGCATCACCCCTACCCCGTTCTGAATTTGCTCAGAGCTTTACATTTTTCATCCAGAGAGCTTAGGGTCATTGCCAAACACAGGGCTTTTTGCTGTGCAGCAACTGCTCTTTGAAACAGGGTTTAATTCCTTGTTTGCTACGGCACTGACTGGAAGCTGAAGCCTCATAAAGACTCAGATAAGAAACACCAGGCCACAGTCTGGTAATATCAAACCCACACCACTTGTCACAGTAGAGAAAGGAGGAGATGACCAAGCAGGTCCTTCACACTTCTGACTCATTGACGAGTCAACAAGAAAAGCAAAGTAACAGTAACTACATTTTCTGCATGCGCTGGGAACAATAAATCCTGTACTGCATGGTGAAGTCAAAAACATCTCACATCCACCAAAAAGCAATCACGACCAATTAATGAAGATGTAGTTTCCCCAGCTGCTGCTGTTAACATAACTCACAGCACTCCCAATACCAGGGATACAATTAAACAAGTTAGCACCACCACACAGAGCTGCCCACACCCACAGGGTCAGGGCTGATCCTCACCCTGCTGTAATACCAGCTGGTGAGCTCTGGACACTGGCCAGGGCCTTTCCTGCAGGGAGCACTGCAGCCCTAACCCTGTACAGGCACATACACAAGATGTGCAAGAGCACAGCAAAGATAAAACAATCTATCCTATGTGCTTTTTGTAGCCCCTTCTCCTGATTCACACTGCATGTAACAACACAATAAGGGCCAACTGTCTCCACAGGCACCCGAAGAACAGGAACTCACCGTTAGCAGCAGGACAAGGTGGGTGCAGTCACAGCAGGGCTGCTGGCAAGTCCCAGAGACAGATCTTTGCAGTGAACAGACAGGGCTAAGGGAATATCACCATACAGCTCACCAGAAGCCACCATGAGAACAAAGCACAACACCCACACTCCCAATACAGAGCTACTCTCCAGGGCTGAGTTTAAATAAGGCCCGTGGGTGGGTATGGGCCCAGGTGACACCAGTAAGGCCTGAGGGGCTCCTCCTACAGTGCTGCAGCAGGTGGGAGCCATCAGTGCAATGAGATGCTGCAGGTGCTGGCTGGAGACAAAGGGGAGGTCCCATGCAGAGCCTTCTGTAGCTTCCAGCTGTGACTGAGCATTAAGGCAGCATCACAGCTTGCCTTTGGGGCCTAAGGGGGTATCTGGGTTGTTTTATTCATTCCCAACAGTAGAGTCTCTTAGGAGCTTAAAAAAGTCATGGCCAATAGGGAGCTGATTTCCCTGGGAGCACCTTGGGACTCCTGGGGCATGAGAGAGCAGAGCTTCACCCACCTCATACTTCATAGCTAGAGACCACCAGCACTTGAAATATTTAACTCAAATCTCCTGAAAATATGGAGCTTAAAAATGTGGATAAGCTGCTGGGTCACAAAAGCAAGATGTGTTAATGGAGGCACAGACCTCTCCAAGCCAGTCGGTAGTTTAACAATTACCTGATAAAGTAACACAGAAAAAGGTTCTGTGGACAAAGCTGAGATCTCATGTTAATTAAAGCATCTGAGCTCCTGCTGCAATAGTGGATTTAAGCTGAGGTACTGTACAGCAATGGTTGAACAGCCACTGCTTTGATGCAATTAAGGAAGAAGCAGGGAATTGATGAGTGCTTCCAGAGAGGGCTGGGACCTGATGCTGGCTCTCTGAGTGGCCATGGGGGAAAGTGGACCCCATGCTTCTGCGTTACTCCTAATGCATCTCTTGTCACACTGGAAATGCCCACGGCTTCCCCATCCTCACCTTGTGGCATTCATCCCTCTGCCTTCCTCCCTGGTTTTGCTCAAGGGATGTAATTTGCTGCCCAAGCATGGGGCCGTAGTGCTGCACCCCAAAAGACGCCGGTGCCCTCCGTCTCTGCTCTGCACAGCACAGATAATAGCATGCACAGCACATGCCGAGGTGGCTCCTTGAACAGCTTTCCTTTTTCTTCTCGTGCCACAGCAAGTCTTTTATTCTCGCAGCTACAGAAAATCGATGCCTCTTTTCAGTTAAAAGTCCTGGCTTGAAACTTTTGGTGCCTTAAATCATCCTCCTGTGACCAAAAGGCCGTCAGAGCCCTTCCCAGCTCAGGGAAGCAGCAGGCAGCGCTCAGCCCTGTGCCCAGCACCGCAGTCCTGACCCCTCCAAGCCTTATCCCGGCCTCAACCAGGTGCACCTTTACATGGAAATGGGCATATTTCCCAGCAACTGGGAGAGAAGCAGGAAGTTGGAGGTGTGAGCAGCCCTTCAGCCCTTAGGAGTGGGTTCCAGCAACTGCAGGAGCAATGCTGATGATTTCCACTGATGAAAATGCAGTCTTCTAAATGGTTTCTCAAACAATTAATAGAGAAGTCAAATAACCCGAATGAATGATAACATTTTAGAGTAATTATTTGCTGCAAATGAACACAAATGATTTCAATATATAACGCATTAGCTGCAGCAGCTGGGAGATCCATCATGATTAGAGGTGTGCTCCGTGCTGGGGCCCTGCCTCAAGTCCTTCTGCAGCCGTAAATCCTCATTTTCTTCCCTCCAATATAAATGCTGTGTGGATTTTCCTTCCAAGTTCACAGCGAGCTTTTCCTTTTGTCCCTCATCTGCTCTCCTTTGCTTCCTGCTGTTCCAAAGGAGGAAAGCTGTGTGCAGGATGCAGCCTGGCCATGAGGCTCAGCTGCCCTAAGGCTTTTTCTTTTGCTGGAGAAGCAGTTTGGGCACTTTGATGGGGAAGTGCAGTGGGGGCACCTCTCCAAGCCCCAGCTGTGGTCTCCTAGCCTCTCTCACATTGCAGGGACCTCCAATCACATCGCCAAACAGGGACCAAATCTCGAATCAATCATGGGGACAGACATTTTGTGGGCATGATGCAGTCTCTTCCACTTAATTTGATCACAGCCTGATTATATTACACTCCTTGGCACCTCTCTATTTGGATGGAAGGAGCACGCTTCCCAGCTTTTATTTTTGTCCTTCCAGGCAGCTGATACTGGGTAATGCAATCAGCAGTGACAGGAAGTTTGTTTCGATTAATGAGAGAGCAAAGTTCTGGGGGAAGGAGAGGACGGAGCAGCAGGGTTGTAGGATGATGGTGATAACCTGGGATGACTGGGGCTAATTGTGCTGGTTCTTGTCACTCACAATCTCCCAGGCAAATCTGGAGGGCTGGAGATGTCTCAGGTGCTCGTGGTGTTGGTTTTACCACCTCTTCTGCCAGCCTAGTTTAAGGTCCCACATCTGAGGACATCGCGGACAGCAAGCGAAGATGGGGATGGGAAAAAGCTTTATCCATGCTGTGGCCTGCCCATGCACATCCCAGAACAGGTGGGGTCCCAGAGTGCTCTGCCAAACTGAAACATTTGAAACAACAGGACCCAAAACACCAGCCATCAGGGGGAAGTCCTTTTCCTTTTCTTACTCATTCCTAAGAGTTGAATTTTTAGTCCAAGGAGCTCCGTGGCAGTCTCAGAGAAGACCCTATGAAACCTGCTTTGTGGAGAACAGAAGTTCAGAAATAATGGGAAGCTTTTATACACAGCAAAACCTTTGCCATAAAACTTCATAAAGTGCATTTCTTCTACAGTGGGTCCCCCAGGGCCTAAAAAATAAATATCTGAGGATTCATGCAGTAGTATAAGTCGATAAAAGTCTTTGAAGCAAATGGGCTATTGAGGAATTAGGTGTGGGAATGAATGGATGGATTCCTCCACAAATCTCTTCATAGAGGTGCACTGACATAATGAAGACACAGTAGGTGCATTAGGAAAAAAACCCGTTTTAATAACGGCTGTACCTTACAGTGTTCCTAAAGCGACGGTTGCCGGATGGAAAATCCTCTCCATGGCTTTCAGCAGGCGAAGAGATGGATGGAAGACCACGAGATGGTGCCAGGAGGATGGAGGATGCATTTGGGGCTGCTGCCCATGGCCCTGTGTCCGTACCCATGCCCGGTGTCCCTGGGTGAATGTCACCCATGTCCCCGGTGTTGCAGCACCACAGACGGACATTGCTCTCGGCTTTCATTATCATCAGTTTCAGTTTTCCAAGGAAATGCCAGGCCTCTATAAACCCCAGCTGCTGACTGCAGAGATCTGGGAAGGGTTTTGGCTGAGCAAGCGTTTCTATCGCAAATCTAAATATTTATGCTACAGCTGTGTAAACAGTCAAAACTCAAAGGGTTTTTATTTTTAACCTCCCTGATTTCCAGCAGGGGATTGGGATGGATGTATTGTGCAAAGTTGGGCATCTTCTTCTGTCATTTACTGCATGTTGGTGCCAATGAGCTCAGCCTCCTCTCTGAAGGAATTTCACTATAATGATTTATATGGCAAATCCAGATGGAGAGGAACCAGATGATTGTTACTTTATGTTGTGTTGTCTATCTGGACACCAAATGTCCATCTGCTTGAATGCAGCAGCTCAAAATTACACCACATTAAAAATTAAAAATAAAGCAGGCTGTCCTTAAAACGTGGTGTTCAGGAGGGAGAAAAGTGATTCCCTGCACGCTGCAGAAGGACACGTCAGCAACCTCAGCATGGCCCCACGGCCTCTACTCACTGAGATGTGATGCACGGGCTGTGCACGTCAGGGAGCTTTGCTCCCCAGGGCTGTGAGAAAGCCAGCAGCAGTGGGGTGCTGCAAACACACAAGCATGATGTTCAGTGGGAACAGCACAAATAAAGTGGTGGACATTCAGTGACCCTGCAAGGAGCAAAGGCACTGCCACACCAGCAGCACAGCCCTCCAAGAGCCCGCCCTGAGGAGACACAGCACTCCATTTCCCTGAGGAAAATCAATGCTTGTTTACGTTACTATCCTCCAATCCCTATTTTAAAGTAATTCATGGCACAGCCAACGCTATTAATTTTATTAAACTCTTATTAGTGGGCAGATATTATTCCGCTCCATTGATCCTAAGTTGATGCAATTACCAGTTGGGAATCAAGCACCATATGTCTGGAAGTTTCAGCTCTGTTTGTAACCTGAAGCTGTACGGCACAACTGCACCCAGGCAGATGCTGGTGGTGGGAATCAGGGAGCTGTTGATTTCCAGGTGGATCCAAAACAAGAGAGGAACTGCCCACATTTTATAACTTAAACCCTTTTAAAGCGGAGGCATTGCTATTAGCCTGGATCTGAGCTATACACCAACGGAGAAATGTACTCAGGTATTCACCTCAAGTCTCCTGGGTCCTGTAGTCCATAGAAAGCTCATCATTGTGGATTATTGGCTAACTCAAGCACCTGCTGCTGTGAGCAGGGAGTTCCTCACATGAAGCTACAGGTTGTTCTCTCTGCACAGAAAAGGCACCAGCCATCAGGAAAGGACCATGTCCAGCTATTTTGCTCTGCATGCAGAGGACAGACTTTACATAGAGGCCTCAGGTCACATTTTAAAGCTCTCTATGTTCACAGGCAAAAATGGAGTTTGTTCAGTCAAAACCTGCCACTCAAGGAATGGAATGGAATGGAGAAAAGAGATATTTCCTGCTCTATGGTCTCGCAGTGTTAAATGAAAGATGGATGGATGGGTGGGTTGGTGGGCGGATGAATGGAAAAATGGAGACAGTGAAGAATAAACAGAGGAGATACAAGCCAGCCCACCAGGATGCAGCAGTCTCACAGATGACAGACAAAGCCGATGATAGACACTGGATTTGAAGGAGGACCAACATAACTGCTGAAGGCCTTGGCAATGCGAACAGGAGGATATCAGCCACCAGGAGGCCTGGCTCTTCACAGCACATAGTGCTGGAGAGGGACACCAGGGGGATGTCAGTGCCAGCAGTCTGCTCCTGTTCCGGAGGAGATGCTGGTGTTGGTGATTCTGGATCTCAGACAGCTGCTGGTTCCTGCTGATGGCTTGTGCTTCAGAAGGAGCAACTGATTTATGGGCCCAACTGCACTCAGCTAAAATGCTTGTTCATTATGAGCTATCAGCCTTGCCTCCCATGCAAAACAAATAAACAAAGAAAAGAAATTACATGCTCTTCTCCACAACCAAGACATTTTCTGACAGTGTAAAGCCCTGCAGGGTGTTTGCACTTTGCTGCAGCACGTTGAGCGGTGCCACAAAGCCCAGCCCATTACCCCATGGCCACAACACAGGAGCAGAGACTGGCATCCTAGAGGCAGCCGCTGAGGCTGGCTGCACAGAGACAGCACTGGGAGGGTCCCCTGGTGCCCGTTGCCATGCCTGGGGCACAGCAAGGCATAAGCATCCTCCCTTGGATGTTGTGGGATGGCAGAGAGGGCACAGGGGCTCCCCAAACCCAGTATTTCATTAGCAAAGTTGTTCACAAGGTGATGCCAAAATGGGAGTTCAGATTTGTGAGTGTTTTTGCTCTTGGAAGGGTGTTGCTTCAACTATTTAAAGCATGCCTGAGGGGTTTATTTTACCCTTTTGGAGACGAGGGTTGAAGCTGCCTGGGTGCCAGCGGCAGGAGCAGCATGATGTGTTTCCTGGAGAGGTTTTGGGCAAAGACCAAGCCTGCAAACAGCTCTCTGCAAGCAGAGCAGGGGTATATTACAGGTACTTGAGCCCTTGTTCGTGTCCTTGGTGCTTGGCACCCTTCCCTGGGTACATGGCACAGTAGGAGCCCCTGCCTATAAATGGCAGCAGGGTTTGGCTGATCAGCAGGTCAGGATCTGTTGTATTTTATCTGCTCTCCAAAAAAAACTGTATGCAGAGACAGATCCGATTAACACAGCTGATGGAAAACATCCTCCTCTTTATCCACTCTGATGGCCGCAGCCCTCTATCAAATCTGAAGACAAAGTTTTCTAGCCATAAGTTTTGTGCCCTGAGGTTTCATTTCCCTCCAATACAAGTTTTCTGTTTCTTCTTTGAGCATTTTGCCAGCAGGTTTTCAGCCATCCTTACACATTAGTTGTGGGGCTGGCCATGTATTGAGTTGAAGACAAATATCTGACCAGCACCTGATGGGCTGTTTTGCTGGTTTTCTTCACATCCTGGAAGGCTGAAGAGAAAATCACCAGCAAGGGAAGGTGGTGGATGCGGGGACTCAGGAGAGGGTGTCCCACTTACTATGAGCACATCAAAGTCGATGTGACGTGCGATAGATTTGGGGCACTTCACACTGAGCTTGATGCATTGCCTTTGGAACCAAATTCATCACCTCTTCCGTCACACTCCATATACTGACTCAGAGTCACCACCTACTGAATTAAAAACTTCACATGCGGTTCACGTCCTAGCATAAATCAGGCCAAAATGGAATTAAATGCATTGTATGCTAAGAACTCATTAATCAGCCCATAAATTAAACATGGCACAAGCCTCTTAGAATGGCTGTGCCCAGATATAGCCTCAGGGTCCCCTGGGGAGCAGACACCACTGAAGTGACAGAGCCTCGCCATTCATCTTGGTACGTTTGTCTGTGATGGGATATGCGGTGCACCAGGTCCTGGACACACCCAAAACCTGGGCACCCAGCCCTGGGGCTTGAGCATCCTTCTAAACCCTCTAAACACAGCAGGGCTGATGGTTCCCAGACACTCCTCTTGCAGTGTTGAGCACCTGCAGCTCTGCAGAAGCACAATGCTGTCAGATACCTTCTTGGATCCAATCCATGCTATTTCCTTTTATTTTCCTATTCATTTGGTCCTCTCAAAATCTGTTCAGGAGCAATTAGAGCCTGTCAGCTAGAAGCTGATGCAACTTTTATTTAATTAGCCCAGCAGCCAATAAAGATGCCATTCATCAATATCTCATGGAAGGTGTGGCTGGCAGCAAGGGGGAAATTTGTCATTTCTCCCTGACATCCAGATAGCTGCAGAGCATCCATCAGTGATCCGACCACATGTATGGACACACACATCTGGGAGAGTGATCAGCTGGGAAGCACTTATCCAAAAAGCAGTTATAGGGGAAAACAGTGCAAGACCATCCCAGATGCTCTATTAGCAAGACCCATTGGTGACTTGGGCTGCAGACCGTGGCCAGCATAGGCAGAAAGCAACACTGGAGGGGTTTTTCCTCTCCTGCCCTATGTTGCTGTCCTTCCCAGCAGCAGGAAAGGGAAGAGAAGTGTTAGGAGAGCCCAGTGCCAGCAGCATGGGCTGGAGGAGAACAGAAAAATCATGGGCTGGGGTCTTCGCCATCACTGCTGCCTTTGCCTTTGGAAGGGGGACAACAGCCTCTCTCATTGCCCATAAACACATTGGAGATGGCAAAGAGGGGACTCAGGGCACTCAGAACTAATGGACCTCAGCAAAATTTTGGGGTGTTCAGGATGCCTGAGATAGGCTTTGGGCAACACCCTTGTGGCCTGAAAGCTTTTCTCTAAGTCAACATTCAAAGCATCAAATAATTGCCTGATCTTCAGACAAACCTATGTCAGAAGGACACCTTTGGCATGCACAGATCCCAGATGGTAGGCACGCTGGCCAAGAGGATGGGGGACATCGGTCTGCACCTTTCCAGGCCTGGTGCTGGCCTCGTGGTGACAAAGGGAGGTTTCACCAGCTCAGTGGGATCCTTGCAGGAATTGCCTGCCAGCACAGTTTGCAACTTCAGCATTACAACTCCCTGCACTAAAAGAAAATAAATCAATTATCACAGGACAGTTCATAGTTGACAAACATGAGTGATGGTATCTTCATAATTAATGTTTGTGAGAAAGCAGCTTAATGGCTTGGTTCCTTGTGGCTGGCTTGGTGTGCAATATATGGCAGTGAATACAAGCAAAGCTGGTAGCTGGTGCCACTTCATCCTTGGTGTCCAGCTGGTAGCTGTGGCTTGTGAACATGCACTCAAGGCTGTTTGCTCTCAAGCTTTAGTCCCAGTTGCAGCAGAGGTCTGCAGGTGTCACCACATTGATGGCTGTGTGCCCAAACTGGGAAAGGCCCGGGGATCTGGACGCAGGGCGACTTCTCAGGGCTGCTCCATGCATCTGCAGGGTGCTTGGGGCTCTGCAGAGCCCCCAGCTTTCACAGATAAAATGCCCATCCTTGTGCTGGACACGGAGCAGCACCATGGGCTACCCAGCTTCCAACAAAATGCATTTGTTAATGGGAACAGAATTTCTGGCACGTTACGGTGATTGATGCTGAATCGATCAACGAGAAAACTGCTAAGCAAGCCTTAAAACAAAGTGAAGTGAAAGCTTAAATACCACGTGGAACTATCTGTGCAATGGGGATTATTGCAGGACAGAAAACACACATGCAGACATGCTGAAATGCAGCGCCAGGCCCACCACTGCTAACAAGGGAAGGGAGCAGAGTGCTTACACTACAGAAAAGGATGGGCACCAAGCAGCGGGCACGCATGGGCTGTGATAGGTCTGAGCCAGTGGTTTTACTGCTTACCAAATAAAAAGCAATGAAAAATGCTTTCTCTATGAACATGCTATTCAAAGCCAAGATGAGGTGCTTGCCTGCTTTTATTCTGTTCCATCAAGTCTTGCTTGATTTGGCTTTTTCTTGCTTAAGACCAATGTGATACGTTGTGCTGGGAGCTGCCAGCTTCAGTCATTTTTGTTGGTGTGACATTTGGTATTTCACAATTCCTGGGGGCTCTTCTTTTGAGAGTCTCAGCTTTTTTCTTTTTTTTCTTTTTTGCATTAAAACAAGTAAATTATTTCCAGGTCGGGTGTGGAGAAACCTACGTGCGGCATCCAGCTTCCAAACCCAAAAGGAGCATTAAAAAAAGAAAAGAAAGAAAAAACAAACACACAAAAAAATGAAAAACCCTCAAACGTGTTATCTTTTAATCATCTGTGCTTTTCAACCACTATTCCCCCAGGGAACCCGATGCACAGATTTTCTGCTAACAAAAGGCGATTTTACTGGAGAACAAACTTGCTTCTCATCTCCGAAGCCTGGCTCACGTTCCAGTGAATTCCTGCATTGTGCATGCACAGCTCACGGTCAGAAATTGCAGGGCAGAGCTGGCCCGGTGCCCAACATGTGGCCCAGTGCCCAGCACGTGCTTCCTGTGAGTCTCTGTTCCGCTGCTGTTTTCCCCTTGAAGATGCCCCTGTCTCGGTGAGAGCTTCCCCACCGGTTACCCAAAACTCACGTGAGCCCCGGCGTTCACACCAGGCTTTCCCACGGGGTGTAACATCCTCCTGATGTGAGGACCAAACCCAGCACATCCTTCTGGATCTCTCCTTTCTGTAAAGTCTCGAGGTGGCCTCCTCGCTCTGAGCTTGCACTCAGAGGACCTATCTTCTAAAGTACTTGCAGGCTGAACAGACTCAGCAAGCTCTGGGCTGAGAGGGAAAACCGGCTCCATTTGCCAGCACATCATGTTAAGCTTCTATATTTAAAATGACTACATAAATGAAGAAATGAAAAACAGGTCTAAGCACTTTACCAGGCAAATCCGATTTCTGCTTAGGAGAATTGGATAGAATAAAGCTAAAAAAAAATTTGCTTCAAGGATGAGATTTAATTGAAAGTCCCAGCACTGGTTCTCTGACTGCACTTGTAGGTTCAGAGAATAAACCTGCCAGCCATCAATTGTCTTAAACAAGATCATCGTTAATCCTGACTTCAGCTGTCAAAAAGAATGAGACTGCAAACTAAGAGGGGCACAAGGAAAAACCCAATCATTTGTTTGTTAAATATTTGCAACGTGTCATATCAATAATGGATAATAAGAAAATATTGGCCCTCCAGAGCTGATGCACAGCACAAAGCTGTGCTGAATTGCATCTAAACTGTTATCAATAGCACATTTATTATTGTAATAGATGAAAAACAAGCTTTCTGGCTGAAAAACAAGATCTATTTGAACTCAAGCTATTTGGATGTATTCTAAATGCTGTGATTAAAATGCAGCATGAATGTTCCTTTAAAAAAAAAAAAAAAGAGAAAGACAAAAGAATAGATCTGCTACAATTACATATGCCATCTAGCTCTGACTCAGTAACCTGAAAGAAAAAAGAAACAGGGAGAATTGCATTTGTGTCCAGCCAGGCATTTCTCATTTTCAGGGCTTGATTCAGAACCTAAGCTAACAGAGCTCTTCCTGTTGGGTTGGGATCCAGCCCCAGGCCTGAGGGTTTGAGGCAGGGAGCAGCCAGATTGCACTGAGCTCCCTGTGCAGGTCAGGGTTTGATTAGGCACTGGCAAAGGAACCCAGCTGAAATCTATCTTGCTGCAATCAAAGACAACCATAGTTTACGGGTGGAATTAGAAACACAAGAAGCTGTAGAAAGAGATAAAGCAGCCACCTGGGTGAAAAGGGAATGAGGTTTTGCTTCTGGAGCAAACAGCTCAGGGACCGAGGGGCTGCAGTGGCACCCTGCCTTCAGTGCTATTGCATGTGTCCAAACCTGCAGGACACAGCCTGCCTCCCACAGCCAGCAGAGCCTGCCTGCTGCCTCCTTGCCATTAGGTCCCTCTTTGTTCTGACAAAGCAGGGACTAACGACTTACAGCAATCTCCTCGTAGCTCTCTAAGTAATTGTAATCTCTTATGTCTTTTAATGATAAGCCCCATGAGGCCCGTAATACTACACGTGCAAGCCAAATTGGCCCATCAGCTCAGTTTATCAAAGCGACCTCATTAGATCTCAGTCTCTGATGAAGATAGGAGCCATCAAGGTCTACCCTGCTGATTTGCTGAGTTTACTTTGCCTGTAGATCCGTGGTGTTGAAGGGCACTCAGCCTCCAGGCATCACACTGTTAATGGGAAACTGAGACGAGGAAGGCGAAACTGGTGAGAGAGAAAGGAGGAGAAACCACAGCAGAAACCTGGAACAACAGTGGAGCTCTGAGCAACCTGATCTAGCTGTATATGTCCCTGTTCATTGCAGGGGAGTTGGACTAGATAATCTTTAAAGATCCCTTCCAACTCAAATGATTCTATGAGTGCAGGCTGAACAGGCAAGATGAACCCCATGATGGGTGTCACCATGAGTAACACCATGAGACTGGTCAAACCCCATTTTGGAGGCAGAAGTTCCCTTGGAGTGAACTATCACTACTAGGAGACCCAACTAGGAGCTGAGAGGATGACTGCCAGCAAGGAAACGCAGGGCCAGCAGAAGGCAGGAGTGAAGAAAGGTCTCCTGTGCACTCCAAACTTTCAGAAGTGAGAGACTTGGTCTAGATGCACTGGGAAGACTTCGCTACTCCTCTCGTCTAGTAAGCCCATGGATGGGCCCTGGGAGCTGTGTTAGTGACACCAGCAAGAGATGCTGAGCAGACAGGAGCGAAAATCCAAAGAAATCATCTGGGATTCCTGGCTTAGAATCATATGTGTTGGAAGGGATCTTTAAAGGCCATCTGGTCCAACCTCCCTGAAAAGAACACAGACACCTACAGCTCAATCAGGTGCTTTGAGCCTGGTCCAGCCTGACCTTGAGTGTCTCCAGGGATGGGCACCCACCACCACTCTGGGCAAACTGTCCCAGTGCTTCACAAAAGGGTTTCAGGGGATGCCGGACAATGAATGGCCTAAATGACTAAACTGACAAAAGATAAGGATTTTATGGAAAAGCTAAAAGCCAAGCCTCCTCCAGAAAAGTGAGGGGTGACAGGAGAAGGCTGGAGCAGTGTTTCACATCATAGCTGCAAGCAGTGGATGTGAACACAGCAAGATATTAAAAAAAAAAAAAAAAAAAGACTTTACTGTACAAAACCAGCTAGTTCTGAAGCACTCAATGGCTTTTAATATTTTCAGCTCAAACAGAAGAGGGAACTCGGAGCTTACATTACAGCAGCTTGAGGGGCACTGTGAGGAACAAAGTACAAGTCCTTTGGTTTCAACCAGCACATACAAAGGGTGTGTAAGGAAGAGCCAGAGAGCTCCTCCAGCAGGGATGTAAAGGACTCTGCTGGCACCATGAGCTCAGAGGGATTCTTCACAGCTCTAAAGTTATGGCAGAAGATGGATGGACCATCTGCCAGCAAACAGGCAGGGCCATTTATTTATTTCATGCAAGAGAGTGCAGTGCTCAGAACAGCCTTTGGGGGAGAAAAAAAAAAAAAGAAAAACTGACATTAGTTCCAAAAGAAAGGCTACAGACAGCAAAGGGCAAAATGTGAGCATTGCTCAGGCTGCCTGATGCCCAGCGTGGTGTAGCAAAACAAACCACAGTCAGGACAAGCAGGCAGGAAGAAATGCCCATCCCAGATTGGTTTTCTCCCTCGCAAGAGAAAGACTCACAGATGAACTGGTGAGGCCGGGGCTCCAGAGCCTCCAGCACACACGGGAGGCTGAAAGAGCAGCCCAACCATAAAGACTGTACAGGCCTAACCACAGATGCGATGACATAAATTAATCTAACAAGTGATGTTCGCTTGCTTGTCATTTCGTCAGCCTGGCTGCCAGTTGCTATACTGCTGGGTTCTGGTCTACAGACACTGATTCACATTGATCTTCCGGTAAAACACAGCATGGAAAGGCATTGAGGAGATGCAGCAGCAGCTTGATCCAGAGCTCAACAGGAGAAAACTTGTTTGCTTCGTTACTAACCACCCAAGATGGCAAGGAAGGAGGAGTTTAGAGCAAAGCAATGATTTTCTTCATGCCATTTCTGTAATGCGGCACGAACCCTACCTCAAGGCAGAACATTTGAGTGCCCCCCGTTTTTGTCTTCCTGGAAAGTTGAGTGAGGGCCCTGCCCTATGGAACCCACAGGCAGCCCCAAGGGAAGCAGTGCTGCAGTCCGTCCTTCGGCAGCTTCACTGGGGATTTTGCTTCTTTTTTTTTTTTCCAAATTGCTCAAGAAACCCAAAGGCCTCACACCATCTCCTTCTACGTGACAGGTTTATCACACACATGGATGTAAAGGACTAGGCTAAAACTAGAAATTTCTAGCTGGAACTAGAAATGTTTCTTAAACTCTGTTGTTCATATCACAATAACAAATGTGCTAACAAAATGCAGAGGCTGGAATCATCCAAAATTCAGCAGCTGTGGTATTTGCCATTAAGCTGACTTCACAGGTTAAAGCTGCTGTTGCTAGAAAACATTTCCTAGGCTGGGAAAAGAAATCCAGCACAAAGAAGAGGTTGTTCTTCTGCATATAGCCCTGGCTAAAACTACCCAGTAATTGCCACTCTCTGTGATACACCTCAGCTGGTTCTTCTGTCCCAAGGGAAGCCAAGGTAGTGGCCACCATGGGTGGTGGAGCATTGCCAGGAGCACAGCTCCTCCTCCTCTTCTTCCCATCACTGCACTCTTCCTTTCACTCACTCACACTTCACTTTCACAATAAAGCTTGCATGTAGGTCACTGCTCAGGAAAACCACATCTTTCACGGACAACTCTAGCATGAGAAACTGAAGAAACGATTGGGCTCGGTCTAATGAAAGTAAAGATTCTCCTTGTGTAAGTGACACTTCTTTTTACCAAAAAAATAAAAAAATAAAAAAAAATCACAAACAAAACATAGCTTCTGAAGTCATAGGACTCTATGGGGAAAGGGAGAGGGAAGAAGAGAGATGCAAACCTCTCGAGCTGCATAGCACAGCTTGCTTCCTAATAGCATCCTGGTGCCCCAGAAAAAAGAGGTAAATTTAAGGGACTCATAGCCAAGAGGTTGTTTTTGTGGAGTTTGAAATCTCATTTTTATGCTTATCTCATGCAAAGCTGGAAGGAAATACCACTGGCCACACTTACAACCTGCTAAGAGGAAAAATATGTTGGACAACAGCCAGCACAACTGAAAGGAAGTTTGCTACACTAAAAGACTTGATCAGAATGCATCCCTCCACAAAGCAAATACGTGTGCCTCCACAGTGGGGCAAATCCCTGCAATCTCCATGAAGGCTTGCACAGCGATGTGCTATAGATCTTCATCAGCCCATTGCTGTCCCTTAGCTGGAGATGATCATTTCTGTAGGGCAGCCTGCAAAACAGCTGGCGTGAGCTTTCCATGATCTGTTCCAGGACAAACTCCATCACTTGCTGAAAGCAACAGGCAAAGCTGGGCAGACAGCAGGCTGCTGTTTCCCTATAGGGGTGCGCACAGGTCTACATATTCCATCACTATTTTGGCTTCCCCTTCTGATACCAAATCAAATCATCAGTAGGAATAACGAATGCTTTCCTAAAACTGAGAGCTAAGAGCTGTGCATGGCCCTGGCTCTGGGCTATCTGTATGGAAGAAAACCCCTGAGGCCTCAATACTTTACAGAATCAGGTCCCAGATCTTTGATCCTGCTCTGAGTCCATTTGAAGGTGAGGAAAGGGCTGCTAGGATGGAGCTGTAGCTCTAAAATAGAAGTGCTATACCGAAGGTGCCATTTTGCAACCTTGTAGCTCTTCATTACAGCCCCTAGCCTGCTCCTTGCTGGTTGCCAGCACGCTCATGGGAAATCTTTCTAAACTGCAGTGCATTTCAATAAACGGGTCAAGTTAGCAAAGCTTTACGACCATAGCTGAAGCAGTGAGGAATGGCCATTACCAACAACCGAGCAGGCAGAGCAGAGGAGGAGGTGACTTCCAGCAGGTGACGATGAGCAGGTGGGAAGAAGAAACTCCATCAGCTGGAAGAGAAACACAAGCGGAGCCTTCCACTCCCTGGAGCAATTCTCCCAAGGGGCTGCAGCAGCCCCCAGCCTCATGTTAGCACTTTATTTATAGCGTTGACTTCACATCTTAACCTTCCCGACCGCAAACGGCAATTTTTCTCCCCACAGCATTATGGTGGTGGTTTGGAACATAGAGATGTTTGGGAAGGGACAATTTGGCATCAGGAGACTAAAAAGCAGATACAGATGACATCCTAAATGTATCTTTTATGAGTTTGGAATGCTTCCTTTAAATTAAGCTCAGAATGTGTGACAGCTTCTGGTAATGCTGCCAGTAAGGAAATAAAACATAAAAATCAAGAGGTTTTTGAGCACACACAGTCTTAAAGATCACTTATTTGAGCACCTTGCTTTCCCTCACGCCACCTCAAGCTGCGATGCAGCAAGTGCTTCCCAAGGAGAGTGCTCCAATAATTTTCAGCTGTCTTTTCACCGCAGATGCCATCAGACCTCAACGCACTTCCAAATTCAAGGCTTATAAAAAATTAAATGCTCCAATAATTCTAAATTGGGTCTGTTCAGTACTACTGGAGCCTGTCCACTCCTTCCGTTTGCGGTTTTTTGTTTTGTTGGTGAGGGGAAGAGGGGACAAAATGCTTTCTATTAGCGCTTCAAATTGGAAGCCGGTCGAACAGCATCATAGCAGAGTGATTCAGCAGCCTCTGAGCTGATTCGCAGCGTATCATAAAACAGGATTAGGAAAACAACAATGCCTGGAGGAGAAAGAACACACACAGATTCGTGGCAAGAGAACAATACCAGGAAGGAGCGGAGGGAATAATCCCAACTTGGCTTCCGAGGAGCAGGTTGGATGACCTAATAGATGGCTTTCAATGCCCTTCATTCCCCACTTAGTCGCAGGGCTCAGCCGCCCGGTTCCAGCTACCAAAGCTTAATAAGTGGCTCTGCATCAACTGAAGCACATTAAGCACTTCTGTGTGCACACCCACAGCCTGTTGTCATTTGTCTGAGACCACGGTCCCCTTCTGGCACAAGACCCAGATGCTATTTCACAGCAGGCAGGAGCTTATGCAGAACTAGTGGTGCACCCTCATGGCCATTTAGGACAGGAAGGAAAGGAAACAATCCGAGACTGCATGTTCCAGTTACAAACCAAAAAGTGATGCTGTCTTAGTCTTATTCAAGAACACACACGTGGCAGCAAATTAAAGCACCAGTGATGTCAAGCTAAGCATATTCCTTAGCACACTCCTGTTCAGGGTGGAAATCAAATAAGTATTTCATGATATGACCAACACCAAGTTGGAAGAGGAAAGCATCATTAAAAAATCTATTCTCTGGGAACCTGAAGACCCTATTGACAGTCTTTTTGTAAATTAGGCCATACTTGTCACAGCTGCAGCCTTGGAGTGACAGAGGAAGGCAGTGACTGTCCAAGGAGTTTTACTAGATTGGCAATGGTTGAAACAGTTTGAATGCAGAACAAGAAAATTCACAGCTTCATGCAAGCAAGGAAAAATCAGACAATTCTCACAATTCCACTAAAATACCTACATACCTACACGGCTAGAGAGACAAAAATCAGGTAGGAAAAAAAAATCTCATATGCCACGGTATCCTTTTGTAGATTGAAAAAAGATGGTAAAGTGCTTCCTTGTTTAAGTCACTGCAGGATGCCTGGAATTTTATAGAAACTGCTGCAGTGTGTCTCCCAGTGGAGAATAACTGAAGCACGAGATGAGAAAACAGCCATACCCTAACTTGCAGCGGCAGGTACTGCTAAAGGAAATGTCCAATATAGACTTTATATATAGGAAGATTACAAATAACAGCTTGGATTCCTAAAGTACGAAAATGTAAACCAATTCTCTAATCATGTCTAATCAAAGAATACTATCAGTTGCTGCAGGCTTCTAAGAAGTGCCGTATATCAGGGAGATGGTAGAATGCATATCTTGTTCAGTAGTGCTTTGGGAATAGTTTAGCCTGCAGCATTTAATTCCCTGTTATTACTTCTGGGCCTGGAGGTGAAAGTCATAAATCAGGACCAAACATAATTTTCAGTAATGGGGTGAAATACTCATAAAGAGAGTTACATGATGAAATTTTGGGGGATTGTAACTCTTCCAGTCTTTGATGATTGCAGTAAAAAATAAAAATAAAAAGATCTTCCATCTGTAACATCTATTCTTCCCTGATCCCATACTGGATTTTTCATTCTTTTCGCCAAGCATCTCCAACTTTTGCTGGCATGCCCTCCACCCTTCCTCTCTGCTGCCCTAAATATATACTTAAAATAAAATCACAGGAAAGCAATCCTTGCTTAGAAAGATGGGCAGGTTCTAAATTCCACTGTCATTGCTTATATGGGTATTCAATACCACAGGACTTTTCCCAGGGAATTTTGCTCAGATTTCAGGACCCCTACTGTTTTTATAGAGGGATACTTTGTCCTGTTCAGATGGCAGCTACATTCTGAGTAATAAAGACCACAGTACTATAAAATAACATCGTCCCCATTCTTCTTTCACCCTACCAACTACCTAAAAAAAAATTAAAGAAGGAAAGAAGGAAAGAAGGAAAGAAGGAAAGAAGGAAAGAAAGAAAAAGATCTCAACCCATAATGTGTTAGAGCTTTGTTTTCTGAGTAACAAGACTAATCATGTTTCCTCTACTTGGGGTCTCTCTCTTCTCTTCCTTTTCTTCTAGGTCCTCTGGATCCACACTGACATAGAAATATCCCATGATGGAGAAAATAATGCACACAGCAAAGAGTAGAACAGTGAACAAGACAAATTCAGCCCACTAGGAAAGAGAAAAAGAAATAAAACAGCAAGTCAGGGAACACCAGTCTCCCAATCCAGAGGATTTCTCTGCATGTCCAAGTGCTTTTCAAAGTGCTGGCTGAAAGCTTTCCAGCACCTAAGATTTCTCACAAGGTAGAGACTTTCTCATCCCATTTTCTGGTAAATCATGTATATGTAATGTAGTTATGTAAATAAGAATACACGTGATATACCTCAAAACAAACCAGTTACCTTGGGCTAGTTTCATTAAAGGTCTTACAAATCTGCCCTGACTGGCGCATACCTGCCTGGGCTTTTTGTCCACAAGATGCCTTTGAGACAGGTAGTTTGCTGTGAGCCAGAAACAAGCCCCTGTTCACACCTTCACGTCATCATCCCAGAAGCTTGGCAGCTTGGAAGAAACAAATTCTGCACCACAGCCTCCCCATGCAGAGCCCAGTATTGCAGGGGTGCAATAGGCAGCTGGCCCTGATGGAGTCCCAGGCTGGACACCCATGGGCTGGCTGAATGAAGGCAAGCTGCTTTTGGTATGCTTTTTGGTATGCAACAGCAACATGGCTGGCATTGTGTCCAGGCTCCAGGTCCAAATTAAGTCTGCTTGCCTAAAGCTGAGTTCCAGCACTATTAGCACAGCACAGGTTATAGTATTACTTACTGCCACTGAAAGGCATAGGGAAGACCATTGCTCCAGAGGACAATGCTGAGGGCTAAGCAGAGCCCTGGCTGGGAGACAGCTGGGGCATGCAGGAGCCTGGGGCTGGGTAGAGAAACTCTGCCTCCAGAGCACAGACATCCAGAAACACCATCCAGGGCCTGTTCTAAAGCATTAGCTCTGTTTTACAAGCAGAACCATACCTGTGCCATAGGTGCAGCCTGGGCAACAACAAGTACGAGGGTATTCCCAACAGCCACCGTGAGCAGCCAGCCTGCTTGCAGCACAGACTTCATGCTGGCTGGAGACTGAAAAAGGAAGAAGAGCCTGGTCAGTGGCTGTCATGCTGTGCCCACATCGCTCTACCTAGCCTAGGAGGGCATGGTCGAATTTTCTATGTGTCTCCTCTGCAATTAAGTCCTACAGCTGCATATAAGGAGGTTTCGAAACAAGTCATCCTAGAGGACATATGAAGAAGGAAGCAATGGCTGCTGTTGCAGATCTGGATTCTGATCACCCCCAACCCAGATCATTTGAGACTGTAAGATCAGGAAGACTAGGGGGACCCATGCAACAAGCTCTGAAGCTTGAAGCCCGGTGCCATGCTGCTGCATATCTTTGGAAAATACTGGATCTTGATATTAAGCTTCCTGCCAATCTCAAATCATCCATATCTCACAACAGATTGTCCCCTGGATTAATCCCTCACATTAATAAATATCTGCAGTTTACTCCAAGGATAAATATGAGTAGCTTCAGCTTTTTGATCTTGCAGTATCTCAGTCCTCTCCACTCACAAACCTTCTCCCCAGACAACCTAGCGTACCACAATAAAATTCTCGTGAACACTTAGACCCCTTCAGTCTCTCAGTTTAAAGCAGGTTCCAAGCCTCGTGCAACCTTGGCAGATGTGGAAATAAATCCTGAATTCTAATTGTAAGCCCCTTATCTTTAAGTGGAGTACCTGAGAATAGGAGAAAGCCAGACCCGTAATGGAGAACATCACTTCTCCAGCAGATATTAATAAGTATTGTGGTAATTGCCAAGCCATATGGACATTGTTGGCTTTGATGTCTTCTGACTTCCATGTCTGAACCACACTTCCAGAAACCTATCAGGAAAATAAAAAAACATCAATTAGCTGCTGAAAGATCAGATCTTTCCTAGATTGGACTACAACAGAGAATTAAGATGAAGCTTAAAGCAAAGACAGAAGCAAAGCTCTGACCTGGAAGTAAAACTGTGGGTCTGATCTCTGTCACAACCAAGCCTGCTGGGAGTAGGCTGACTCCTACTGCACAACATGGAAACATGCCAGCTATCTCTTGTGCCACAAGGGCTTCAAGATTTATTGCAAAATGGCAAGCTGCCTTCTTCATTGGGGTTGGAAAAAGTCTGTGTGGTACTTTTACAGAGCCTGTCACCTGCTGCTGACACCAGAACCGGAATGGGCAAGAGGATAAATGCTCACTCCCTCTACATGGCCACTGTTTGCATTTCGTCAGTGCTGTATAACTACCCAACTATAACATCAACACCCAAACATAACCAGTTCAGGAATTCTAAGAGTAGCAAAAACTTCCCCATATCAGGTATATTGAGACAGTTACAGTGGCTGTATTCCTAATTCCTTTTGTTTGCTTTTCTAGGTGTAATTAATACTGCCTCTGATGTGCAGAGAAGCAGAGAGAGATTTGAGTAGCAGCCAGGCAATCATTAGGCTAAAATGCCTTCAGGCAGGAAACCTAGTGTTTAAGGAGAGTACATGGGAAAATACAAGGGATGTTTACGAGATGTACTTAATCACCATGCAGGGAGGCAAATCAAGAGAGTGTAATTTAGAAGGCTAAAAGGGGTGAGAGGAGAGCTGCACACTGCTCTTTTGCCCAAAGGAAATGTCACAAGTACTATACTACAACTGCACACTGAAGAAGGACGGGAAGGCAGTATTTCCATGATTTAAGTATTACAGCTCAGCCATATTAGCAGCCTAATATATTGCTTTCTTGGTTCTTCTATACAGCACTCTCAGCTGAGAAGGAGGGCATGGTACAAATCACTGCAATAATTAAAAATTATCTTGGCCTGGAGCAAACTCTACAGAAGGATGAAAGCACAGGGCAAGAGATGAAAAAACAGAGGGTCAGAAAGATTAAAGGAGCGCACAGGGCCAGAGAGTCTGAGGCACAGAGCCACCCCTGAGCATACATGGAAGCAGCAGGGGCTTTGAGATGGGACCACAAAATGGGATCCTTGCCCACAGCCACTTGGGATGCATCTACCTCTACTGGCCCTCATTCAGCTGTGTTACTCAAGGCTTGGGGATAATATTCTTAGTCTCATATTTTCCACACAACTACTCTACTCAGCTTCTCATTCAGGGAAAGAGGCACGCAGCCATGGAAGTAGGGAATGGCCAACATTGCTTCAAGTGTGCATGTGTTTAGTGTACATAAATCTCCACACTCAAAGATGGCAGCATCTGCCTGTTCTCTCCAGGACTGTGCATCCCATCCCAGCTACAGGAGAAAAAATATAAAAAAAAACAACAGGTGTTTTGCAGCTATGTTTTTCCCCACTACATATTTGGACTCCACACACATGAACAGTTCCCATTAATTGCCCAACAGGGAGATGTTCCTGCCAGGGAATAGCTGACAGCACTTTGCTCTGCTCATCACAACACAGTAGTCTAAGCTCCAAAAGGCAGCTCAGCAGCATGCCCTGTCAGACCTGGTTTGTAAGCGTGCCTGTGCAGTAGAAAGGTTAAAACGGGCACTAAGATGGTTATATTCATCTCTGTGGCTCCCGCCAGCTGGACCAGAGTCAGAGCAGTGCCTCTAAGAAGCTGGCAGGCAGGCAAAGGATTCCACCCTCTTTGGTTCACACCTCTGGGTTGTTTGGAAAACCGCACGTTGACTTTACACTAGTCTCCAAATGAGCTGTACAGAGAGTGAGAGGAGGAAAAGCAGACGCATAACCTCATCCACCTCTCTCAGCACTTTGCCCCTCTTCTTCCTGTGCAAAACCCACACATCTTGAAAGATCGACCTTCAGGTCAGTAAGTAAAACATGAGGATGTAGGAGATTGTTTTTGCAGAGTTTCTCAGGAGTGAGATATTACCAGGTACAGTATTTTAGAGGCCACAGGCAGCATGAGCTCTTGGCAATGTGCTGGGTCAATGTTAATCAAACAAGGATGGTGTGAAACCAGCACAAACTGCAGGTCACTTGATTTTCCAAGGAGGATTTCCATCAAGCAAAAGACATTGCTTCTTGTTTAACTGCTAAGACATGACAAGATCACAGTGCAAGGCAGAATGAATACCCACCCACTTTGCTTATATAGTTGCCAGAACCTTTTACTGGATGGCCTTCAAATGGCTATTGCCTCAGTCTCGCAAAGTGGAGAAAGCAAGAGAGTCACCAACGTAAGAGGAAAAACACTGCCAGAGACTAGAGTAGAACGAGCTTGTTACCATCACAGGATCACTTACATTAGTTATCACAACAGTGTAGGATGCACCAAAGTCAAGCAGCCCTAGGTCCAGGGTGAATTCCCCAGTTTCAGTTATGCATTTTCCATTATCATATCTAGATACAAGGATGAAGTACAGTATTTTCCGGTTAGTCTCACAGACAAAGAGCACAGGGTAGAGCTATCAAAAATGCCCCTACAACGGACAAGACTGGATGTATAATGTAAAGCTGCAGTCAGGTTTATGTCAGAGGATCACTAGACTTCTTGCCATCTCTTCCTTCTGGAAACACTTAGGCACTGACTAGAGATCACCCAATGACCCAGGCTATTGCTAATGTTCTGAAAAGTGGCTTCTTCCAAGCAACCTCAAAAATTTCCAGCAAAAAGAGAACCAACTTCTCCTTTTTTTTTCTTTCTTTCTTTTTTTTTTTCCAAGGCTTATTTTTCTTCCAAAATTTAATTCACTCCTTTTAGGAACTGTGGGTCAGGCAAGTTAGCGAGGCTCAGGGAGCCTTCAGGATATCAGAGATACACTGATACACTCCCACCAGCCATAGTGTTTCCTTTCAATAGAGCAAATTAGCCTTCTTATTTGTTCTTATGATTTTGGATGTTCAAGATGGCACAGAGGATCAGCAGCATTGCCACAGTGGTTGATGCATTCGTCTAAATTGCAGCAATAAGTACCTTGGATGGAGCTGCTGCAGAGAAAAGCCGTGAGGCTTTCGAAACATTGTGAAGGCCAGAAACATCTTAAATGAGCCAAGTCTAGTGCTGCCAAACCAAGGCCATATGGAGCCCCAGCCCCTGTCTATCGCCCAGTCTACAAGGCCATGGGACGTTACTAGATGTTACCAGCCCACATGATGTCATCAGCTCACATACCAACACTTTGTCACATGGAATATGAATTGTTCCTTCTCTGAGAGCATCCTAACACTAAGAGTTTGGGCCTGAGAGAATATCAAAATAGAGCAGGTGCCACATGGCAGAGGGGCTTTTCCACCTTCGACCTTATTCTGCTGACAGATGCACAGATGAACTCTCAACAACTTCTCATAATTCTTCCCTTCATCCCCACACACAGTGTAACAGCTCAGAGAAAGTTAAGTTCTGTATATGGACTTCTTCAAAAAGATTCTGGGTTCCTGATATTCTCTTGACCTAGCTCTAAGAAAACTCAGATCATTGCCCGAATTAGAATGTCCTTATACTCATGTCATAGGAAAAATGCTTCCAAGCAATAATGTTTCCCTAATTATGTTATCTTACCAAAGCAACAACTGCTACAGGAAGAGAGCTATTCCAGACATGGTTTGGAACTTGAAACTATTCAACGACATATTACACACAGAGAAATTGATCCACTATCGTTTGGCTTGGAAGCTTTGCAAAGTAAATGCATGGTGCTTCTGTACACACACAAGTGGCCTAGAGTAACTGCCCTGCACAGAGCTGATTAGCCTGCTTTTTTTTTTTTTTTTAACAAACATCTGCCACACAATCAAATGCCAAGACCATAGCAATTAAGTTTTTGCTATTTGCATGAAAAATAAAAGACCTGTGGTGCTCAAGGAAGGGCTTCAGGAAGACCTGCAGCACAGCAAGGGAAACTTACGTGTCCCTCTCTACCAGCGAGTACCCAGAAACACCATAATTTCTCCGAACAGATAAGAACTTTTTGCTGTCAATGGTGAGGTTGACATCTTGGCTCAAACCATTAATGAATCTGCAAAGAAAGCATATTATTAGGCTGTCAGACAGGGCAGGAGAAGTATAATATGAATCACCTAAAAGAAGTGCACTCTCTCCCAAAGCATTCTGTCACTCCATAAGGTTATGACAGTTTCTCCTGCAAGCTACCAAAATATCATCCTGACTCAATGCCTAGGTTTTCAATATAAGACTAGTTTTCTTATTGCTGTGTAATTTTACTCTCTTATCTTCTCTTCTTATTTGTGTGTGTGATAATGAACTTACCAGCAATCTGTTCTCAGACACATTCAGAGATTCTTTTACATCTGTTCAAGAGGACAGAACCCCACCCCCAGGAAACTATAAAGGTGGGCGTCCTGATGAGCGTGTGCACTGTGCTGCCATACTTTCCAAGGAGTTTCTAATAGCAAGAAAGAGTTTTCTAACAAGATATTTTCATCATAAACAAACTTCCATGGGAATGCAGAGGTCTGGGGCTGTTAGTGAAACCAAACACTTTTCGTATGATCTATGATTTAAAAAATTTTGATTTCCAGTTGTTAACATAGAAGGGAGCCCTAAAGACAGTCATGTGCTCTTAACAGAAATAACTTTATTGGAAAAAAAGAACATTCTCCTAGTTAAACCTCCTCAGAAATTTTTGAAAGGAAAGTTTTGAGATTCTGTCAAAAAATGCTGACAGAAAAATGAAAGAGTTTCTGACCAGAGGTATCAATCAAGTCTCCTAGGTGGCGTTCAGTCAGCAGAAGGCTTCACAGACACAGGGCTATGAAGATATTGCTCTCATTTGATCTGATTAGTTTGCATTTGTACAGGAGGTTGGACAAGATAAGTGATCATCACGGGTTGCAGAGGACAAATGGCAACAGCTCCTTTCCAGATTGCATCTTCCCTTTCTTTCCCAAAATGGCGGGCCATGGTGAGATCACCCTTCCAAAGGAGGAGATCTTTTACGCTGCCATCTCAGCCCGGACAGTCCTAGTCAGCAGATGGCAATACAGCTCAGTTCTGCACAGCAAGTGTGGGAGGTGAGTGTCTGCAGCTGACACTTGAGTCTTTTCTTGCGGGATGACCATGGACTAGATTCTAACCCAAGAACATCTGGGTTACATTACGCACAGTTTGAATTAGACAAAAGCAGTTTCTCTCAGCCCACCACCCTTGACTCCTTAAAAAAAAAAGAAAAAGAGCCATTCATACCTAACAGCTGCCAAACCATTTTCTGGCTTTGCTTCCAAGTCTTTAATCTAAAGTGGGAAGAAAAAAAGAAGAAAATCACATATATGAGTTAATACTGCCTTATAAACAACATGTAGCTGAAAATACGAGCGTCTGTGGAATGACATGTTGCAAAGCCAATGGGACTGACTGGTATCTCACTAAAGCTTTGCACCAGGCCACAGAAGCGAAGTCCCAGTACAATGAAGCCAGTGGCAAAATTCCAGCTCCACCTAAGGTTTAACATGAGATCATACATTTTTTCTCACCTCCTGTGTAATGCAGGCTACAGAATTTCAACCAGTTACCCTTCTACTAAGGCTTGTAACACTCTCTAACAAAATGATTTGTCTTGATCTGGAGATAGCAAGAGAGCATTATCCACATTAGCCTCTTTCAATGATTAGTTATAATTAAACGTGAGTACCACAGTCCTATAAAAACCAGCAAATAGCTTAACTTCCAGAGCTGGATTCTTGGCTTACTCATTATCTCCACAGAGCCTAAAGCCAACAGGGAATGTTAGGTTGCAATTCTGATCATCATCTACTGCTTATAATTTTCCTGACCCTCAGAGAGAAAAATATCACACAGTGCAGGCAGAGAGCAGGAGGCACCAAGATGCACTGAGCTGTTTTACGGTCACAGTCTCTGCAGGCTCATCCTTGAAATTGCAGCGTGGTTGGGTACACTGGGGACTGACAGATTCTCCTTAAGATTACAGCTGGAGCATCAATTGGATAGTTAAGCTACACCCACTTGAGTAGGGTTTATTTGGTGCACAATGCTGAGAATAAAGACAATAGATACACAGCCCCTGCCCTGAAGATTGTATTTCACACAAAAAGAATACAGTCAGGTTCTTGGCTGGTTGAAATCTATGGTTGTACCTATATAGCCCTTTCTCTGTGCTTTCTTTATGTAGTAAAACCCTGCTCTCTTAAGACCAAGGATCCAGAACAACAGCATCCCTATAAAAAGTCCATTGCACTTCGTTGCAATATGCTGATCCACAAATAATATATGCCCTAAATAACAAATAGCCATAGTGAATAACAAATTTCAGAGCAATAAATAATAAACAACAACACTTTCTTTCAGTGGGAGGCACATGGGGATTAACACACTAGCTCGCTGCAGGCAGGACTGACAAATTATTACTCGCGTTCAGCAAAGATCCCCAGAGGTCTCAAATTCATTTCCTGCCCACTCAACCACCCACAAAGGAGAAGAAACCAATTTCAGACTGGCTCCTTCCAGGAAAACATGAGCAAGAGGCCAAACCCACCTTGGGGTTGGAGGAAGCTGGGACTACTCCAGGATGAGCCTTGCAACACAGCAGTGATGCCACTGCTGTCCTCATCTTGCAATGCTGCAAAGTGTCATTTACTATACTGTCTTCCACACCTCCTCTATCTACAGCTGACAGTGACAACTCAACAGCATCAGCCAACAACACAGAGCAGAAATCTGCCTGTGCCAGGGGTAGGCATTAATTCAAACGCAGGTTAGATAGGTGGGGCAGCACAGAGAGCTACCGAAGCTCGGAGATTGCTTTGCTTCAGCCTGTCTCAGGCTTTCTTTCCACGGAGACAGTATGAAAATCACTGTATGAATATCAATTTCTAAAGGAAACAGCACACCATCATCAGGGTTTGAGGGAAACTTAAGAACATTGTGTGATAATGAGCCCTAAGTTCCAAAACATAAAACAGAAAAGAAAAAAAAAAAAAGCTGCCTCGGGGAAAAAATAAATTCTTAAACTCCTCATTTTTAAAACCAGTTACATCATTTCTACTATACAATATTGAATGCTTATGCAGAGGCAACTCTGCAAGGTAGGAGGCTGAGAAATTGCAAAGAGAATTGGCACTTTATCATAAGGACAGATTCTGATGCCATTCACACATACATACACAACTACCACAATGTGGAATGACACCATTCATTTTAAGAGTGCTTCTTGGGATACAGCTGCACGCAGAAGATATCAGAATCTAGCCCTGTATGCCCCATGTATGTCTCTATAATTACTGCAGCAATACACAAAAGTCCAAACACAGGCGGCTCTGCTGCAGAGCTGGAAATGAGCTTAATCATTTATTCTGTTCAGCAAAACAAATGGGCCTTCTGTGCATTTTCACTAAACGCTTGTAATAACTACACCCAGAATCATTCCTCTGATGCTTTTACTCCATGCCCAGCCCTAGAGCCTCTTTAACATCTTTGCTTTATAGAACCATCTTTTGGGGAAAATCTCAGGCTTTTTGCTTCCTCAGCTTTTGCAAGCTCTGCTGCCCAGCAGGCACGCTGCTGCTGTCCCACTACAGCGTTCACTGGATTAAAGTGTTCCCAGCAACTCTCAGATGCCGTAACGCCTCTATTAATCAACTGGCAGAAATGTGTACAGACCCCGTGCCGCTAGCTAAGAAGTCAGGCTTGGAGCATCTGAGAGCAATCAGACAGACACTGCAACTGAGCAAATGAATTAATAAGCCTATTACCCCTTTACCCATTGTATCATCACAGCCATTGAATTAATACTGTATTTACACTTCACTCCCACACTCACTAAGCGACTTGATAGGCTTCCTTCCGCCTCAGAAACAAATAAACTGTACACTGATTTTTCCTTCACGGTGTAGTTAAAAGCAAGAGACGATCCTTGATGTTGCAAGATGAAGTGAAGGTTCTGTTGCTCTCCATTCAATATTAAATGTGAGTACTCATCTGGGTTCTGTGAATGAAACAAACTTAGTTATTTGCTTTTTTCGCATGATAAAGGATCTTGCTCTTCCCACCAAGTGCACCCCTACCCTCTCTTCACAGAATTCTGTAAGAAGTGGTTAACAGTCAAAGCTGGTGAAAAGCTTTCCTTCTGCAGCAAAGGACCTACATCGACCTGGAGGCTTCACACTGGTCGAGTCGGAGCTTGTAGCAGTTTCTCCTGCAAGATGCAACCCAAACACCAGAGAACCTTCTGCACATGCAGCTACCCTTTCCCTGGCCCCAGTCTGCCTCAAGGGGACTCCATGTAGAATGTGGCAGGCAGCTGGTGGCCAATGGACTGCCATTCTGGCTCCCAAACTAGACTGACCTGAAGTAGTCTGGAAGCTGAACTGGGAAACAAGTTGCAGTGCCCATATCCAGCTATGTACCTTCCCATTTTTCTCCTCCTCTGTAGGCAAATACTTTTCATATGCCATTCAGAGCCCAGCAGCAATGCTTAGTTAGTATTTTAGCACCAAGAGATGCCAGTTGAATGCCTCATACTGGGATATTTATCCTTTATTCCTAACTCTAAGTCAATATTGTTAGACATTCCTCCCTTTCTCAAGGAAATACTTCTCCAAACCTTCCACTTCTATCTGGTTGGAGATGGTGTGCTCCATCTCTAAAGCCATTCCCATGCACTTCTAAGAGGCTGGAGAACAAGTTGTAGCATCTGTGGGCTTCATTGGAAAGTGCCAGAAAAAAGCCCACCCTTTTTCAATGGGACGCAGGTCAAGCCTTCCATCCCCACACATGTACTTACCTGGAAAGCCTCCACTGGCTGCTGAAATAGGTTCTGGTCTTGGATTGTCACTTGAACTGGGTTCTTTGCCAAATTCAGGACCTGAATTAAACTTTCTTTTGGGACAAGTTGAGGCATATCGGTTTCCTAATTAAAATAAAAGGCTTTAAGTGCCATCCATATGCTTTATTAGCGCTTTAATAACTTCATTTTTAGTTGTAATAGTCTTCCTCTCTGTAATGACACTTTTCCATCCCTTCCTCATCAGAAGTTGCACTGAGCGAAAACTGAACATAAGTCTTATATAGGGGGGGATCTCCTCGTAGTAGTCCAATAGCCAACCTACCAACCTTCCCAAAGACTGCCCTTCGCACCACTTAACGTACAGGCTGCATGGCTTCTGGGCAGGTAGAACAATATCACTGCTTTCATTATGCAGCTCCCAAGTGCCTGGATTTAACAAAGTGCCGTATCAGAAAGAAAAGAATTCTGTGACCAGAATAATTATTTTCCCAGACTGCTCAGCCAGAAGCTAAGTTTTGAAAATCCCAGTCCAGCTCCATGACTGTAATTGGTGCTTTTGCATCACTTGACACCATACTTCCCAAGCACAGATCTTGCTTCCCATTTTCTAAGAAAGGGAAGACAATGCCTGCAGTACAGAGGTACCTCTTTCTGTCAGGAATCATTTCCCAGAAAGTGAACTTCAATCAACATCAGCCTTGTGCTATCTGCACTCTAAAACTATTTATTTATTACCTTTTTTCCCCACTTTCTTTTAACAGGTAGTTGCCAGGAATACGTCAGAACTATTATTTTTTTCCATTTCATCCTGTAATTTGGGAATGGCAGGCAGGGTAGTTCGAATCTAGCTTGGAGGGGAGACACTGTCAGAAAAGACAAAGCGTCACTGTCTTCCATGAACCCATAGCTGCTCTGGACCAACAGGCCCTATATGAGTACCCAGCAAATCTCATTATTGCAGCTTTTCATTTGCACTGCCCAAGGTGGGCCACCATATACTGCTCTTTGCTAGAGCTTTTAATGGCCTTCAGGGTAAAATTCCCACACAGAGACAGGAAGAGCCTCTAACTCACTGTGTCCCTACCCTTAGGAGCTGCGCACAGCCAGAATAGGCTTTCAGTGCCCAGAGAGAGCTGCTGTGGCTGACAACGAGAGCATTTTTTCACTCATGAAGAAAGATCAGAAAAGGGAGCTGAACCCACAGACTCTTTTCAGTGGGAGACCTGTCAATGGATTCACCTGAAGAACTTGCAAATGTTAATCCAGGGCTGTGTGCCAGCCACTCTGTAACAGAACGCTTTAAGTATACATGGAAGCTTTAAAAATTAATCCTACAGTATCTTTCTCAAGCCAAAGGTCGGCCAAAGTTTGCACAAAGCTGGACACATGCCAGAAACAAATGGTACAAATCTGCAGGGGCTAACATTGAATTTACAAGAGATTTGCTGGCATCCTGTCTGGGGATGCACGGCCGTCCCTGATGTCTGTGATTGTGGAAGTGGCTGCATTCACTTCCATCAATGGAAAATGAATTTGTTACATAAAGAGCATCCCCAGACTGAAGTAGGAAAGGAATGAAATAAATAAATAAACAGTAAAATACAGACAATCTACAGCAAGAAATAGAAGAGAACAGACTACATTTTGGGAATTAATCACTTGCGTTAACCAGGTGTCTGTCAAACACTGATGATAGAAACCTAGAAGACAGATCAATACAGTGACTGGCACAGCAAAACTACAAAGACTGAAAAAGAGACAGAGACACAGAAAGAGACAGGTAGACTGAGAAAGTAAGAATTTATCAACTGGATCGGCTTGCTTAATTGTAAAGAACACATTAAAGATTGTTATCAAGGAACAAAATGGGTAATTATTCAACAGACATTGATAAAAACATATCAGGGAAAGCCAAATATTTCTGAGGAATTGCTTTTGCTATACTTACATTTATTTTGACTTCTACAATGGCTGCAAGTCCAAATGCCATCCCTGCAAGGATCATACCTGTTGCCATTTTCCTAATAGGTCTGTGGAGCAAATGAAAGAGGTACCATTAAGAAAAGAAAGTAATTTAAAATATAGAATACCATTCCTCAAAGCCTAAGATGTGCCAAAACCACATATTGAACTGTCCAACAGGTGGCACTGGGGATGATGTGCTGCTTAAATTGCCAATCATTTAACTTAAAACTATTCTATTTTTCTGCATGAGGCTAGCACTGAGGCCAATTAAAACTGGTATGCCATGAAAAAAGGTCTATGCTTGCAAGTTTTATATTATCTTGTTCCTAGCTCGTCTAGTGGGAATAGCTCATGGCATTATGTTAACCTGTGATGTTGGAATGAGAACTAGAAATGATACATCTTCAAGTATCTCCTGGGAAAATCAAAAGATAAGTAGTATGCTATTTAGCAGCAGGAATAAAGAGAAGAATAAATGTATAGTTTATGTCATCAGTGTTTCTGACCATCTGTGTCATCACTATGGGTTATTTCTCCTGCCAATACATTTACGTTCCTAGAGAATAAGGAGCATGCTTTGAAACTGGTGCAAAACTAGAACAACTCTGTCAGAGCTACATGAGACAATCTGATATAAAAAGGTATAAGATAGGTCGAGAAAGGGAGGTCCAAACTGAGTGCTGAACTGTTGAGATTTTAAACAAATACTGATCTAGATTCAGTGGTTTCCAGTCTTTGTAATGGTCTGAATCATAGTCCAGATGGACAGGGGTCTGGGAAATCCAGATTATGAACCTAAATTCTGTCTCTCAGTTATATGTCCTAAGAAAACTATTATTGTTTGCATCTTGTGATAAATAATGTAATTTTGACATTGAATTGTGCATTGGGATTGTGTTACACAAGCTTCTGCAGCCACACAGGCTAAAACCTTGCAGGCAACAGTATATCCACTGCCACATCCATGGCTGAACTGGAGAGGAGCCTGTCAGTATCTAGCATCCAAGGGGCAGAAACAGCATGACATTCTGATCTGTTCCAGTGCATGGTCTGTGCTGCTGGATGAGATACTCTGTGAACCTGTCATCAGACAGGAAGCTTTCTGTCAAGTTAGGGCTCCCACTCATCTCCCACTCATCTCCCTATTCCACACTTTGGTGTTGGATCATGTAAACTTGGTTCATTTCAGCTGCAGATGCACCAGCCGAGGCACTCCAACAGCACACATAACAGTCCCACTGCTAAAGCACATTAACTCACAGAGGCAGACTACAGATACTCAAAAGTCAAATCTCCCCCAAAAAGCATAAGCTGGTCCCCAGATACAACTGTTTTGATCTAGAGGTCTTCTCCTATAACATTGCACTTCACAGAGCAGACTTGGGATAGAACACTTAGGCTATTGTGAAAACCTCCTTCTCCACTGGCCCCGGTCTTGGTGGAAATCTGCCTTCACAAGACCACATGTAGCCCAGGCAGGACAGCAAATTCAGTTGCTCCAGGTAGGGAATTACTTTGCAGCAATAAAGGAGATAAGGAGAAGGATATGTTGATCAAATTCAAAGAGGGACATATTGGCTTTTTTAAGGGTTCATATTGGCTTTCAGGGAAAACCTGATGACAGAGCAGAAACCAACATCACTGAATTTTCCCCGCTGGAATTTCCTTGGTCTATGGAAGATGGTGACACTGCCAGAGAAGCTGAAGTAGAGGCAAGTGCTGCAAAGCACAAGTATAGACGTTTGTGTTTCTTCTGCTTAAAAGCTATTCTTCTGCACACTTACTGCAAAACAGTAAGAATTGAGGTATCCATGTTGTCCCCAAGTACTTACGTGAAATTAAATTTGCACATGCTTATCAGAGGATAGAGCCCAAGGTCAAAAATCGGGATGAAGACAAGAATAAGAAGTGGATTTAAGAACTGCAATAAAAAACAATAGGAGTTTAGTGACTAGAAAGCAACTTTTAGTAATTAAACTCATAAAGCAATGTCCTCCAGAAATAATTCCATTACAGAAAGGACATGAACAAACACTTAAAAACCTCCTTTTAAACTACAATCATAGTTTGCTCTTTGACAGTTTCTGCTATTTAGGTTTCACAGGCACAAATACATTCTGTTCATACCCTCCTCTCCAAGAGATAAGCAAGCGTCATTGGTACAATTTCCCTGAAGAGAGAATTGAAGCACTGTGTTTTCAGAGAGTACAAAACCCACTGAAATAGAGGCAGGCAACTTTAGGGGCTGTGCTGGGTGGGACCTTACAACAGATCAACAATAATGGAAACAGCTTGGGACTTGAACAAAATCTCAGAGGAACAGGCACTATTTTGTGAGTCTGCCACTTTCTCATACTTCCACACAGCATGAGAACCCCCTGGGAACTGCTTTTCTCCTGGGAGGGCAGAACTTGTCTGCCAGTCAGCAAGTGGCACAGCAAGAAAACAGAGCGATGAGAGAACAAGCAGAGAGAGATGCTCAGTCTCAGCTTTGAAGGAAGATTTTAGGGAAAGGAACAGCTTTGAATTTCTTCAGAGCTGTTCAGCATAAGAACTGTAATCAACTGTGACAACACAGCATCATCTCAGAGCCTTCATATTTTCATTTGCCCTGCAGGAAGGGAGGAAGGAAACATATTTCAGGTGTAAGGCTGATCCCAGTGCAGAGACGTGTTGAAAAGAGACACAATCTGTATCCCCCATATGCCAGCACTAGTTCAGGAAAAATTAAGGTGTCATGTTCTCCCACACTTCTGCATTATGTCTATGTTACGACATCTTTGGGGTCTTCTGAACATCAAGGTTAAGCTTGCTAAACAGCTAGTGAGCAATAAGTCAGAGTCCACACCACACTAGCCAGCAGGACCACTGCTATTACCTTCAAAACGAGCAGAGTAAGACCACTGGTCCCATGAGAAAAAAAAAAAAGAATGAGAGAGAACAAGAAAATATATTTCCAAGGGTAATTTCCTACCCTGTAGTATTTTTACCTGCATTTGGTCAGGCTGAAGGACATATATTCCCTGAAACAAAAAGATATGGCAAGTGATTCATAAACACCATCGTATAAGAGTGCATAGCAAATATGGCTGATGGGAAATAAGCAACCAGCTCACAGTATAGTTTTCATCAGCAAAGGTGGTTTCCTCAAATGTTTTATATTGGCTTTAACAGCTGACATTGTGCTCTTGACATTTGTCATCTAAAGACAGAGAATTTGATGAGGATCATTTTGCAGAAGGAAGCTACACTCGGGTCCTGATATATGGCATTTGGGACGTGGCCAGGACAGGTACTGAGTCCTGTCTTTCAGACTGGCTGAGCCCAGGACTAGGTGAGCGGTGAGGAACGGGAATGTTAGTTCTAAGCCGGGACCTGGATTTTGAGCTTACTCCCTCTGCTTCTCTAAAGGAAAAGCCCAAATCCTGTAAGTGAATGCCCTCAAGCTTCAAGATCCCTGAGCTGTGGTGGCATTTGTCCCAAACACCTCAAAAGGATAACAGAAGATTAGCCTTGAGCCAGTAGGCTGTACAAAACTCCATGTACTCCCTCCATTTGCCAAAGGCACCAAATGGGCTTTGGTCAGTTGTTCAACTGTTCTTGGTTTAAGCCAAGAGAACTTAAGGCTGTAACAGTTGCCGTATCCTTGCACCACTGTGTCTAGCCCCTGCAATTGAGCAAGGCCATCAAGGATAGACAGAGGGATCTCAGTCTCCGAAAGTGACAGATGAGCTGTCTCCAGGCAGAGGCTGGCGTTTGTCTGAACTCCACACAGCTTTTCATTTGAAATTAAGATGAAGAGAAAGGAAGAAAACATTAGGAAGGAAATAATATCTTTCCGAGAAAGCACCGTGGGGATTTGCCTCCTGTCTGCCAGGTTTGTCCTGAGCTGAATATAGATTGCCTACCTGTTTCTACTGGCAGCTGCCTCCTAGGAAAGCGAAAAGCAGTGGACACAGCAAAGGAGCTTTGGAATTAAAAGCATCGGGCAAATACCTTCTTCTCCTGCTACTTTGTGTACAAATATGCCACTAGAAAACAAGCCTGCAAGCATTTCATCTCACACTAGACCATTCCCTGTTAATTCAGTCTCCCTAGCTGAGCACTTTGGCTTGAGAGAGCAGAAACAAGGAATTTTGCAAGCACGATCTCCAACAATCCTAATGAAGAAAACAACCCAGTGTTGCAGTTAATTCTCACCTTCATGAGCTGAGGCAAGTCAGTAAGGCTGAACAAGACTGAAAGAAGCCGAAAACCCATCCAAGCAGGTAGAACAAATACCTACCGGTTTTCTTCTCCACCAGGGAGAGTTTAACAAGTGACTCCTGGTGATTCTTAGATGTTCTGCAGATGGATCACTAAGTGTACGTGAGCACAATGGCAGAAAACAAAGTTTCTAGATACACGTCATAAAGACTTCATGAACTTTCACTGTTTGTCCTTTTGGAGTGGATAAAATATTACAAGTGGTGTAGTCTTTTTCATGCCTCATTTGAATTAATTAAGCCTAATGAGTATCACATGCTGAGAGCTAAATTTTTTAAGAAGGACTCAAATCTGACTTTAAACATTTACATTGACTTTAAACTGTAAAATGGGCATTTACAATCTTAAATTCTGATATGAGTATCCGCAGGTAAGATCTAGATGGTCTATTAAATACACTTCTGGAAACACTCTGTGTGGTGACTCCGTTAGGTAGACAGCTGATCTACATTCATCTGTCACTGCCCTCTGCTCCATTTGCCACTCGCACCTTTGAAGTACATGATGGCTACTAATTCATCCTCACCACATTTCGACCCTAAGCACAGGATTTCTGCTGATTCTTAGAGGCTTCATTAATGCATTACCAAGTAAGCCAGAGCAGAAATATAGAATTACAACAGCTCTCACTATACGCCGCAAGGGCTGAGTGAACTTTATCTGACTTCCCTGTCTTGAGTGGGGGTCACAGAGCAACCAGTTGCCAGTGTGTCAGCACTCCTGACTTTGCAGGCTGCCAGTGGCTCCCCAGCCCTTGCTCCTTGCCAAGATGTGCTGTGATGAACTGCACATAACCACACAGGGCCTCTCTCTTCTAATCACTGAAAGTGCAACTCATCCAGACTCATTAAGCAGAAGCCCTTACTAGCAAGAGACTTTGATTAAAAAGCAAGAGCAGTGATATTACTGCTAGTCTTATCCCCAGTGACATTAAATACTTACAAAGTCAGCGTTCATCTTTGTAGCTTGCAAAGTCCACCTGGATCCCTAAGGAGAAAGCAGACGGCGATGTAGTTTGCATGATGTTCCATGGAACAGAGAACATGGGCTCAGAGAAGACAACAGTGCTGGAGGTCTTGCAAAACCATTGCAGTTTTGTGCCACTGCAGCACAACCAGCCCCTAGACACCTGGTAGGAGGGTAGTGCACTGTGTCTACAGGATGCTTTGGTGTCACTCCGTCATGGCAGGACAGGGGCGCAAATTCAGGCCTGCAATGTGCTGTACTGTACCTGCTGATCAAACAGGGCCCAGAACATTGGCAGTGGTAAGAAGAGAAAGAGAACGCGTGTCACCATTTTAACCTCCCCAATCAGTTGTTTCTATAAAGGAAACAGACAGAAGGATAAGATGTGAGTGACAAGCCAACAGGGGCTTCAAGCTACAAACTACAAAGCAAGAGAGCTCCTATGTTTTTCTACATGATAGTTATTCACTGCATTTATTCATGGCCATAATTGCATTTCTGCATTTCAGTGCAGCACCTCGACTGTCCATTAAGGGTCAGAAGAGTACAGACATGGGAAGGGACAGGACAAGTGAGGAGATGCATATGAAGAGTGGGGTGGCCAGGCCAGTCTTAAATCTGCCTGCCTCCCTTTCCCCTTCCAAACCTCCCCTGTAAAACATCACTTACCGAGTACTTTTCTGATGCCCAGTCAAGCCAGTGATCTCTCTTTGGAATCTGACGGGAGCGGTTTTTCAGCCTGTTTTTAATAGCAAACTAAGGAGAAAAACAGGTGAATAACTCTCTCGTACCTATGCCCTAATTTGAACTTTCCATTTCAGAGGTGTTACCTATCTGCCCTTGTCACATTCCCAGCTTAAAACTGTCCTTTCCACCCTCACAGGTACATATCATGCGGGTTCTGATGGACACTTCCAAAATCTGCATGTGCACAACCAGATACTTTGGAACCAATTCTCTGCAGGAAAGTTTCTGTGACACTGATTGATTAAAGGTGTGATATGCGAATGAACTACCTCCAGAGCTTGTCCTTCACGAATGAATCCAATATTAGCTTCCAACAACTGTTTCTCTCTTGATATATACCTGATATGTGATAAAGCTTTGAACATCATTTTTTCTTCTTCTGTTCTTTACTGAAAGGCACTTGTTGGACTGACCACAGTACTGGGGAGGAAACACCTCCTTATCCACAGCAATATCAAAACCAGAACTCTCATGCCTTTCTTGTTCTGTAGGTCTGTCTTTGCATATTTCTGGTGCAGCCCATGTCTCATTCAGTCCTAGAGCAGCTTTTAAGTTGGTTTCTCACTGCAGGAGAAATTAGCAACACCAAATTTTTAACTTGTTCATGCTGCTTGCTCCAGCCACTGAACAGACAGGCAAAAACAGTGGCAGCCTCCCTTAGAAATCCTGTCCTTAAGATCTGGTCTGTTTCCCCAGGGTAAATCTGTCACTAGCATTAACCTAGAGAAAAAGAAAACATCTGCTGTTTGCAACAGCTCCTGAACAAGAAACATCCCTACCCATCCAAAAACAAGATAGGATTTCTCATACGCTATGTTCAGCTCACACACTATGAGAAATAGTTGATAGGGCTATACTGAAACTGTAGAGTAACTTAATGTGCATAATATGAACATGTAATATTACTGTCTGCTGAACTGATAAACTTCAGTAAAATTGATCAGCTGAAAGAAGTCTTGTTTCTGAACTTTCTTTTCAGTCCTTACCAGCGCACCCCACCAGTGTTTCTACTGACGTTAGCTGAAGAGTTTGTAGAGCTATCGAAAAAACAGCTGAAATGCTGAAGAATAAACTGGGGCATAAATATGTTCCTTATTCCTTACAGGTCAACAGCAAGATATCCAGCCAGGAGCAGCATCCAGAAGGATTCTAGACGTCATTTTCCCCATTCCCTTTGCACTCTTCTGACCTGCAGCCTCAGAGTTACACATGAAGAAGAGAGAGTGGCACACACTTACTCCAATGCATTTGCAAACTTCAAGTAAGACGTTTCCTTGTGGTGGTGTTTTTCTGTACAGTCCACTTCCAGCTATGAACACAACTGAAAAAGATTATAATCCAGATGAGAATTTACATGACCGAAGCTTAATCCTGCACTGTTTTCTGGGGAGGAACCCTCACCCTCACGTTCAACAGAAATCCTCTCCCTTTGAGGCTTACAGGACAGTACTTTTATCAAACAAAACAAACACATAGGACCCTGTTAATGACTTCAAAAGATGCAACATCCTACAAGAGGCAATGTGATTCCTACAAAGTGACTTAAAATACAATCCACATTTAATTGCTGATGTTGTTGATGATGATACCTGTGTGTGAAACCAGCCCCGAATCATTGCAACCATGTGAGGATGAATCCAAATACAACATGAGCTTTGTGTTCTTGCACCTTATGCACATTTAAACAACGTTAAGAGAAATTACCTTCACTCATGGTTTCCATGAAGGGATGTGCAATTTAAGGTATTGCTTTCTCCCTCAAAATACAAAATAGATTAGCAAGGCTTCAAAATACGGTCAGAGTTGGAGCTATCCAATTGCAGATCATTTGTCCTGTTCCTTGAGAGCCTTTGACTACACTGCAATTCCAGAAGTGTTAGCAAGGAGAAGTACAATAAAAGCTGAGCATGAAATCCATAGAACAAAGCAACTAGCGGAGAAAAAGTAGGCATTTTTCTCCACATGGAGGTTCACCATTTCTTTTTTAGGACTATGAACATCCAGTTTTGATTTTCAGAACTCCCAGAGAGGTATCTGAAGTCAGTTTAGGTGAATCCCAACCAAAGAGACTTGTCCAAAGTCATAGAGTAGGTAACAGCATTACTTCATTTTTAGCATCTCCATGCGGAGTTGCTGGTGCTTCCCTAAAGGTGATTCATTAAGTTTGCTGAAAACACCTCCTGGTAATTCCACTGACCCCACTGGGAACTGAAGTTCCTGCATTAAATTTGGTATTAGAAAATAAATGTGTCAGACCTCTCCTGTATTTCAGACACTGAAGCAGCTCAGAAAATCTTGTAGTCTAAGATGTCCATTCTGCCTCTAAACTTGTCCTCGCTTTCCAGCATCATGGGATTGGGATTGGTCAGGGCTGGGAAGGTATGTTCTCCAGTTCTGCATGATGCTCGCATAGTTAAATACATCACATCCAAGAGCACTCTAATATTTTACAAAAGTACACAGAACTGCTTTGCTGGGCAGGCTGTGGAATCTGGCGGCAGGACACTAGCTAAAGACACATTACAACTGATGGCCTCACTGGGACTGCAATATTTACACGTCCATTTTTCCCTGGGCAACTACTATTATCTTGTTAGAAACATTCATCACACAGTGCTGCACAGAGGACCCTATGCTGCACTAAACCGATAAGAATGGACCACGTGGGAAAAGAGAAGCTACTCAGCTCTGTGACCATGCACTTTTTTTGAAAAATAATTGCTGTAACTCAGGCTGTGACCTGATGACATTTCCCAGCACCCCGATCCTTCTCTAGGATAGAAGTTTGACAGGGAAAAACAACTTAAACATTGTCAGGGGGATGAACTTTCCAAATCACAGATGCAATTCATACAATTGCATGGTCTCTCAATTAAGCTAGCATGTTGAATGAGAAGTCAAACCATGCTGTGTTAAAAGCTCTCAAATGCTGTATAATAAGGGGACTGCTCCCCTGCAGCAGTGAAACTAAAGCTAATGGGGTGTCTTCTATATTGGCTACCGATGAATAACTGTAGGAATGCAGAAATTGCTGGGTATTAGATAGGGGTTGAAGAAGTCATCTTGACAGTACATTAACAGGCCTAAGATGCAAGCTTTAGGAAGCAGGATGATTGCAGCTCGCTCCTGACTCTTGGGCAATGAGGGCTTATTATTGCAACGTAATAATAGGCTGCCACTGTAATTGTGGGAATAACTTCAGCCAAGCAAACTTAGACAGCTCTGAATAAAGCGGCATCTCATTCAGCTTCCTCTTCTGAGGTTTCCGCATGGCAAACATTCTGAAGCAAAAGTCTGAGCCATTAAGGGTGGCCTCAAGCTACAAAAAACCCATGGAAAGGTTAGAAGCGGCATACTAAGCTTCTCTTCTGTAAGTTGGGACCTTTGAGTACTGCTCAGATGGCAGCTAAGAGGCCTAACCTGCTCACAGACAGGGCTGCAGCAGATCAGAATTACTTCGTTGCCTTCATTTGTTATACAGAACAACCATCTTCTCACCAGTATCATGGTATAGGATTGTAGGATGACCACAGTCTGCCCATCACTAAGTGTTTTTTCTTGCTGTTCTGAACCATGGAACAGTTGGATGAGTTTGAACTCTTGACCTTTCTATCACAGCATCCATCCAGTGCCGGTGAACTTGTGCATTTTCTCATCCACACGTGGACTCAAAAATGGTAGCTACTGCTAGAATCGTGACGGTTTTCACTCACCAAGCGCCAACACCATCAGTGCTGCTGGGACACCAAAAGCCAGTGCATAACAATCCTCTCCAAAACATTTCACATCCCCTAAAAAAGAATTCAGAAAGAAAAGCATCTCATTATAATCAGCCTTGTGTTTGATTTGCTTCCCTTAAATCAGTCACTTGGTTTGGCTTTAAATCTTCTTTGCTGCTGCTTGACACTATGAATTGAATTTCCTTGAAACAGCTGTCCTCACTTGAAGAGGACAATTTGGAAGCTGGGCTAGTGTCTGCCAGCAATAGAAGCTGATAATGGGATATTGATAAGAATAGAAGAAGGGAGACAAATAGGTAGAAAGCAGTGATAAGAACTGTGATTTGGAAAGAAAAAAAAACATTTAAAACAACCTCAAATCATTATACGTTCACATAGATCTAAACAATCAGTACTGTGTTTACACAGTATCTGTGCCAGCTGCATGCATTATTGAGCTAAAAGCTCAAATCTGATTTCATAGTGATCTACAGCGGACAAGGTGGTAGCAAATACCCCTACTCCTAAATAAGTGGGTGCACAGGATTAGACTTAACACACTAGTCTCATCTCCAACACCTTTTCTCTCCAGCTTCCTAATCTCACCAGAGGTAGCCAGGTCATTCCTGCCAGGAACCCAGGTTTGTTAGGGCATGGCTTTGACTGATCTAAGGTATGGTTCGCTGAAACCCCATGCCTCTGAGCCTAGCTCACACCAGAGGAGTTCAGAAGGCCAGCTGCAAACAGCAAACTAGCAGCGAAGTCTGGGTCTGCATGCCAGTGGCTACAAATTACTGCACTCTTGCATAGAAAAAACAACTTATTTGTTTGGCTAAAATAAACAACAGAGTTAACAGGAAACCAGCTCATGAAGCCTTCTGTTGTCCCCATTTGCTGTCTCTGGGCAATCACGATCAATTGCATAACTGTGTGTGGTGAGTAACACTTACTTGCTTATTTTCATAAATTAGTTGAAATCCAACAAGGCTGGCAGCAAGACATAATGGACACACTGAACTTTTAACATACAAAGTGAGCTGGAGTCCTGAACCTAAAAACATCTATTCCATGTTTCTGCCTAATGTCTTTGGACTGTATTTCTTGTTTTTTCCAAGGAAACACTCTACACTTAACAGAAATTTTACTCCTTCCCCATCCTCTCCACCTGATTTCCACGTTGCAAGTAGTTCACTGTTACGTTGTGTTGGCACAGGCTTTGACATTCCAAGGGAATCAGATTTTCACCTGTGCAGTGATGGCACTGAGCAAAACCCCTTCCCAACATAAGGTTGACCTGGGTAAGGAGAGTGTTTGCCTCAACACCTTGATGAGATATAAGGCAAACACAACCGCCCACAGCTTTGTGAAACAAATGGCCTGGTGAAGTGACCACTGCAAATAAAGAAAGCTTCCTGAAGGGCATAGGACAGAATGAAGAAGTTACCAGTGTGAAGGTTACCTTGTCCTGCCCCCAACCTCTTTGCCTGTGGTCTGCTGCCCTCCCTCTGCATCTGTGCCTGTATTTATAGCATGCCAGTCCCCTGGTTTCCAGGCGCTACGATACAATGAAAGAAGTGCAGCAGGGACAGAATGTAAAGTAGGTCCTAAGTGGGGCAGAGGCCTGTGCTTTGTTTTCAAGGGTAATTGCTCAGGGCTGCAATCTTCCAAGCAGACCCACACAGACATGCTTGGGTGCCAGGACTGAGTCCTCCCACAGTCAGCAGCGTTCTGTGGGAGGAAAGTGAAGGACTCCAAATCCATCCGTGCTAAACCACTCAGTTCTGATGCCTGCCTGGGACATCAGAGATCAATTCCCATCCACAGGTTACCTGCAAGCAAGGCAGGGATCAATACTTCACTGGACACAAAAAGAATTAGATGACAATTCAGATCTTTCCACCTCCCATATTTTAATTCTGCAGTTTGTGCTGGCATTGAAATACAACCGGGAATATGGTTTTTGTGACTTGCCTGCTGCTAGCACCATAAATCTGTTACGCTGCTATGGCAGGATTAACAAGGCATAAATGCAATACACTGACCAATCCAGAGATAATATAATTTCTGCCATTCAGTTGTCATAAGAACCTAACAATGCACAGCGGAGTAGTCAGAGGGCAACTAATTTATTGTTTTACTCTAAATCAACACTGACCTCTTAATACAGGCGTTACAAATGTGGAGATCAAACTTCCAGCATTAATGGATAAATAGAAGACGGAAAAAAACTTGCTTCTCTCAGAGGTCTAAAACAAGAGAAGACAGTGTCAGTGTCACAGCTAACACACAGCATCGGGCTTGCAAATTCAGTGCTATCAATTCTCTCATTAGGAAAACTGGGTAAATGTTGACACGAAGTGCATAAAATGTTAGGCAAACAAACTTCCTTCAGGTGATGGTAAATGCTCACACAAATCATGTTACTTGAGATGCACTGTGGGGTTTTTCGGCACTTCAGAAGAAAAGTCACTGCTTTGAGAGTGTTGTGAGATTAGAAGGGGGAGAGCATCTACTTATTCAGATCCTTTGTCACCTAATTCAATACAACTTGGCACAGCTCAATAAGATCATCATGCGTTCCCATGTCTGAGCTCTTTTCTCCCCTCCTCTCCTCCCATACAAAAACAGAAAAAGAAACCTGCATATTTTGAGTTTATAAGAACAGCACAGATGAGAGAGTGGCAGCAAATGAAAAGGATCCATAAGGCAGGAGATTATAAAGCTGAGGCCTGTCAACATAGGACTAATAGGGGAAATTAAATCTATGGGAGCATATTCAAGAGCTGAGAATTCAACAGATGTTGCAACACATTAGAGTTCATAAAGTTAAAGGATTCTTGCTGACCTTCCTTCCTCCTACTTGATTCCTTCCAAACTGGGAATTATGAATATGACACAGGTTTTGGTGCTTTTCACAAAAGTAGTATGTGAAGGCATTCAGTCAAATGCAGTCCCTCCTTGAGTGCACTGGAGATATTCAGCGACACATGCACAAACAGAGCTAAACTTGCTCCTTGTGCCTAGGCTGGCAGAGCAGAGAAAGAAGGCTACCTGGTCTACACCGTGTTCATCTGCACCACCAGCTGTGGAACATCTGAACTGGTGAAGCCAGCATTTAAAGACAGCCCAAGCCTAGGCAGCCAGTGTATTTCATCAGTATCTAGGGCTTCACTCCCAGCTGTCACCAGGTCCTACAGTGGCAGTGGGCAAACTGGACAAAGCTCAGTGCATGGCAGCAGACTCCTTAGAGCACCCTGAGCCACACCTCTATGACTTGAGCATGGTTTGAATGTGAAGCTTTAACTCATGTGTGTGGGGAAGCTCCCCAGATGTGTGGTCTTGTTCCCTTCTGCTGCCCGAGACAACAATATTCACAAGGCTGAAAAACAGGATTAAAAAGCGAAGAACTGCAGATGTTTAAAAGAGGACAACTTTTAAGGAATCAAGCATGGGATCTCAAGGTGTACTAAAACTTCCTTATTATACACGTTTATAGATTCAAGTGATGGAAAAAAATGGTCAGAGAAGCAGAAGTGAGTACAAAAATAATGACAAACAGCTTGCAATTTACACTGATTGGAAAAAAAAGAATTCCCTCCTTCCTTTCTTAATCTTTGGAGCAGACATACATTAATAACATGATTTGGATTAACTAATTAGAGAAAAAGTACTGTACGTGATAATCCTGATCTCCTTGGCAACAGCAAAACAAAGAAACAAAGAGAAAGCTATTTAGTACCTCAAAAACCACACCGCAGTTTGAAAGCAGCTTTGGTCCTTAATTAATATGCACCGCAGCCCGTGCATTCATGTAACATATTGTAAATATCATTTTGTTCAGGCATTTTTAGCCTGGACTGCTAATCCCGTAGACAAGGGTACTTGGAAATCTGCAGATAAATCTACTTTCTCTATCTGAGCTCCTGCTGAATCAGTCTCCGTCACTGTTTGTAGTACTACTGTTCTGAAAGCGGCAGAGCCAAGAATTTACAAAGTACTCTAAAGAAAACCAGGCCAACGGTGTGCCTATGCCTCAAAATTTAGCTTTATCTCCATGTGGATACCACAGGAGCAACCTATTTATTCACTTTATATGCAGACAACCACATCCCCTGTTTCCAGATGGAACAACTAAACCCATGCACTTAAGGGTTCGCTGAAGTTTATTGGAGTCTTGAAAATTGAGGGGGAAATCAAGTTCTTCATCTCATTTGGAATTCTTAAAACTTACTTCACGCTAGCTGGAGTGGAAGATGAAAAACACAGGAAGTCTTCCCAAACAACACTCCAGAGAGAAAAAAAAGTTCTGGTTGGCTCTAAATCTTTCATCCCTTACAAAAATCAAAATTTCTCATTCCACTTTTGAAGACTTAACTTTCCTATCACATAAGTAAAACCTTTTTTTTTTTTCTCCTTCTGAAGGGAAAAGTCATTTCGAAATGGTAAAATACAAACTTTCTATTCTGAAAAGAATGAATAGAACAGAACATATTGTCCTTATCAGAAGGCTTTTTACAGTTCCTTTTTCTAAATTAGTTTCCCTTGAAGGCAGCACGAGGGAATGTCTGAGCCTTAGCATTTGATAAATTTGTTGGAGAGGTGTAGTCTGACTGCTGGAGAATAGGCACAGGCACACACCAACCACGAGCAGTTCAGGTTTTTCTCTGTAACTGAGTTGTGATGGTTAGTTTGGGATAATAATATTATGTGCCTGACTGGGATGCTGAGATTCATTAGCTGAAGTCTATAAAACACTCTGAAGATAAGTGGGACATATTATCATCCTGTAATTAGGTGGTAATTGAAAGATGCTGGATAAACATTATTAATCATTAATATTCATAGAAGTAGCACTTCTGAAAATGCTGCTGTAGCACCTGTTACAATCCTTGTGGGGGAACTATTCTCACTGCGACCTGAGATGCCCACATGCTGGTACACACACAGCACATCCCCAGAGCAGTGTGCTGCACTGCCAGCCTGCTGCCAGACAGTGTTGTGGTGACCACCTCTGATTGCTGCTCCCCCTTCTGCAGCATCCTCTAAAGCACCAGGTCTGACTAGCAGCACAGGATGGACATACCTGCAGAAGGATCTGCTTTGAAAAAGCAGCCATGAAACATCATTCAACTTATGATTGAATGCTTAAGATTCACCACTTAAGTATCATATAGCAGATGTGCAGAAAGACCAAGCCTTCTCCACATTTTAAAATAAGCTTTTTAGTCTGTTTTATTTATTAATTAAATGCTAACTACATCCTGGATCATTGCAAAAGGCAAACATCAAATTGCCCTACAGAGCTTCCTTGACCAAGGCCGAGCAGCTATCCCTTATCCAATTCCATCAGTGGCTTTCCTGACAGACCACTAGTTGAATGTCCTTATTCAACACCTCCACTGATGGGGATTTTCATCTTCCAAAGGTCCTAGTCTTTTTCAGTAGGTATATTTTTTGCATATTTTTTTCTAACACACAATCCTAAATAATTCTTATTGGATTTAAGCCTGCTCATCACAAATCCACTTTTTTTCTTCCATGTAGCAGTGGCCTGCTATGACTTATGATAGGCATTGTAATTGCTGAAAGTAGTACATTCTGACCTATTTCACTTCTTCAGGTGCTACCTTATCCCTGATTTAGCCACTGGTTTACATAATGGGAATTTGAGATTGGTACATTACACAACATGAAGGCCAGTGCTAAGTCCTTGCGATGGAGAATGAGGACATGAAGAAATTGGATTGCAATGTTCAGGATGCAATATAGAACTAAAAAGAAACATTTTTCCAGCTCTTCAGAACTTTCGATTCTGGAATATCTAGAAAACATTCTGACCACATTGGGTACCAGAATTACCTTCAAAAGGTAAGAATTTCCTACAGTTCTTTCTTAACAACAGACTAGTCCCTGTTTTGAGGGAAAATCCCCAAGCAGAGAGGCTAGCAATACAGTTTTCCTTTTTGTTCGCTGTACTGTGTTGCAGTGTGTTATAATCACGGTTATTACGCTGGTTCAAAAATGGCAATCTTTCTATGCTATACTGTACAGGATCTTCCAACTCCTCCAGCAACCAATTAATATTTGTATTATTTGATACAATTATAACCTATCCTTCCTGATATCAACAGTCTTCTGTTGTCATTCTCCTTCTCTGAAGCATCTTGATTCTTTCAGGTCTCGTGCAAACCATCCTACCTCACATCTTTTCCTAGCAAATCATTCCTACGTAATTTCCTAGCAAACAGGCTCTAGTACAACAGAATCTAAAAACATGAACACCCTCATAAAATACCCAGACACTGCAGAGTTTAGAAAAGAAAATAAATCTTACATGTTCCTCTTCAAACTGGTCCCCACCAAATGCAGAGACACAGGGCTTGATACCTCCCGTTCCAAGGGCGATCAAAAACAGACCAACCATAGACAGGACCCTTCATGCAAGAACAAAAACAACACCATTGCAGAACCCTTCCACTGCTTAGGGGAACATTTTAGCGTCACCCAACCATAATTCCTCTGGTATCACTGTCTCTTGCACATTGGCAATGATGATGAGCCAGCTAACTGCAAATATATATATATAGTTATTTATCCTCATTTCTGCATTCAGCATCAGTCAATTAAACAAACAGTGTTTGTCATTTTCTTGCTGTTCGGTGGCCCACTGAGTATACCACACATCAAAGATCCAAGGGACTATTTTTCATTCATGTGAGAACAAAAGGCTGCAGAAATCAATTGAGAAAAGGAAAATTAAAACAAAACAAAAAACCCTTTGCATATAAGGCTTCCAGTCCGGGTAAGTGAAGAAATTCTGTTTGAATTAGGCTCTTGGGTGCTTTCCACCTCCCAGCGCTCCTCAAAATCCCACTGCTGGTCCAAAAGATTGCTGATTATTTCTGGGTGGAACAGGAGTATCAGGACTGGCCAGATCTAGGACAAAAGAAAGCTGCTCCATAAACCAGATGTACTCCTGCCTGCATGCATGTATTTTTAGAGCCAGGACCACCTTGGTAAAAACAGCATGGTGGTTTCAGAGATGCCAGCTGGAAAACTACTCTGACATTCCTATCAGTTCAGAATCCAGAGGGCAAGAAGGGTAGTACACTGCAAGTTAGGTTGGATATCAGGAAACACTTCTTTACTGAAAGGGTAGTTAAGCACTGGAATAGGCTCCCCAGGGAGGTGGTTGAGTCACCATCCCTGGATGTGTTTAAAATCCATTTGGATGTGGTGCTCAGGGACATCATGGTTTAGTGGAGGGCTGTTATTTAGGGTAGTATGGTTATGTCGTGGTGGGACTTGATGATCTTTAAGGTCTTTTCCAACCTGAGCAATTCTATGATTCTATGATTCTAAGTAACACAGATCATTCCTCTGTCACACATTAGAAAATGTGTATTTAGGATTTAGTGTTCCCATGTACACAAAGGGACCTTGCTGAGCTGCACAGCTATGGAAATGAGAAAATGAGGGAGAAAGAAGCTGGTGTGAGCAATTGGATGGAAGAGACCAAACTCCAGTAGCATAGTGTAGCAGAGACATGATCAGAAGTCTCTGTGTCAAAGGGCTCGGTCCTGGTGATGGTTCCGAGCTTTTCCTGGTGAATTCACACTCTAGACTTCCCCTCCAAACTGCTGGCCTGATGGAGGTGAAACAAGTGATGGTCCTACCACTGCAACCTACAAAAACATTCAGCTTGAACAGCTACTTACACATGAACTGCCTGGTTGCCTAGGGATGGAATTGCACCGACTGACTTTATCAGATGGCCGACCACATACACAATGGAGAGGTAGATGATTGTCCTGTGAGCAAAGCAAACAGCAGTGACTGAAGGTGCTGGGTGATGTACGATCTGAAAACAGTGTGCCCGTGCTTCCTGATATGAAAGATCTATTTGGTGGATGCACAAGGAATAGTTTTGTCCATATCCCCAGTACTGCAGACAGCTATAACTTTTACGTCAACATTTAGCACGCTGGAAAAAGGAGATAGGCAAATGGGTTGAGATTAGGGAAGCACAGACACTACTTTCTTCGGAGAGATTGCTGGGCAGAATAAGCTAACTGTTCCACGCTGCAAATAGATGAGTACTCTTCAGGTCCAAATCAGTTTCCAGACTACTAATAGCTGGCAGTTTGTAGCATGCACTTAATTGTGCTGGAAGGAATCTGTAGGGACTGCTGCTTGCTTTCAACATGCCTGATTACTACATCCAAATTAGGAGTGTGGTTTTCCTGTTACAAGACTGAATTGAATCTCAAGCACCTTTGGAGGACTGAGCTCATCTATCTGCTTCCCACATCTTGGTGAGTGTGAGCAGGAAATCTGACCAGGAGGGTCAGGCTTTTGAGTGCATTACATTGCTTCATCTTCTTCAAGATTAACACATTTATGTATTTATGTGCAGACAAAACACTCACAGCGAGAACGGAAGGACTTGTTAGGAAAGAAAAGCTAGAAAAAGCCCTGTGAGCTCCTCTAATCTGTTATCCTGTCCTTAGTATTGGTTTAGCTATTGCAGCAAAAGCTACCATTTATAAAGACTAGGGGATTACTCCACGAAAAATCTCTTGCCTAATGCACAAAAGTTTGCATAATGGTTTTTTTTTCCACAACATCATGCTGCAAGATAGATATCCTCAAATAGCAATGAACATTCCCAGGCAACCTCAAAAAATGAAGTTAAAGAACAAACCAACTTGGTGTGTAAGTTTTTTCATTCAATAGGACAAGAAAGTGACTAAAATCAAGAACAAAGAAAAAAGGAATATTGATATCTCTTTAAGAACTTCCTACTAAAAAGGCATATTGCAGCCGTTTTTTTCCATGTAGAAACTCACACTACCAAATGTGCTTAGACCTATAGGGAAGGGTTCAGCTGCACTTCATCACTAACAGCAAAACTCCTCAGGCAGTGAGCAGACAGTGCCAAGGAAAGGATGCCCTGTGTACAGCTGCTCACCACCACTCTGGGACAGATGGTGGCCCTGCCCTGCAAATTATCAGCCTAAGGGAGGACTCCCTAATTTTCTCAGTGAGAGTTTAGCTGGTTTTGTACTAAGGGAAATTGTTTGACTGAATCCAGGTTACTCTGGGATAAAAATGGGTGTGTTCACGCATTCCCTATGCTGAGAAAGCATATGTGAGTACAGTTAGTGACATTTCATCTGAAAATACTAGATCCAGAGTACGATACTGCTTTCTCACCATCTTTGAATCCATCTCAGCAACAGAACTTGGCAAGCTGAGGGTTAACCACCCTATATCTTAGTTTCCTCAAGGTGCATGGGGAAGGAGGGTGGAGGAACACTGTGCTCTGTGATTTAATTTATTGATTTGAATTGCACTGCCTATCGGTCGTTGGGTGAAAGAGAAGCACATAATGGCATGAGCAAACACATTAGTTGTTCATCCACTAACAGAGAGAAGCTGACCTACCAAGTGTGTCTTTGCTGCACCCTGAGCTAGCTCAGAATCAGGAGCGCAGGCAGCACTGAACCTTGTGCAGGCTGTACAGTGTAGACAGATCCTGCCTGAATTAGAGAAATGCCTACTTACTTGTATTTCCCCAGCCATGAGTCTGCCATGATGGCTCCAATGACAGGTGTGAAATAACAGAGAGCAGAAAAGGCATGGTACACAGCAGTGGAAAGATTCTCATCCCAGTGGAAGAAACTTATGAAATACAGCGTCAGGACAGCTAAAAGGAAGCAAGCAAACTGTATCAGATAATTGATATGCATCTCTGTGGGTAAGCAGGAAGCTACATCACAGTGAGAAAGAAAACAGGGATTTGCGTACCAGCTGTGAGCACTGCTGTGGAAAGATTTGTGCATTCAGATCTATTCCTCATAATCCTTGAGACAGGAGAAGCTCAAATGAGGTATGTGAGTATCAGGTTTCCATTGCTCATAAACATTTATGTTTAGCTGGAAAATATATTTTCTAGCTTATCACACCTGAACCTGTAGCTCTGTTTATGCATATTTTCTATTTGCAAATTAGGTACCTGTATGATTCAGTTCTCAGACACAGAGAATGCACACAACTGAAAGACATCATACACTGGTAAACCAGGTTTGAGACTGAAAATGATATAAAAATTTAGATTGGAAGTGACATTGGTGGTCTCTAGTCCCAGTTTCTGTTTAAAGCAGGTTCAACATGAGGGCGTGTTGTTCATGCCTATATCCCAAAATACCAATTTACTTTGAAAGACAACTGAGATCACATACAGCAGAACTCTGGAACACCAGGCCATCATATACAGAAACCCAAGGATGGGAAAGTCTCTTCCCATGGGCCACATACCTCTCATTCCATAGTAGGAGAAGCGCTCGCAGAACTCATTCACCACAATGAAGGCGATGCTCAGGGGGTAGTTGGAGCCACAGAGTTTCTACAGGAAACAAAGCAGAACATATCAGCTTAGTGACAGCTTTCACCCCAGCAACACATCCACACAGCACCTGGGCAGCAGAGAGGAGTTCAGTCTGAAATCCAGGTGCTCGCTGCTGCCTGCTAACCTGCAGGTTGGACTCAAAGGACTGAGGAGACCCCACATCTATATTGTTTTGGTTAGGGTTCCCTATGAACCCGCCTGGCAGGCGTGGACCCCGTAAGGAACAGCATAGGGACTCCAGCACTGCCAGCAGCCAACACCTGCCATGCCCTCAGCTCTAGAAAATCCTTTGGAAAGATCCTACTGCCTCTCTGCTGCAACATATCATCCCACTGAGATGCAAAAAACACCTTCAGATGCAGTTTTATCTATACTTCACACAGAGCTACTGCTCTCCCCTGAAACTGCTGCCTCCCCCAGCACCTAGAGATTTGCTCCTTCCTCAGAGTCAACTGCCCTCAATCTCTGCACCTCAGTTACACCAAACTGCACCACCGCATTCACTGCAGCAGAGCGTCAGCCACAGCAGCTATTTCATATTCCAAGAATGCTGGCAGAGCTATGGATAATTCAATTTATTAAACAAAAATCAAACAAAAGAGCTGTGAGCTTCTCAGACCTGTCTGAGCTTGGCTACTTTCTTATTGACACCAACTTCACTCCAGCTAAAATCTGCAGTTTCCAGGTGAAGTGCAAGGCATTTGAACAGCCAGGTATTAGCATGACCTTGTGCAGGCCCCCATCCCTCTGCTGCTCACAGTGGTCCCAGCTAAGCAGTTGGGAGCTGCTGGAAGCTGCTTATCTCCACTGCCTCCCACCAGGGACAGCAAGATTTCACAGCTCTGCCAATTAGTGGGAGAGACGGGCTGGCCATGCACGGGGTGAGGGATGGGGGTGTAAGACTGTCATCTGCATTTACGTCCGAGGTTTTAAGCAGCCAATGTATGGACCAGTGGAGTGAGATGAACCCTTCGTATGCATTTCTGTATCTCATGTCAGAAATAATGAATTCCTGTATTACTTCCCAGAGTCTCAAATGCAAATACAGATAAGAAGATAGATGGATGTGTTTATTGAGGTTTATTCCACTACGAGACTTGAGCTTATTCGGATTCCCAAAGCAATGCCTCCTAGGTTAGAGGACTAGCTAACCATGCTGTCTTGCTCAAGACTATACAGGGACCACAGAAGAAAAGAAACTGTTTGCTAAATAACATAAAAACAAAAACAATAACAACAACAACGTGACTAAACCCATTTTCATTACCTAACCCAGTATCTGTGACATTTTTGTGATTTTTGAAATATTTTCCTCTCACTCTTTATGGAAACCCTTGGACTCTGGGGTTTACTTGAATAAATATGTAATTATCCATTTCATTTATAGTTTGTGCTGAAGCCGTCGTGCTCAGCATATGCCTTCCAAGACAGAGTGGGCTCCCTTGGAAACTTCACTGAGGGCTCCTGCTTTTAGACCAGCCTGAAAAATGGCAGCATATATAAGCTGCAAATGCACAAACGCACAATACTCTCCTCTAACAAGTTCTTAATAATATAGAGAAAAAGCCATAAGGAGGAGATAATGTTTCCTCTGGTTATTTTGTGGCATTTTTTGAACTTGGAAATAAAATGACATAACAGGGATGTTTTTCTTCCACTCTTTCCCAGACCTCGCTATCAGTACTCTGATAATCATTTAATAGCATTTGATGCAGATACAGACTCCACAAAGCCAAGGCAGACAGGTGTTGGGAACACTGCTGCCTGAACTCACCGCTCGGTGCACAAGCCCTGCAGGATCTGTCTGCATCAGTGGGAGGTACCACATGCCACACTGTCACCTGGAGTGACAGAAACCCTGGCAGTGGCCCAACTCAGCTACTCCTGCTCTGGGATGGGCACCTCCAACAGATGAGGGGGTGCAAGCAGGGGAAGGAGAGCAGGAGGAGGGACTTAACAGCTAAACCTGCCCCAGTGCCTGAGCCAACACCTTAAGCAACTGCTTACAAATGCTGAGCAAGGGACTTACAAGCAGGGACACTTTCATCTGGCCAGTATGCCGTGAGACAGCATCAGCGCACACAGAAACACTCAGGTGCTCTCTCTGCTTTATCACTGACCTGCATGGGGCCTGCCTGGACATCCAAAAGTGGGCAGCCTTCATCCATGGGAAGAGCCAGCTGCAGTATGCTCACTTTTGCAGAGGAGGACCTTGCTCAGCAGAAAGCCCCAGCAAAAGCAAAGAGGCTAAGCCTGGATTCACGAGCACACAGCTACACTGCTGTGCTTAGCTAACCACTGTAAGCCTGGGATGTGCAGGATTATGGAGCTCTTAGAAATACTGTGGAAGTTGATAGCCTGTGTCTTCAAGAAGAAAAAAAGAAAAAAAAGAGGTCATTTAAAGTGCCAGTGGCAGAGATGTTTGTTTTTACTTCTACCTCTTGCTGATTAGCTGCAAAATAGGACTAAGATTAGTATTTCACAGGAGCTCTGAATATCCAATAGTTAATGCCTGCACAGTACTTAGAACAGTGAGCTAAATATCTGGCTTGCTAATGACATAACTGGCTGCAAGAGCAATTATTACCACACTGTCCTGCAAATCAAAGCAGGTGCAAAACAAGCCTCTTTCTCACCAAAGCCAATATAGTGTACAGTATCTTAGTGTCAAGCCCTCAGCTGAAACTAGCCTGAAAACCTACACAAACATGAGAGCTGTAAGGTAAGAAAACACTGAATCTAGCTTAACTCACAGCCAAAGATGTAAAGCTGAGGCTCTGGCACGCATACCAGTGGCCTGTCCAAAGTCCCCATCCCTCCATCTGCTTAGCAGCACCTGGAGACCTGTCTCCATGGTCTCATCAAAGGAAGCAAAAGCACAACCCAGCTCCCTCCTACCCATGCATGACAGCCCCTTGCACTTCGCAGAAGGAAGTCCTTTCCCACAAGGAAAGGAGCATTCAGGAAAAAGGCAGCAACGAAAACCCTTACTCTTTTAGTTTTCCCCAAGGATGCAAACAGTTCATTTTTTCACTTTAAGCTGCCCTTTCTTAACTTAATCAGGTTAGTGGAGGGATTTTTGCATGGAGTTGTTAACGCTTACTTCAACCCTCTGCAAGAAAGGGTGTTTGTCTCTAGCCAGAGCACAAAAGAGGAAAGAACAGAGAGATCTTGCAACGTTTAGAGCAAGCTGAGCAGAAAGCAAAGAAAAGGAAATCAGCTGTAACACTCACCGGAGATTTTTTCTGAACAGGGAAATCACCTTTGGGGGGATCATCTCCTGCAGAAATAAAAGTGAACAAACTTTCCTTGGATTCATTTCTCTGAAAAGTGTTCATCTCCCCTCTCGCCTCGTCTCCCACCATGCTCTGTGGCCGTGGTGAGTTGACTGGGAAGATTTCCAACCTCAGGCATGAAGTTTGATTCAGTTTGAGTTAACCCTAATTGAGCACATTTCTGTGGCCAGGGCAGAAAGGGGAGGGAGATGTCATGAAGAAAGACAACAGCAGAGCTCAGTAAGAGCTGGGGAGTGCAGCCTAAACCTTCCGCAGGTTGGGGCTGTGAGCACTTTGTGGCACGGAACTCCTGTTTGCTTGGCATGCTCCCAGCTATCATACATGCATCAGCCCAGCACAGCCCCGTATGCTGTACAGATGTGAGCTGAATAAAAATCCAGGGTCCCAGTGACCTCTAGAGCCTGCTGATTTAGGAGCAAAGCATCAATCTCTCCTCCATTGTGGTAATGTCAGGTTTATTCTGCAGGGGTCCCGTTCCACTGAAAAACCACAATACTGCAAGTCATAACCACTGAAACACTCATCACACGAAACCCTTGGACACTGGATGTCGTGGGTGCCTGCACTGTGTTAAGTCATTTCTTTGCTGTCCCTGGACCAGAGTACATTTTCAAACCAACTCCCTGGAACATCCTTGACTTTTTCTATGGGGCAGTTTAATCCTGAGGGCAAAAATAGCACCCAGAGGCAGCCTCAAATCCCTTGTAATGTCTCCTTATATCCAAAAGGCCACCCCTGGGATCCCTATGATGCAAATGCTTTCAATGCTGGGCAGGGAGCCCCTGGTTCCCAGCAGACAACCTGGTGTCCCTCCTCATCTGCCCTTCCCATGGGAATCCAGGAAGCTCCTTATCAGTATTACCCAGCGATGGTTGCAATTAGAGCAAAATTCACAGCCTTCCCATAAACCATCCCCAGTGGCTGCAGCTCTGTGGCATTTTGGGTGCAGTGCAGGGTTTTTTTCTTCAGCTTCCTTTTGGCTTCTTTAAAAGGCAAATTTTCAAAGCATTTTCCCAAATATTCTTCCCGTTTCTTACCAGAATAAGCACAGATAATACCCAGGATCTTCAGCTGGTACAAGAGTCTCCATAAACTCATCCCCAGCTCCAGCACCAAGCTGCTGCTATTGCTTGGTATAATGGAGCCAGGTGTGCAGTTGACAAACCAGGAAAGAGGCATCTGCTCACACCACAGATCCTTAGTTTGTCTTCAAGTCTTGCTAGCAAGACATGGAGAAGATCTTTGTTAAGCCCATTTCACAGGCAAGAATGAGTTTATAACCAAGGCTAAGAGCAACACAAGGAACAGACCTTGTGCAAGTTGGTCCTGTCTCCTGCACACCAGGCCAGCATATACTCTTGATTCCTGTAGGTCTGACCCCATGTTGAAGGCAGCAGGAGTATTTCCAAGCTGTTGGTCTCTCTTACTTGCCAAAGCATCTCCAGCCAAGCCCCAGGAGCCTGCTGTGTTCTGCCACGCACAGGTGAGCAGGGCAAACACAGCAAAGTTTATTAAAGGATTACACAAAAGCAAGACAGGAGAGGTTTCAGCATCCCTTGTGCAGGGCTCCCATGCTGAAGCAATGTGATGCCTTAATATTTTCTTTAGCATCCCACAGCTATGCTTCCCTTGTGAGTACATAGCCCCATGCTTTACACCAGCTAAATGATTTTTCTAATACTAGCATGACAAAATGTATCAGTCAGTGGAATTAACATACTGCTTGTCAACCACAGCACAGAGATGTTTAGGCCATTATCTTCTGGAAGGTTTTCTCAGACAGAAAGGGGGAAAAAAGAATAAAAATGTCTGGTAATAAATGGTAAGTCACAGCAAACAGTGAGAATGAGTTAAAGAGAATATATCTGCAAGCAACTCAGATACAAGTTGAATAAAACTTGATAGGAGACCTGTGTGGCTGGGATGAGAATTGGGAAGGAATTGTACCGCAAATGGAAATAAGGTGACACTTCTGAAGATGAGTATAAACAAACAGATCGAGTATGGAGCAATAGAGGCTGAAAAGCTAAGGCACAAAATGAATTATAGCTAGCAGGGGACACAAAAGGCAATAAGAAAAGGTGTTAGAAATGCTGTAAATATTGGAGAAAGAGGAAGGAAAATGAAAGTCTTATTGAAACTAGAAAACGAGCAAACAAAGGCTGATTGAGAGAAGCCAGAGAAGTTATGTTCTTTTTGTATGCCTTCGCTAAAAGAAAAAAAAGCCACAATATACAATATTTGGATGCTTCAGTTGTGCTCAAATCATTACAGCCTGATCAAGTTCACTTTCAAGCTGTGGATGTGGTTTTTGAACCAACTTCTTTGTAAGGGACAGAGGTAGGACAAGCTTCACCACTGTCTTTAAAAAGGCAGGTGAGGTTTCATATGAAATATCCATCCAGTGGGCAACAGGGAAATCCCTCTCAGGGTAGCTCACAATACTTTCCCAACAAACTGGGAAGGTAGAAAACATGCGGGTTCCCAACTTCTCCATGAGCAAAGAGAACGTTAGCACAGCCAGCAGGCTGCTTGCACTTGTGCCCAAAACTGGGATGGAGAATAGGGCATGAATTCAAAATTTCTATATGGGAAAAACCATCTTGTGGCTCTGGAATGAATAAGATGAAATTCAGGAAAGACTGCCAAATGCTACCCCAAGGAAAAAAGGCACAGAGATCAACTATTCTCCACTTCTATCATCAACAAAATGACAAAAATAACTGACTTCAGTAAAGAAGATTTGGGGCCTCTTTTGGGCAAATTTCCCTTTTGCAAGGATGTGGGAGCACTGGCAGAAAGGTGGTGCGGCTGAGGCTGCAGAGTTTAGGCAATCCTTGATGTCTGATATTTAAGAACATGTTAGGGACTGGCTCAATATGCCGGGTCCTGTCCCAGAGCAGGCAGATGAATCAGGTGCCCTTCTGAAGTTTGCTTTTCTGAATTTCCATGAAAAACCTGTTCTAAACAACTTCAGCTGGTAAGCATGAAAGCAAGGACTGCTTTCTGTAAAATTTCCTTTTTTCTGCATTGCCCTCCCTGCAAGTGGGCAACCTGTAAGATGATCCATGCTTAAATGTAATACTCAGCTACCAGACGCCTTGCATAGCCATAAGTTTCCATGAATACGTTATTTTACAACTTTCAGTCCATCATTTACATTTTTCAGATCCCTAAATCCACAGGAGGACAATCTGCATTTTCCTTTTGCATTTACAATTCTTAAATTCTCACTGCTTTATGCTGCAGTGCTGTACACATTAATCTGTTTATACTCAACTGATCCATTCATTTATATCTGCATTCATCTTGTTGTTTAATTCCTTCTTGATTTTCAGCTCAGCCACACTGGTCTCTTTCTAATGAGTCTCATTTTGAATTCACACACACTGGTCATACTTTTATAGTATTTTCACCATACCTTTGTTTCTCTCCTCTTTCTTTTCCTAAGAAAAAGTTAAAAGTGTGCCAGGAACACTTCAGGCCATGGTCTGACTTTGGATGGACAAGATAACCTCTCCAGACCACTTCTGGCTTCCGTTCTCCAATTCTTCCATTATAGAAAAGATCATAGCTTAACTTATTTAGATAGACCAAGACTGGCTCCCAATCACCTGCAGACTCATCCCCAAGTAATTTAAAAAAAACAAATGTATCACTCGATCAACCAAGAAAAGATGCCAGAAGTCTTTAGTCCTGCCTCCCTGTTCTACTCACTAGTCCTTATAGACTCAAACTTGTAAAGGTATGTCAATCAACAACACTAACAATATCAAGTACCTAACCTATTTTTAAGTGCCTGTTATCTGGTCTCTAGTCAGTCTGCACATGTCAGGGAAACTTCTCATCTCTCCTGGTGCCTTTTTGCCTTCAGTTTAGCAAAAGGAATTTTAAGAAATTCTCTCACCAGCTTGGGCTTACTTCACAGTTTGCAGCTCGCTGTCTTTCTCTGCCATTCCTTCTGCTCTGGGTGCATCAGATGAACACAGCTATGCTGTGCTTGAAGATGAACCTTGTTGAGCAGTCCCGGCTCTCTCTCACCCGGTTAATGTTTCACTTCACAGCAGCAGTCCTTTGGTCACCAATAAAGTAGTTAAACTTTCAATTATTTTTAATCTAGAAGCCAAACAGAAGTCATTTCTGCTCATCTCCAAAACGTCACAGGGAATCCACCTTTGTCCTTGAGTACAGCCTCTAACTGAGGCTGCACAGAATCCTTTGTGGATGCTCACAAGCCATCACGTTGTGCTGCAGCTACGTATCTTTCCACAAAAAAACTTCTACTAGGCAAGAACAGGGACTGGACCTGTGATGAGACAGGACCTATAGCTGGCAATAAAACCAGACAGACTCGTGAGTCTGTACACCAGCTACGGAGCTGGCCTTAACTATGCACATCTGTTAGCAGTTAACACTGTGAGAAGGCACAAGGTTTCATCACCTTTTGAGATACTGGCTTCAGTTTCTAGTTCCTCATGTGTCATACGGGAATGCAGACGTAACGTGGATGTGCTGCTCTCCCAGCTTCTTTTTCATCTTAGAGCCGCAAGATGACTGAAGGAGGACCCAGCTTTTTTCTGGCTTGTGTCTGTTGTTTACTCCTTTCTGCATTCCCCCCCATAATACCCTCTGAACTGCTGTGACATCCTTTCAGAGAGGCTCTAAGGCATTTTCCTTTCAGGGAAAGCCCTGGATATATTCTACAGATAAATGTCACTGTGAGCCACTGCTCTAAGTTCAGCATTAAAGAAGAGTTTCCATAGCAATATGGCATGGCCCTGAAGCCACCTGCATCCTTCTTCCCCATTTCACTGCACTGTCCCACCTGCTCCATGGCCCCGCATCCCTCACCATCTCCTCAATATACGAAATACAGTCAAGGCTACAAACAGATACACAGTTCCTAACAAACTCTGCTTTCACCTGAACTACGGCCAACCAGGGGAACTGGGCAAGAGGACTAGAAAGATGCATGAGGAAACACGACCGAACATTACACATGCAGCAGTAGCTGCTTGTAAGTACAACAGTGAGTGGCCTAAGCTGACTGCAGATCAAATTCCAAAATTAAAAGGAAGGACAGCACAGTCAGCTCATGAAAAGATTATGTTAAATTGTAAGGAAGACTGAAGCAAAACCTTATGGCTACCAAAGAGCAGGCTTTTCACCCAAGATACGTAAATGTAGATGGTAAGAAGGACTTAAATCCAGAGTGTGAGATGCGTGGCCAAAACCTAGGGAGCATTAGTCAAATTATGAGTAGATGTATGAAGTACAGCATGGCAAAGACAGCAGCATTAGGCTCCAGGCAAGCACTGAGAAAAACAAGCAGAAAGGAGGAATGAGCACTATAGGCCATATAATGAAATAGAGATGAGAAGATAGAAAGAGAATAGTAAAAAGCTTTACTTGGAAATGCTTGTGGCTTCTGTTACAAGATTGGTGGGAGGGGAAACACATCAGGAAAGGGCTTTCCCTTTCAAAGGACTTTTAAAGAGACTGTTATAGCATGTATAAATTAGGATATTTCTCTTCACTTAGAGGGAATGTTCAAGCAAAACACAGAAATGAAGAAAACCCAGTGCAAACAAATACAACCATAAATGTAAATTCATTTCTAGGCTCTCAGGATGGAAACATCACAAAATCACTGCAAAAATTGGAAGCTGGCTCCAGATCAAGACTTGTGGTCTTTTGGAACAGAGCACTGATTAACAGTAAGTGCCAAGGAAGGATATACATTACATAGAAAACCAGGAATAATTTAACTATTCAAGCTGTCAGTATGGAGAGAGCCTAAGTGACCTCTTGAATTCCTTTCCAACTATTTCCTCCTTGTGATTCCAAGTTGTATTTGACACTGTGAGGTAAGGCACTGTGCCCTGACTCCCAGCTGACCAGCAGCATTGGTTTCTGTGGGTTCAAGACAGAGGAAATGGACGCTGAGGTGCCCCAGGCACCATGGACCCACACACACACGTCCAATCCCTGGGACATTCGTATTCTCTGTCCTTCCTGCTTGGCCTTCATCTCCCTCTTCAGCTATTTAAAGCATTTTAAGAATGCAGCTCATGTCTTAGAGGCAGTCCCTTATAAAAACAATACCTGGTTTTATTGTTCACATAGGTATGTAAAGTCTGGGAAAAAAGAAATCAAGAAAAGGAGAACCAAGATAGGCATTAAAGGGAACATGAGCTCACCTTCTAACATCCTACTCAGTGCTGTTTGACTTGTGAGAATGCTAAATTCTGAATGGCTTTCTTAATGCCCCTAATAAACAAGATGTTCTTGTCTCTCACACACCCACCACCACAGCTGACTGCCTCTCTCATAACTCCAGCTCTTTGATTAAAATCTGGCACTAGAAGAATCCACAGGTTTACCCGGTCCACTTGCCTGGGGCTGGATCATCCATCCCCTTCACGGAGTGAGAAGGTGGGAGGTCACTGCAGCTGGAAGAAAGATGGATGTGGCATGACAGAACTTAGGAAAAGCACTTGATGGCTGTTTGGTGAACATTTGCTCCCTGGTGGTATTGCCAGCAGGTTCTTAGTGCTGTAGGTCTCAGGGCGTTTCACTAAGCAGATGTCACTATTTCCTCTTCAGAGATGAGCAAAAGAGGGAAAAAAACGTCCTGATGAAGGCAGACTCCGCTGAAAACTCACATGTGCCAGCTCAGCAGTCTATCCATCAAGCTGCCCTACCTTTAGTATTATCACAGCAAAGACTGAAAAACAATTGCATGCAGCATCTCAGCCATCTGTAGTCTGTTCCAGCTTCTGGGACAGATACTGCCTTGGGAACAGCCCTTTTCACACTGTCCTGGTGGCAAATCCCATACCATCTTCTATCCCATTCCGTGCAAACAGCTGCTTTTACTCACTGTTTACTCTAGTTTCTCCTTCAGCAAGAGGCAGCTGGTAGCAAGAAATGCAGGAATCCTGCAACTCCTCCATCCCTCACAGCCAGCTCTCAGGGATGCCCAGCTCTGGGGGTCTGTTGGACAGCAAAGGAGGGTTCACAGCTCCTGGATGTTGCGCAGGACGCCGGGGTTCAGTTCTGATTCTGCTACGCATCAGGCACATTGAGCTAGCCTTAGCTCCACTGGCCATAAAACGAGAGACAAGCAGAACTAATCTCCCATACATATGAGGGGAACACTTTCATTCATTAATCTGGCCATACAACTAGGAGAATCTCAGGACAGGCACTAATTGTAGTTTTTCCAGTTTTGTTTTTCATGCACCAACAATAAACAGCCTGCTTGTTTCATTCTTTGCGTCAGGAGACATAATGCACTGCACAATTTCAACTCTTTGCCATCACAGGGAGAGTACTCTCATCATTTCTCAGCACAGCGGATTTTTTTTGACTAGAGCTTAAGTTAGATTGCTGTTGCATAATCAGTGTTTCATTAGGGCAAGCTGCCAGGTCAGGGAACATGTAAATCCCTAGAGTATCTCTGTCCTGATAGAAATCCTACTGATCTAATCTAGAGAGATCCCTGCTCTACATCAGTGGCCCCTCCCAGATGCAAGCACAGACAGACACGTTACAGCCTTCTGCATTCTAGGGACTGTCATTGCTGCGAGATTTTAATCAGATCCTCCTGGACCGGCTCCCTCCATTGCCACACCCAGGGCCAGGCTGATCAGAGGCTCATCCAAGATTCATTAACTCTGGTTCCCTACATTTTCATAATGAGCTTGTGGTGCCATCCCTTCTTTTCTGCCTCCCCCCACAGTGACCGCAGGGATCGCTTTGTTGGATGGGGAGAGTCAGCAGCTCCAGCAGGAAGAGCAGCTGCGTGGGTTTTCCCTGTATCAAATCCCAGAGGGAAAAGCATAAAATTAGTGACTTTTCCTCCTTTAAAAAAAAAAAAAAAAAAAAAAAAAAGGTCTAAACATACAGTGTGAACTGACAGTCTGTAGCACAATTTATTTTGTCCTGGCTATGCTGTGCACAGGGAAGTCTGCTCTCCACTGGCACTTGGGGCAAATCACCTCTGACTGCAGGGGAGAAAGGTAATACTCACATAAAAGGAGGAGTTCATAAGTTCCTCTTCCTTATGCAAACAGCACCCCTGAACAAAGGCACACTTTTCTCATGGGCACAGGGAGCTGCAGAGCAGAGCTGAAGCTGCAGGGAAGCAGCCAGATGCACATCCCACCAGCGGGCAGTGGTGCATGGCATTCCTCCTGCACCTACAGCCTGGATGCTGCAAGCCACTGGAGCTGCGCAACTGCAGGCTCAGCACGAGTCCTGCTCCAACAGCAAGAGGTCTGATGAATCTATTTGAGGCCACTTTCATTCATCAGGCTACTATGGTCACCTCCAGGCCCTTCTGCTTTTCCAACCTGTTTCTCAGCAGTTCCTCATGCACTGTAAGGACACAAACACTCCACAGATTTCCTTTATCTTCCTGTGGTGTACTTATTAGATATCGATTGGGTCCTTCTTTACATTTGTTACTCACCAGCAGCCATTTCCACCAGCATCAGAGTGGAGCAAAATGCCCACACCTGGCAGCCCCAGCTGACAATATGGGTTTCCACCACCTCTCACACCTGTGCTCATAGCTGATCTTTTGCTGTTCAGAATTCAGCTTTCGGTCTATCCAAGACTGAAAGCACAGCCTTCAGTAAACAGAGGAGACCACACTGGTATTCAGTGACAGAGAAATCCATTAGTGCCAACATTTGTTAGCTTTAATAAAGCCCTGATGAAAAAAGCAGTCACCTATTACATGGTCTTTGTCTATGCCTAGGATACAAGAGAAGATCTGGCAGTGGCAGTCCTACAAGATGCAGAGGGCCACTCAGGAGGTTTGTAGCCAATTGACTTCAACGGACCTCAGAATGTTCAGCAACCCACAAGAAGAGCTTTGTTTATAAAAACAATCATTCTCAGAAGCAAAGTGTACACGGCACTTTTTCTCCATCTCTCATTCAGTTTTACCTCCAACAATCAATCACAAATTAGACTCAACACAGAATGCCTTGGCATTCTGTTCAACTAGAAATATTTCTTTGTCGCATAAAATCAGATTAATATTCATTCTCTCCAAGATAAAGAGACCTAGAAGTAATTTGAGGCAATAAAAGCAGTTTTCAGCATTACTGACACTTCCCATTGTTAACAAACAGATGATCTAATAACGGTAAAGTCGGAGGAATAATTCTGCTCTTATACTAGATCTGATTGACTAGACGCGACAGATGGTGTTTTTATTACTTTCTGTCTTTATGCCTTTCTAAGAGAGGTCTCATCTAATGCAGCCCAGGCTGTGTTTTGAGTCTTAACCTCTCAGATAAGCAAACCCTGTTTCATCAGGTTAATGGATCCTTACTAGATTCAGGAAGGCAATTTTCCTTAAAGTTATTCTAATCAAGTACTCAGAGCCCAAATTGTGCTGGCTGAATGACTGCCAGCAACAGTTAAAGCTTTCAACTAAAGACTAGATTTATTTTCAAAGAGGGAAAACAAGTTATTATTATTATTACAGAACCAATTCTATCTTGTATTCAGTGACTTCTCAAACACTGGCTTTTACTGCAATTAGAGAATTAAAGATAAAAGTAAAGTTAATAAAAATTCCCCCTCAGTTTTTTTATTAAATAGCAGACAGGAAAGGAAAATTACGGAGATAAACGGCCTGCTGTCTATTGATACCCACTCAATTAACTGCCCCCAAGCAGCTGACCCTAATCAGCACAGACTCCTTCAAAGAGAGACTCACTCCAAGCTGTCTTCCTCCATCAGTCTCCAACCTGAAGGCTATCAGCCTAAGTGTCTTAGCCAACAGGATGAAGGCGGCTGATATCATTCACCTTCTAAAAGAAAAGCTCTAAAGGAAAACTCATACCTTGACGATGTCCCCTGCAATTCCCATCAGCTGGCATGACCTCTAGCTCCAAGAGCACAGTTTGGTGCTAGAGCTGCCCTAGTGTGCAGCGACACATAGTGTCCTGCTTTCTTGGCTCTTGGTTGCTTCAGGCAGAAACCCTGCTAGGTGTGGGGCTGTCCAGTCTGCCTGAAGGAGCAGATGGAAGGTCTGAGCTCTCCTGCTGTCCCCCACCTATCACAAAACTGATTCAGGGATTAAGCCGAGGTAAGGACAAGGAAAGAAGGCAACCACCACAAGGTCATGCAGAAAATGAGCCACAGAGATAAGACCTGGGACCAGAACTGGATCATCCAGACAGTGCTTTTACTCCTCAGCACACAAACTACCATTTTACACAGCCTCACAAGCAGCTTTGGTCTCCCCAGTGTCCCCTTAATAGAGGATTTCCACCTCCAGAAATCATGGCTCCCCAAGAGCTCCAGCCAGCAGTACTGGAGGTTGCAGGCCAAGCACTGAGCTACCTGACACCAGAAATTTTTGTTCACCATTTTCTGAGCAGCTGAGCTGTTGACCTAACAGCTCTGCCAAAGTTATTGATGCCTCAAATGAAATGATCGTTCTCAATGATTTTTATCTACCAGCCACCAGATTTTTAGAGTTAAGTCAGGCAGAGGATTATGTTGTAATTTCAAGGCAGGCATCTTTAAAACGGTGATTATTCTACAGGAACGATAAAAAATGCTGGAGAATGCATTAACTCTTTCCTTCCTCAGAAGGACTATGAAGTTGTCAGGCTTCAGTACAATGGGAAACCTATAAACGTATATTCTTCCCCTTTCTGACACAAATCAGACATGCCGTGGTTGTGATCGTAAGCATGTACCCAGACTTCATTAACTCACACTCTTCCTTATCTACCTCATACTGAGTTGTTTCCACAGCTCTTTCTGTTGCTCTTAAAGATATTTCACCTCTTTTTTTTTTTTTTTAATGTCCTTAAAATTCAAAGAGGTATGGCAAGTTTTATCCATGCCATGGAGCAGCAGCTGCAACAACTTTCTGCTTAGCTTTGGCTGGGATTGGATGCACAGGAGGAACCCACGCACAGAGGGGCATTTCAAAGCAAGGCAGGGACGGCCTCACAGGACTTCTACCATTGTCCTCAATAGAAATCCCATAAAAGCAGTCATTCTGACATTACTGGGAAACTCATTTTGAGGCAAAAGTTTCTGATAGAAATTGTTGAGTTTTGTTATGTTTTTTCTTAAGGCCTCCAACTTCCTCTGGATTGGAAAGGGAACGTGGTCTGCTCCTGGCTTGGATGCCAAGTGAGAAAGGTGTGGTTAAATCAGAGGCCATCAGATCCCAAACCAAAGTCAATGTATGCCTGGGCTCAGGCTCAAGGACTAAAAGCTCTCTCAAATGTCTGTGTTTTGGATCCTCACATGTTGCCTGTCAACTCTGAAGTGCACAGCACATTTCAGGAGGGGAAGACTTTATAAACTGTTCTCTCATTGAATATCATTGCAGAGTTGATTATAGACACTTCTGAGTTCACAATAAGCAACACTAGAAACTGTCCAGAAGGGAATCAACAGACAGAGGGGCATAACTTTGAAAACATCACTGTGTAGGCAGCATCTAGGGACTGCCCTGAAACTGTCCCCACAGTCAAACAATCCTGGAAGAAGTAGGCATTCATCCTTGATAACTGCTGCTGGGAAAGAAGGCATCTGAGCAGCAGGAGGAAGAGATGAGCCTGATTTTTACCGAGCCTCGTCTGCTATACCAGTTTTTGTTTTGCTTTTAAATAGGCAATGTACAGTGCCCCCAGGCCTGATTCAAAACCCCATAACTTGGGCCCATGGACATAAGCAAGATTCACTGCAGTCCTGCTGCCATTGTCTGGGAAGAGCTGATACCAGTTGCTGTACAGAGAACTGCAAAGAGGCTCTGCAGCTATAGGATAAGCTAATCCCACAGGTTTCTCATCGCCTTTATTGAATGTTGGGTCAGACATCATGCACAGAAGTTTTTGTGATCAATGAACCCATGATTCGTTAGTTCTGCCCAAGGGCTTATTCACAGTTAATCCAAACTTACTTGATTCATGAAACTGGTGGGAAATCTCCTCAGAACAGACTTTGCAGAGATTTCTGGCACTTTTTCTTCCAGCGCTGGCTGAAAATAGAGCAGAAAGAGACTCCAGCCTCCTCCCAGTGATTCTGTCAGATCTGGAGAAGGGTGACTGATTCACAATAAATAATAGTAGTTTCTTCATTTTATGCCTTTTGTTGTTGTTGTTTTTTCCCTCTTCTCCTTAGTTTCTCAGAACTATATGTTAAGCAATTTCTGCAAATAATTTCAGGTAGTTTGGCAGAATTAGCAATCTGCAATATAAGCAGGCGTGACGGGACACATAGGTTAAAATACAGACTTCAGAGTCTTTCATCTGGATGAACATACATCTTAGAAACAGGTTCACAGTTCAGATTTGCACAGCTCTCAATCTGAGGCAATTCATGGGTATTTTGGATTATTGCCTCAAAGAAGCCCACTCCCGTAAATATTCCTCTCATGGCATCCATATGCTTAAGCACTCCTCAGCCAGGCAATGTGGAAAGAACAGAATGCAATCAAAGCATATTACTTACGGAAATATCTGCAGCAATCAAAGAAACATGCTGGTGGAGTGTCCCCAGATGGGGGGATTTCCATTATGGGAGAAGTGCAGCAGTCCAAGACAAAAAATGAGCGCTAGAGACCGCTTAAACTTCAAAATGTTGCTGAGGTGAATGTAAGGAACAAATACAAGGTTGTTTCTCCTTGTATCCACTGCAGCACTCATATACCACCCTGACATGCAGAAAACAAACAGCAAAACAGGTTCTTGTCCCCACAGTAACATTGTTCTGTTTGTTGTCCCTGAAGGCTTTTAGTTAATCTTCGTCTGTGGGTTTGGCCAGACAAGTGTATTGGTGAGCTTCCCTGCTCTGATTTCTGTATGCAAACTTAGAGCTTCTTGAGGAATCATTATTTAATTAATCATTCATTTTCTTTAGGGGGGGTCTTTTGTATTTTCTGCACTACTCACTGCCTTTGTAAGTGTAGAGCTACTGATAGGATCTCTTCCCAACCGGCACACACTGCAGAGCAGGTATCCTGTAGAAACGAGTGGTCCTACAGAGAGGACAAGCAGCTAAAAAAGGAGCTGTGATGCAGCTAGGCTTGTCCAGACCTGATCTCTCTGAGCCCTAAAGTTTCCTCTTTTTCACAGGCGCTGGTCAAATCTCCCATTCCCAGTTGGGGAATGAAAAGCATCTCAAGGAATTGGGCTGGATCATACTGACTTTCCCACAGCTCTCAAGCATCCCAAAGTCTCCAGCATCTCCCTCTCTGTTCAAGTCCAGAGAATGTAATTATTTCAGCCTCAGTGCTCAAGTTGCTAAACCACCTGTGGCATGTTAGTTATTAAATAAGGCTGACTGACAAACAGTGCACTGATTATTGTAGAGGAGATAAGCCAGACATACAAGCTGCTTGTGGCAGAGCAATTCAGAAGACTTGATACGTTGCTATGTGGTCCCTTGAGAGACTGACTCACCTCTCACCCATTTGGTGAGAAGCAAAAGAAGCTGCTTTGCTTTGTCTGTGCAGCCAAACCTATAGTAAAATGGTTTGGTTGGAAGAATTTCTTTCTTGGGTGTTGGCCTTGAGGATAGCTGGGAATCCCAGGCTTCAAGGGTCTTCTGTACACCTAGAAAAGCCAGGTGTGTTCAAGCTATGTGAACTGCCCTTCACAGACTATTAGCTAGAATCAAAGCCACAAATATTAGGTGATAAACATGGAGCCCTCCTTAGAGAGCATGAGGTACATAAGGGAAGGAATTCAGGCACTGATGACTGTGGGCTCACCAAAGAGAGAGAGGAAGAGAAGCAATAAGGTATGAGGGGTGCTCTGATTGCCTTGCCATGAAGTGGTAGATAGAAATGTAAAAAGCTTTATAAATTATTCATTCAGCCTCAGAGTTCATGCACAGTAAGAAATCTGTAAAGGGAAACATGCCCCAAGCAAACAGCACCTCAGAAATGCTGAGGTAGTTCTCCTGCACATTAACATGTCAGGTCAGTGAAAACAAGGCTGGACAATGCTTCAGTTTATAAAAAGGTCAAAGCTATTTTCAGCCAGCTGCACTTGGCATGCAGAGCAGCTCCAGCTCAGCACGTCTGCCCCCAGTGCTCCATCCCTATGGGATTTTGGGACTGCTACTTTGGCCACAGTCAGTAAAAATAAACAAACCTGTATTTTTGAAAAGAGTTCTGTAAGAAAATTGCAGTAAGAAACTTCTGCAAGTCTAGAATAAACAGCAGAGAGTAGAAAAGTTGGATCTAGTGGTTGCCACACAGAAATAAGCCCTGGGGAAGAACCACACAGGGCAGCCAAGAATGGAAGAAATGATAACCCAGACCAAAGAGAGAAGATCTTGAAGAGACACTGCAGTGGGAATGAAGATGGGAAGGATGAGGCTATAGGACTGGGCAATGAGCATGAGGCAGCATCCTCAGCCTCTGGGCTTTGCAAGACCACTGCCAGATGCTCACACTGCTCTGTTGTACCCCAGTGCTGGACACAGCCATGGCAAGAAGCAGGAGCCAGCTCACCCAGCTAGGCTCTGTGCAGGTGAAACAAGAGGAACCTGTGGGGAAAGCTGCAGCCCAGATGCAGCCACCTTCCTCAAGCCCCTTACTTCACCAGGGTGGAAGATGGATCATTATGTACGAAAACAGAACATTCTGGTTGCAAAATAAACTCAGGGAGTCAACGGCTGCCGGAGCAAACAGCCTATTTCATGAGAATTTAGCAAGGGAATAATTTCATGGAGCTCAGATAAAAGGCAGTCACCTGGAACTCAGACTCAGAAGAAATTGCTTTTTTTCTGAATTAGTGGTTCGAAGGTTAAAGACGGAATACTCATCTGCACTTTTTTTGCACATTTCCCCTGATCAGTGCACTAATGAACTCCAAACCATCCGGGGAAATTATTTCAGTCCCTCCCCCACCTCCGAAGGAACAAGTTCTTTATTAAAAACAAACGATTGATTTTCCTTCTCGAGATCAGCATCTGCAGGTCTGGGTGCAAATTCAACTCTGGAACAAACAGGGGGCAATTCCCACTGCACTGATTAGGAGCTGATCCTTCTCTAAAAAATCTCTAAGGCTTCTTGAATTAACTGTGTTGACTTAAAGTGGGTTTGGCTTTAAATGAGTAATTGGTGAGCTTGGTTATCACTGGAAATGGCAGAGATTTCAGACAGGGGGTGCTTTCTTTGCATCTCAGTGCAACCCTCCTCAGGCGGAAATGTTTAAACAATTACAGACATCTTATGACATCAGAACACATGCAAATACATATACATCCTTGTTATACCAGCCTGGGAGGAGGCACCATCCTGCTCAGTGTTGGGTCACACACCAGGGTGAAGTTGTGACATGGCACAGAGGGCTGCAGAAAAGCACAAGCAGGCCCAGCTCTGCGTGCTAGGGATGCAGAGCTGGAGCAAAGCCTAGCTAAAAAACATTACATCCTGCAAGGAGGAAACAGATTTACCCTGGTGCTAAGCTGCTGGGTGGCTCACTCCCTTGTGCCTCACATTACTAGCACATTATTAGTAGCCACAAGAACCAGTGTTAGGGGAGACTTGGCTGATGGTAAAATCTCAAGCACACACACAGTCTTAAAGCCTTTTGTAGGGATTTGGAACCAATTGCTAGTGAACAAGTACTGTGAAATATGTGGATGTACATCTCTGTTTGATGTCTCACTATCAAATAATTACTAGGTGCTGTACAAGGCCTCTTACTGTGATTTTCTGAATCAAACCAAAAACAGAATTGCCAGTGTTTAAAACTAGAAATGAGAAAAAACTGATTCTAGGGTTAATTTTACATGCATAGGTGACCTTCTTGCCTCCACTTAGCATTCTAGAGATAAACTCCTGGACTTTGCAGCTCTGCAAAAGCCCTTTCTAATTGAATCAAGCAGATTTAGATTATAGAGGCTGATTTTTTAAGCAGGAAGTAGGGAATCGCTTAGACCAGTGAAAACTGAGGGCCTGCAGAGGAAAGGAACTGAGAAGATTGTCTCCATGTAAGCAAAGAGAGAGATAATAGCATTTCAAAATTATTCAAACACACTGTTTCAAAGCTTTTAGTTAAGTTATGGTTTTTAAATCTCTGAACACATATTAAAAGGTCACAATTGAAATAAAGCATTTCAAAAAACATTGTGACTGACTCAAGCCACGTCTTTTAATATTTCAAAATGCAGAAAGCTTGTTTTGCTTCAAGACAAAGATTTTCCAAATCTCAGACACACTGGTGGAGTGGGAACCTGGGGCGCATCTCTGTGCCTCTAAGATCATTATGTTCAGATCTTCTAAGGCTGGAGGCAAGTGCACTGCCAATGCAGGCAGGGAGGGACAATACAGGTTTACATGGCTCGTTTACCAGCCAGCACAGGAGCACAAGCTCAGGGGTTAATTTCGCTGTTAGGGAAGGGCAAAGCACAGGGTGATGGAGAGCTGCCACCTGCTCCACCTAATGACCTCCAATCAGTTAGCCTTCCTTTGCTACGTGCTGGCTGCCAGAGCAAACATCTCCACCAAGAAAGCATGCACCACTGAAACTGAAGCCACAGGGAGCTAAAATCTGCATCTGTGACAGATATTATGACTCTGACTTTGTCAGACACTGTGGTGAAGAAGGCTGATTCAGTTTGGCTCGGAAGCCACGTCAGGGCAGAGCCATAGCTTACAGTGACTGAATTCCATCCCACAGTCATGCTGTCGGAGTGCTCGGTCCCTCACTCTTTAGAACAGATCCCAGTGATGTGAAGATGTGCCAGATACTGGTTCAGCCCCATTCCTACAGAACAGATGACTCTGTCCTTGCCAATGAAAGCTGTGGCAGATGCACTGGGTGGTTGCCTGAGGTAGCTGGTCTTGATGTGCAAGCCAGAAAAGGGCAGCAGATGTGCCCAAACCACAGGATGACCAAACACAACTTAGCACAGTGAGCAGTTCCTCTTTGCCATCAAAGGATGGACAGATGGCTGGAGAGCAGCAAGACCCCATCACTTAACACCTTACTGTAGGTCAAGTCACAAAGTGCTGTCTTAGTCAAAAGAGTCATCGATGGCAGAAGGCTCCCTGCCTGCTTCCAGGCTAAGAGAAGAGCTTTGGGACCACAGGCTCACACTGCACAGCTGTACCTGGCTTGTGAAAGCAAGCTATGCACGTGGTATCTTCCTCTCTGTATTTTTGGCCCATGCCCTATCCTGGCAGGCAATAAGGAGGCAGGAAATATGTCATGCGACAAACCAAGGCAAGACAAAAACGGGAAGGTAAAGGAAAGCCAAAATTAAGACAAAGGGTCGGCTTACACAGTGCCAGAGCCAACCATATGCCTCAGAGAAGTAGAGGATATGAAAGGTCACTGTTAGCTATGGGATTTTCATGAAATAAATGTTCTTTGACTTCAGGGCATACAACAGAAGCTCACTTCACTGCAACTTCTGCTTCCAGCATGCCCTTGAAGAGTGTTTGTCCTTGAAGGCACTCTGGAACCATTGTAATGGACAAACTATCAGCTGACAGGTGGTTTTGCCTCTGTTCTTCAACACATGGAAAGCTGTAGATACACAGCCCCTCCCTTTCCTGGTCTTATCAAGGTCATGGCCCATCCCCGTTGGCTGCCAAGGAGATTTTCCTCCTAGTATCTGAATTTATATTACTCCACGCTGTGTTAACAAAGAATCTTCTAGACTGACATACAAGACTCGACATACAAATTGTCTGAGATGTCTCTGTGTAGCCATCTCTTGATATTCTGACGTGACCCTCCAGCCCAAAGACCAGTCAACTTAAACTGACTTACTCTCATACTGCTACCCATTAGAAAAAAAGTAAAAGGATTGAAGTTGGAATAATATAGTGTAATGCTTTCAGTCATACTGCACCATTACCCTTCTCTCGCTTGAAAATTGCAATGAGAGCACTTTGCAAACAACTTTCATGAGAGTTTACAAAAGAGCAGTCAGATGGGAAGGTGGTTTGTAAGACAGGGCAGCAGCTCCTATTCAAGACAGGTCCACCTCAGGAACTCAGCTCCTGCATAGAGCCATGCACATAGCACAGCTGTCAGGTGGGAGTGACGCGTTACATGTAGCATTCAAATTGGTTTATGGGTGGTCTTGTTCTGCAAGAGGATGGCAAGGGACTGTTCAGCCATTAAATGAGCAGGAAGAATAATAATTAACATGTCTGGATGTTCTGCTGAACAGATTCTCCTGGGAGCCAAAAGGAATTGCACTCCTGACATCAGTAAAGTGGAAATCCCAAGATCAGCTGAGAGTGTAAAACCAAATTCTTGTCTCCAGACAGAGGCATGCAGGGCATCCTGTGACTGACCCAGACTCCTTTGGTCAAACCTAGAGTGCAGGAAAAACAGAAGCTCTACTTTTGAAAGCTATTTAAGTGTGAGCTGCTATCGTGTTTCTTGTCTGAGTCAGTGCAGCTTGTGAACAGCATCATTTGGAGCAAAAAACTTTTCTGTGCCACAAGTGCTCTTTAAACTACAGCGCAGCAAGATCACAGTGAATTCTTTCAACTTTTTACAGCAATGCTGTCAAGAGAAATGAAAAATAAAACTGGCTGCTCTAGGCTTTTGTTACAGCTTGAGGGCATCAAACTCTGAGCTTACCAGTTACTCCTATTTCTGTCTGTCACTGTATTACATGAAGGGCACTTCCCTGTTCTCCCTCACTTCCCCTACACCTGGTTATGGCTCAGCCTGAGATAGAGGGATGAGGATAAGGCACAGCTGTGGGAGAGCAGGTCTGTCACAGGAGCAAGTCCTCCACCTTCATGCGAGGTGAGTCCTTTTTCAGATCCCACAGCAGTGCCTCATGCCACAGAAATTCTCTCTCTACCCTCCCAAATTCCCCAACACACCCATCCAGAAAACACTCTGCCGCACTTCAAACACCTCCCCAGTCAAGCCTTTCCTTTTTAGTTGCCTGACTACCAGCCCCAGCATAGCAGGGCAGCCCATTTGCAGAACTGAGCACTCTAATCCATTAACCTTTTCCACACTGTGTGGGCTAGATTATTTCTTAGCAGCATTGCCTATTTTAAGTAATTTTCTAGAAGTTCAGTTCACTCTTCTGCTTGCCTAAGGAGATATAAAAATTTACACCTATTGTAAAAGCATGAATAAAAGCTGATTGCAGAAAGTAAAGACAATAATGTGCTCATAATACTAACAACCTCACTTGCACTGCTTTTCTGTTTGAAGAAAGATCTCTTATCATCAACAGGGTGTTGATTTAGATTGCTACTAAAATTGCCACTGTAAAAGCAGACCCACTTTTATTGCATTAGTATAGAGAACAGTTATGTACAATTTTGACTAGTATGCCTATTGCCAGCAGTGATCAATCTATTAATTATCAAGCCAAACAGGTTCTGCAGCAGGAGGTGACATATTTAGTACACTTGGGATATTTTTTGAAGAGGTTAAAATTCACAAAATAAAAATCAACAAAACCTTTTTAAAGTGGAAATCAGCAAAGATGGTAACGTAGGGAAACCAAAACGTTTGAGAATGCAAAGCAAGGATACTGCTCCAGTACATAAAAGACTCACATTCATTTTCCAGCTCTGTACAGACTTCCGATGTAACTAATGCTAGTTTTTCAGGCTTAGTGACTGATTTTTATAATGATACAGTGCATTTTGGCCAAATAAGGAGAGAAAGAACTACATTTTCTGCTATGATGCAGTCACCTTCAATGGTAGCCATGTCCATTTTAATTCCTCTTTACACAATTCTCTCGAGATCTGATATGCAAGATGCAGGTCACAAGCTTTCTTTGAAAGCTGTGTTGCCTGCCTCATGCTTAGGTATTTCTAACTTCATCTCTGTAATCACTACCAGCAAAGCAGCAGCTCATGTGTGGATGCACAGGAGGAAGAAGATTCTGTGAATTTTGCATGTGGTTTGCTATGTAAACACTACCCCCTGAAATAAAGCAGGAAGGAAACATCTTACACTAACAAGCAGATACCTGCTTGGATCTCTCAGTGACCCTTTCTGACAAGTGGGAAACATTAAACTGGAAATATACCCAGAGGCATTCCTGCACTGGTTTCAGCACATTCAGAATCGATTCACCCTTTGCTCAGTGCTCAAACTTCTCAGCGAGGAGAGCAAACCCTCTCTAGCCAACAGTGAACACTGTGACTGTGGGACTGTTACTCTCTGACTCAGCTAAGGTGACAGCAAGCTGTCAGTTGGGTGAATTTTATCACCCCACACAACTGATAAGCAGCTCAGCTGCTGCTCCTCACCAGTTATACCACGTGGACTGCAAGGGGGGTGTCAGCAGCGGGACTACAGCGCAACCTGGGAAACACCAATTGAAATCACTTTTATGAATCATTTCATCTATAAATGTGTTTTTTGTAAAAGTACATTTATCTGAAGAGCATGTCATCAGTCAGAAGTCACTTGAACGCACTGATGGGAGAGCTTTGGAGAACACTCAGGATCCTGTACTTTTTGGTATGGCTTTGTTACCAGATTTGCATAGACTGCCTGCCAGTCGGCCTATGTACCTATTGAGGAGCACCAGTCTGACTGACAGATAGCCCTGCTGGAGCAGGCTGGGAGGGAAAACTATGTGCTTCAAAGGGGCATGGTAGGCACTGCTCTTCAGACTGCCACTCTGGGAGAAACCCATTGGCTGGAATTTTTTGGGGCAAGGGAAAATGACTAATGATACAGATTTCTAAGATAGCTCCTCCACCAAAGTAACAGAAACACCAACTGACAGGCTATATGGAAGAAAGAAAATCCTGTAATTCAGCCTATTTCAGTGAGTAAGAGATGGCACCATACCAGGCAAATTAAGTTGTTAAGGTATCAAAGCAATACCTTGTTATCAATTCTCAACTATGTCTCATCATCCTTTCATGATCTTGGGTAAATTACTTGACCTCTCTCTCATAGCTTGATTACTTGGCTTTTAAACAACTTCAGTAAGCATCTCTTTGTGGAGGTTTGTACAGCACCTAACTCTTCTTCTGACAATGTTTTAGGGGAGGAAAAAGCATCTTTTATCTGCTACTGTAAACACAATAATCACCAGAAAATTTTCACTGCATCTATAGTTCAAGAGAAGTGTTCTCATTCCAAGGCCACAGAAACAATCAGGACAAACTGAATTCCTTAAGCCCCCATCAAAGGAGCTTCAGATGGGACACTGGCTGTCTGGAGGTTAAAGGTTTTCGGCACGCCTTCGAAGGCACTGCCATTGCCTGTGGAGTCTTCAGCCCAAACAAAAGAGCAAAGACACTCCAAGTCTTTGGGGACTGAGGGCAAAAGAAATCTTCCTTTGAATTGAGGAAATCTTTAGAGAAGGGACTTCAGACCTCCAGTTATAAAGGAAATAAAAAGCATCTGCACTGACAGCTCCAGTTAGGAGTAAAAAAAACACAAAGGGCTTTGAAAAACAACCAGCCTTTCATCTTCAATAGCAAGCTCAACAGCTCTGCACCAGCTGCTCAGTAAACAGCATAGCAAGGGAAAGCAAATCACTGGCACCAAATGCATTAAACATGGCAGTGTCTTCAGATGACATATTTTGTAAACTTCCTCCTTACAAGTTATGTTATTTCTTAAATCTAAAGAACTACTTGCTGTTTAGCAGCAGAACCATTCTTCCATGCACTTGGGCAGGTTCATTACCCATGTTTCTTTCTGAGTTTCCCACAAAGCAAGCTGGCAGCTCAGGTAAGAGAAGATCTAACAGGACGCCAGGTGACTTGAGTTCATCACCTGTCTCTGCTTCACATGTTCTGAAGGCCAGCAAAGCACTTAATCTTTGGGCCAAGTTTTCACCTGGAAAAGGAAAGAACAATCACTGGCAACGTTTATTGACTCTGCAACCATATAAGCATTTCAGGAGACAGGCAGATAGATTCTGCCTCGCAAACTAAAGCCTCCTGATCAGAGTGGGTTTTTTTGTTTTGTTTTGTTTTTTGGGTTGTTTTTTTTTAGTTCTGGACCACATAGAAATTGCCCAGGAACATCCAAAAACCTGCATACACTCCCACATTTCCATTTTCTCTCCTCATGTAGAAATCTGTTGGGATTTTGGTCACTTACACTTCCCAGTGGGAAGGGAGGTTACAGCTCACATCTTCCTGCTGGTCTTTGTCAAGCAATCATCCAAACACTTTCTTAACATCAGCCAGTCTAGCCATTTCTGCCCTACCAGCTGCAGCTAAGCCAGATGCTTTTCTCTTCATCATGCACAGAGATGTGACTTCTCAGGAGCTGCCTTGAGAAGAGCCCAGTTGTCTCACTGTGCTAAAATAGCCACTTCAATTTGTTCTCTCCACTTTGACCAATGAAATAGCATATGGATTCCTGCTCTCTTCTTTCATCCAATGCAAAGCAGCTCCAGGGCTTCAGCAGACAGCATTAGGCGTCTACACTTGGAATAAACCTGAACACATGTCCGGGTGGTATCTGCACACTCATTAACCATTCCAGTATGAAAAACAGCATCCCCACATGTCCTTGGGGCTGCAGCTCATGTCTTCAAAGCTGGCAGTGCTGGCAGCTCAACCCCAGGTACTGTACTGCAGAAAGACTATGCTGGCAGAGTCCTTTAGCAGCTCAGCTGCTATTTAACAACTGCTAGGCAGAAGCAGGCCTTGCTCCCACTCAGTGCAGCCCTAAAAATCTTACCTTCTTCCCTCAAAGCTGAAGCAGGCACTGCCAGTGGAAAAGCTGTTGTTTTACATACCTTGCTGTGATGGGTCTTTATGACTTGACTTGATGAGATTCCTTTAGTCAGAGGCACGGCACTGTCATATGGGGACCACAGACTGGCTGGTACAGAGCTAAGTTTCAGCAAGGTCTTGATGCTGCTTGGACCTGGTCAGTTCTGCCTTCCTGTTGTAAGGAAACAGGATGAAGAGGTGTCATCACATGGCCAGAGCAGAGTTTAATGGCAAAGGATCCTTCTACCTTAGTGTCAAAACCAACCTCCTTCCATTCTCTGGGAGCAGAAGCCTGTCAGGCAGGGACTGCCATAATGATAAAAACACCCTTCCTCACCTCCCTTCTTCCCCTTGTTAGGCTACTGTCATTATCCTGTTATAAAAAAGGGGAAACTGAGACACAGAGCAAGATGACAACTTGTCCAAGGCTTCTCAGGGCAGCCAGAAAAAGCCATGCTCTGTGCCTGGGAGGATCCTTTTCTGAATTCCCACAAGTGACCTGAAGAAGACCAGTGTGACCAGACTCTGATCTGCAGCAGGGTTAAGGACCTCTGTTAAAGCCCACTTTTTCCAGAAATGGTCAGCAGGAGCAAGACAGCTTCCCATTGCCTTGGAGGCTGCTTCTACCAGATAGACGAGGGGGAGGTCACTTCCCCGCTCCCTCAGCCCGGCCCACTTCTTTCCATAGCACAACTGACCCCAATTCAGGCTGCTGACACGTCCTTGCTCAGGGTGTTTCAGAGCTTCATTATTTGTGAATGCTTTTTTGTGTTGTGCCACTGGCACCAGCACAGCCTGTTCTCAGCCTGTTCCAGCAGCTCCCCCATCACTGAGGTGACAGACTCAAAACAAAGCATGGGATCCAAGCAGGTCCTCACTAGGGTCAGGGAGAGAAAGGAAGGGTCCTGGTGGATCTTCCTTCTTTTTCCAGCTTCCCATCCCAGCTTCATGCACACAGCCTTCAGTTGCTGCTCTCCAGACCTCAGTGCAGAGAGCTACTTGTTTAAAAATAAATATATGAATTTAAAAACCTTCAAATTGGGCAACAACAGACTGCATGGGGTTGGGAAAAGGCAGAAGAAACAGCTGAGAGGCTCCTGGGATACATCAGTGAGGAACAGGCTTGAAAACAGACAAAACTCTATATCCTGACTATGAGGCAGCCAGGCCCAGGGCAGGGAGCTATGGGCACCAGGGTAGTAAGTGCTGCCAGGGCTGATCCAATACATCTGCAGTTACCATGAGAGCCCCATGTTTAAGAAAGGGAGGCTTACTCTGTGGAGTTACTGTATAACCTGGCAGCCAGAGACTGGTACCTGAACTGTTCATTGCCCTCACTATCTCCAGCCTGTAGCTGATGCCAGGCTGAAGTCAGGGAAGAGGCTTAGGTATGTTCTCAAGCAACTTCTCAGCATGAGGGTAGGGGGGAAAAAAACAAGAGGGACTGAAAAAGAGCAGCATTCATAGGATCAAGCACCCACCTCATTCAGGAGCCTGCCTTCAACCACAGCCAAAGGCAGGTGTCCAGGGAAAAGAGGAAAAACAGGGCAAGAGATGCACTCCCAAATGCTCCTCCAGCATCTGAGTTTGCAACTCAAGTGCAAATGAATGACAAAAATACCTCAGGTATGAGACCAGAGCAGAGAAAAGCCTCCTGAGAGCTGAAAGCTGCAAAAGCATGCCAGGTAAATGGAGATCTTCCGAAAGAGCAACACTGTGCCATAAGCAATGGCATCTGTTCAAAAGAAACAGCCAGGACCAATATAGCAAGCTGGAACAAGCATCTCAGTATCTGCAACATGACCAGCGAAAGATACTTTGCTTAAAGACACTGCATGCTTGAAATACATCAAATGAAGCTCTGTGGCACAGTGTTCCATAATGGGAAGCAGCAGCCTGCGGTCTTTCACTGAAATCCCACATAATTTGGAGAATTTCTCATCAGTAACCATGGCTGCTTTCTGCAGGGTCTCATCCAGGGCAGTCACCCTAGCAAGAACAGTTTTGACAGGACTCTCCTTCTCTGTCCCATCAGCACAGCCATAACCCAGCTCTGCTGCACCTCTGTCAAATCCTCACTTCATCTGCAGCCACAGCGCTGCTCCCAGATTTCTATTTACAGATCACACCTTCATCACCGCCAGAAGGGCAATTGCCTATTTTCCCAATGACAACAAACACAGTTAATGATGTTGGTCCTGGGTGCTTTGAACAAAGAACAGAAACTCTCACACATCCATGCAGGGGTTCGGTCCTGACTACATAAGAGGGCAAAACTCAAAAGCATCCTTAGAAATACCCACAACCAGCTGAACTTGTTCTTGCTGTCAAAGGGTAAATTTTCCTATTTATTACGCATAACATTAATGTTTCATTTTTCTGTAGAGCAGTATTCAGATTTCTCTATAATAATTTTACAAATAGCCTCCTGTGTCAGCCAGTGGAAAACTATTAAAAAAGCAGTGCTTCAAAAGCAGGTCAGAATAACACAGGCCAAAGCTCAACAAAACAGCTCGTATCATTGAAACAATAAAAATCAGACTCCCATTGCAAAGTACCCCATGCTTTTTTTCTTTCCCTTTACAGTATTAACAGCTCTTTGCAGGTGTTCTGCAGGTGACTATCTGGAGGGAAAAGTGGCTAAGCAGGCACTCACCCAATCTGCTGTCATGAGGGCGGGTGATAGGGGGACACGAGCACCTGAAAGCAGAGCACAGCTTAACGTTCAAAGGCAGGGCATAGCCAAACAAGAAACTGCTGCCTCCATATCCTCAAAAAAAAAAAAAAAAAAGAGGGAGAAGGTTGTTCAAACTGTTACAGAGACTGCAAAGTTCAGCTTCGAATGCCAGTCACAAGCCATCTCACCCATGTGACATAGGCAGCCCTAAAGCAGATAGGGAAGGGAAAACCACAAGGTGCTGAGTTACAGTCTTTGCCATATCATTGCTGTGCCATTGCTGTCTGCTAGAAGACTTCACAGTACATTAGAAGCACTGTTGAATTAAAGCTAGACTTTTCAGACCTTAGCAATCCTACACGCTCTATTTCATAGGTGGAAATAACACAACCCATAATGCCAAGGGCAAGAAATCTCATTGGTTTTGTCCAAGCTGCTCTTTCCTTGTTACCTCAGTTGCTTCTTGTTGTTTTTCACCTTTTTTTTAACCACCAGACTTATGCACCTGCCCTTGATTGAGCTGACTGGTACTGCAGTCAATCACTCAACCCAAGGTAGAGGGCTAGGCCCACATTAGAGGTCAAAGTAAATACTTTCTGTAAATACTGCTCTGAAAGGTTTTGTGTTTGGGAACAGGTAAGTGTTTATTTTACTGGAAAACTGATTTAATTCATTGTTTTAAGTTTTGTTTTGAGCCACTGCAGAATCACAGGAAATCTCCAGCACGCAATAGAATGGCCAGCACACGAAAGCACAGTAACTCATTCAGAAATTATCATCTGAAAATTACTGTCGTTACACTTTATTATTTAGAGGCCTTGAGTGCACTGTCTGAGAAGACAACCCATTTAATCCAGTTACTTCTTATGTGTAAAACTCAATACCTACAGTCTAGACCAAGAGGACAGCCCTCATGCTAAGGGAAGAGATGCGTTTTATATCCTCCTCCATAAAACAGTGCGCAGGGCACAGAGACAAACACCTTTCCCTCACACCAGTTACAGCCTGCAGCATTGCTCAGTGGATTGGTCTTAACAGTAAAACTCTTCAGGCAGATCGACCAGCAATGCAGTGATATCAAATGGCTGGTAAGCATCAAGGATAATTCCAGCTCTTGGGCCCTTAACAGAAGAAATGCCTACAAAGGCTTTGCTCTGGCAAGGAAGCCCTTGAGAGGCTGATAGCCCTCACCAGGTTTTAATACAACACCTCACAGCTTTGTAAGCAAGAAACTTAGAGCTCATTGCAGAAGCAGGCCCAAATATGCTGTGAGATTACAGATTCCAGCAGCTGGAAACCAGACATGCATCTTACTTTCAAAGCACCTTAGGAGTAAACTGCACTGCTTTGATCTCAAGCGAGGGTTTATTAAAAAGAATTGGAAGTATTTCTGACTGTGTTTGTCCCAGACATAAATAAACTGACGTAGTCGCTCTTCAGGAAGAGCAGAAAAATGATGCTTTGTTGGGACTGCAGAAGAAGATTTACCAGTTTTGTCCCTGAAAGCAAAGGGTATGTCAGAGATCACCCAGCCCCGTCCAGGCACCAGCTGCGTGAGCAGCTGCAGCCTCCCATGACACCAGTTCCATCAGGCTGCTGGGGGTGAGAGCTTGTGTTAATTGCAAGGCTGAACACCTGAGCTCAGGGCAGCAAACACTGCACAGGGCAGCTTTCACTAACACACTTTGGTGGCAGAGGAAATCTATTTCCTTTATGTGAACAGAGAAGATAAACTCCCACTGAGACCACCAGATTTAGTAGCCCTTTGATGCATGTGCTGGGCTGGACTGAGAAGTAGGGGACAAACTACGTGGGTGTTTGATTCCTCAGTCTTTTCCTAGCAATGCCAGATTCTGTAGTTACACCTCAAAACTTGTCCTTTCCCCAGTGGAGCAATGGACTGGATAAGCAGTGAGCTCCAGGCACTGTAGGACTCTGCCCAGACAAGCTGTGGGTACTCCGTCCCTGGAAGTGTTCGAGGCTGGGTTGGATGGGGCCCTGGGCAGCCTGAGTTGGTGCCTGATTTAGTGGTTGGCATCCCTGCCCATGACAGGGGGTTGGAACTGGATGATCTTGGGGTCTCTTCCAGCCCCAGCCATTCTATGATTCTACGATTTTATGACTCTGCTGAGCCTCACTTGTTGTTTCTACACACAGATCATTTATTCCTCTGGTCAGACCTCCTACTGACACCAAACTGCTCAGAGATAGGGGCCACGTGCTTGTGCAGTACCTAGACTAGTGGAACATCTGTGCACCATACAAGAGAAGTTGCAAAGAAATGCTCCTGCAGGACCAGGTATGTTCAGAACTGGAGAAAAGCCAAGGGCACAGCAAGGCAGGGGGAAGCACTCCAGAGCCGAGGTGGAATTGGTGTGCAGTGGATCTGTAGTGCTGACCCAGGAGAGCAAAACTTTGAGGTACACATCCCAACCAACTGTCCTGATACCCCCGAAAGCCTTGGCCCTGCCAGATCCCAAGGTGACCCAAACAGAGTCACATCCCAGAGCTGTGCCTGTTTGCTGTGCTGCATGTCAGCAAGCAGAGGTGACACTTGGCTGCTCATGGGCACCAGTTGTTCTGAGCATGGGATCCCACAGGGACTCAGCTACACCTCTGCCTATGCCTCAGGCTGTCACCATCCCTCAGGGTGACTGGACACCACTGGTCTCTGGCTGCTGGCCTGGGCCAAGCACTCAAGGTTAACCCTGGTTGTCTTCCCAACACACAAATTATCAGGACATTTGTGTGTCAGGTGAATCAGAGCCCATCACCATCTCCCCTGTCAGGAGCTGAAGCCACCAGGCTGTGACTACCTGCCTGACAGCAAGCCCATACAGCAAAGGGCAGGCAGGGCCAACTTGCCCAGAAGTAGGCAGCAAAACTGTGATCTTTCCAGCATGGATGAGTCACTTCCCACCAGGCTATTAAGTTATTAAATTGTATTATTATATTAACATCATTGCCATTTTCAGGAGAAGATAAACCTAATTTTAATCTGCTCGTAATTGAAAGCTTATCAAGAGACTGGCTCCATCCCCACGCAGTGAGATGGCTTTTTATTTCTTCCTTTTCCCTTCCCCCCCCTCCACATACCACACTCCTAATGCTGATGAAAAGAAACATCTCTATTCATTAGAAAAAACAGCTTGGAGTCAACCAGGTCTGTTAACCTGGAGCTCAGGCTGCTAGTGCCCATCGGACCACCCCTAACAAGAAAATGTAGGAGCTGACGGCCCTTTCCTTAGCTGCTCGTTTTTATGGTGGGCACTTGACAGTTTCCATTAGGGGAAGTGAGAATATTTGAGCAGCTCGGGGAGAAAGTTAAGTATATAATACAAGGGGACTGTGTAGATTTTAATTACAGATTCCCCCAAAAATCCATAGAAACTCTGATTAAACTCCTAATTACTTTTAAAGAAGTGAATAAGCGGTCAATAAGATGAACAGCAGTCTCTCTCCTCTCTTTTTATTGTGAACAAGCTCCATGCTGATAGCACACTGCAGATGTATAACCACAGGCAAGCTAATAGGAGACCAGGGGGGAAACATTTCTCTCAAAACTCCTTTGAAGGAACTTCTGGTGACATACTGAGTGAAAGGCCCTCAAATCAATCAGCTCGCAGTGCTTTGCACCAGCAGAGGACATGCCCATTGCTCCGGCTATGGCTTCATTTTGCAGGGTCGTGTTGGGTTTCGAATGGAGCTCTGCTCCTTACACTAGCAACGCTGACCCTTGGGGGCTACAAATGGGTTTCAGGCCCTTGCCTGGCACATGAAGGTGATGTTCACAGGGATGTGCACACTGTCCTTTGGGGCTGGAGCTGGCTCTCCTGGCTGGGACCTTAACCAGAAGATGCAGGTGACCTCTGATAAAACTGATGGCACTTTGAGGCTAAAGCCATTCTGTGCAGTGGGTACAGTGCCCAGAGGAACGGGGCTCAGTGCTGGCTGGGAGCTCTCAATGTTTTTACCATATAAATAACTTTTGTCAGAGAAAACACACCTAAAGTAGTAAGACTATAGGGCTTGAACATCTGAAGCCTCGTTTTTCCTTTTTGCTTTTTTTATGGGGAGAGAGGGCTGCAAAACGGGATCTTCTAGGGAAGAAAAAAAATGAGGGAGGGAGAAGATTTTGCAGTGCATTGGAGAGGTAAGTTAAGTCCTAAGCCTTGAGCCAAGCGGACAGGAGGAGAGAGAAAGAGGCTTGGAAAGAGAAGAGGGTAAGGGGTTTGCTCTGCAACCTAGGCTGGGTAATAAGGCATATGTGGCTTCCAGTGACAGTGTGTGAATTTACAGTATAATAAAGATATATATAGCCATTTGGAACAAGCTATTTCTAACATAAAACGACTGTGTATATTGATTGCCCGAGGAATTTGTACAGAACCTTATTTCCAGACATATAACTGAGCATATTATTTACTCACCATAAAAGCTGGATAAATGGCCAGACTCCAGGAGGGTGTGAGGCAGTGGTAGCCGTTCATTGACAGGATGAATGGAAGGAGGTTTGAGCATGACAGAGAATGCCAGGATGCTGGAACAGATCCCACCAAGCCAGCAGCTTCAGCAAATCACTGCAACTGTATAGACCAGGTGTATCTGCTTGCTCTTCAAAAAGATGAGAACTCTTGAGGAGGCATGAGCCCAGTGTATAGGGAAACACTATTTCTTCTCTCAGGCATCACTGAATAATAAGGAATCAGAGACCAGCAAGTCCAGAAATCAGAGAAGACTCTTACAGGATAGCATATGAGCAATTACTTGAGGTCCCAAGCCACAGGAGCCCAGTTAGACCCCACATCATTCACTTACTCAATAATGAGGGAGAAATGACAGCTGTAGACCTGCCCCTGCCTTGCCACCCATGAGCCCAACGCCCACCTAGTTTGAGATTGGTCTCCCTCAGCAGTACTGAGAGCTCCTGCTTATTTCCAGTGCCTGAAAGGCATGCTATGGAGTTCAGAGGACCAATGCTTCCAGATCTCCTTTCTGCTTCCCAAGAGACCCCTAGGCATGCCAGTTTCCCCTGGAAAGGCTTCTTTGTCTCGTGAGCAGACGTGAAGGAAGAAAGAGTCAAAAGATGCAGGGAGGAATAGACAAATATCCTTTGGTTTCCCAGAAGACAAGCAAGCAGTAAGACCACCTCAGAGACAGGGAATTCTGCAAAGTTTAGCAGCTCTACTGCAATTATATTTGGCATATTGATAGTTTTGCCTCGACTTGTAAAGCGGGTGAACAAGCAACACTGTATCTTCAGCATTCTCCTCTGTACCTCCCTGCCTTTCACACTCCATTGCAATGTTATGTGTAAGCAATACCGAGTCCAGACTGAGATTCCCTAGGCAGGGACTGCATCATTTCCACATTCTGTTAAGTGTCCAGACAGTCCCCACATAGCTGTTACACAGAGACCCAAAGGACTGGCCAGACAAGCGAGGAGATCCTGATTCATGACTTCTGCTCATCAGCAAGGTGTTCTAAAATGGGAAGAAAAAAAGAAAAAAAAAAAAAAGAAAAAGGAAAAACAAAAAGAGAGAAGAGTTTAATAGGTTGTGTAAGGGTTGTAAAGCTGCCTTTATATTCAGCACACAGCCACTCTACCACAGCAGATCGTGGTATCCAAGAGGCTGAATATTCTTGTACTCCTGCTGCCACCTAAAGGAAATTTCTCAGCTATGTCCTGAAATGTCCTGGAATAACCACGTTTTTGTTTCCATGCTAGGAAGAGCTTTTAGCTGAAGAAAGATCCATTTGGAACATAGAATATTACAAAAGGGATGTTTCTGTCTTCCAGAAATCTGCTCCTGAAATCTACCAGTATCCTGGTAGATTTCAGCAACCACGACTGCCAAAGGATGGGACCAGAAGTCTTCTGCTGCCAACACTGCAAGGACTCCAGCAGTGATGATCTTGGTGGCCATGGTCTAAGGATACAGGCAAAGGAAGGTTTTTAGAGAGCAGTAGTATCTTTTGTTAGATAAGCAGGCATAAATGGAAAACCAAAACAGCTGTAGGGACAGAAAAATATCTTCTTCGCTTTGGGTTCAACACAGAAATACCATGAGTTCTTGTTCAGTGGCTCTATCTGAAGTAGTTTTCCTCAAGGCACTTGATTCCTATGTTTGTGTTCTCCCCTTTATTCAGGGCAGACGCTGGGTCCTTTGCTGCCTTTGAAGACATGACAAGAAGGTCAGGCTAGTTTAGAAATCTGGCACCATGGCCTATTCCTGGTGTTGGCTTCCTTTAATGCAGCTCCCTAGGACAAATCCATTCTTCTGAGATCTATTACATTTTTTATCCAGAATTGGGCATATTCCAATGGTGCTGGTGGTAGCTGGGCAAAGTGGAGATTTCTAAAAGGAAATGTTGTTCCCATATTGTGCATAAAATAGCAATAACTTTGTTTAAGCTTCTATGCTGAATAAATGCCCAGCACCAGAAGTTCTGTACAGTCAGCACTAGTGAGCCCAGGGAAATATTAAATTGCCTCGTAAAGTGGAAGCCAAGTGGAAGTATTACTTAAATGTTCAAAAAGTATAATTTGCTGCTTCAGATCAACGAATTGCCTTATTAAATAGAGGGAACATAACTACATGAGGGAAATTGGCTTTGCAATTTTAACTACAAAGTTCACATTTTAATAACTTATGTTTGTGGGGTAACGTAATGTATTCTGCTTAACTTTCCACCACGTATGCACATGAGGGCATGCATGGAAAAGCACACATATGACATTCAGAGTGGTCAGAAGTACAGAAAGTACAGAATGTGGTCAGAGTACAGCAATTCCATTGAAATGTATCAGAGAGTAGGAGCACTTGGCACAACTAGGACTACAGCCCTAAGTCAGGACTCTAAGGAAACTAATCATGATGATAAGTGGATGCTTCCCTATGTCACAATATGAAATGGAATGTTTGTCGAGAACAGGTAGCAGTGTGTAAGCTTCAGTGCACAGCACACTCTGATGTATCATTTCATGTCTAGAGAACTTATTATCTTCCCCAAGTATTTACATTTTGGGACGACTGAACACTTTGTTGTCCTTATTTCACAGAGAGTTAAGCTGAAATGCATATGCATTAAGCAATTTGCCCCAAAGTGTCCTACTGCTACGTGTCATTTGATGATAGCTGCTCTTCCCTGATGCTATTCAGGAAACCATTTGACTTCCAGCCTGTGACTAATGTCTTGCCTGAACAGTCTTGTCAGGAGATGTGATTTCTACATATGCTTTCATTCTCTGTGCATTCCACAGAAACTGCGTTTACTCAATTTGGTCTAATACTTTCCCCATTTATCCTCACTGGGGAATTTTAGCTTCTCTTGAAAGTAGAAACAGAAGCTATCTAGGGCAAAAGACATAGATGAATACGGCCTTTTAATTAAGTCTTCTGAAACTGGTGAAGAATTGAGAATTGAAGACAATAAGGATGATTTTGAAAAAGAATGAAAAACAGAAAATAGTCCTTTCAAAAAGGATTGTCTCCCTGTGACTCTTGTCTTCCTTTCCCTCCCAGAACATGCTCAGGTGCAGCCAGTATTACCACAGATACTCAAAATAGAGGCTGCACAGGTTCACTGATGTGCTGTGCTGCGAGGCACTGCGCTGTGTTAACTCCACAGCCAGCAGCTCTTGACGTCAGAACACATATTATATCAAAAGATGAAAACCAACAGGGAAATCAAAATGATTGGTTTTTATCTTACCATTTTGTTCCCCAAATGCCCAAATATGAAAATGTTTTTTCTCCAGTACCAAAGAGCATGTATTTTCAGCTACTTGCAATGAGTGACATTCGTACCTACCACCTGCTGCTCTCAAGGTATTGTCTACAGGCTATAAGAATTCCCAGAGCCTTTAAGTCTGAAAGTGATTGGGTAACTGACACTAAATATCCCTGCAAGGGCTCTGCAATGCCTCTCACTTCTCAACCACCCAGAAGTTATACCTGCGGTCCAGCCCGCTCACTGGGACGGTCTCTCTAGTCACTGCAAAGAGACCAACACTTCTAGCAGGCAATTCATCCACCCCTCTCCAACCCCTTTCCTAGGAGGAGATGCAGTTTTCTCAGCCTACATTTAAATGGCTTGCAGGTAGGGCAGAGGATTCCTGCACCAGCAGGCTCAGGAAGCTATTTGCCAACATCCTGCTGCAACACAGGCTAGGGGGCTTGCTCAGAACACTCTCCACTTCTGTTTTATCTCTTCCAGCAGGGTAGAATAAATATACAGATAAATAAATAACCACAGCAACCAATACCACATGCATATCCTTTCAAGACAGGAATATGCATTTTATATTCTAGCAATCTGAAACGTGTCTCTGAGGCCTCGGGTAGCATTTACATCTCAGCCAACCAAAATTAATTTTGCTTGCTTTTAACATCTCATAAAACACTGCCTTAATTCTTCATTCCACACTTTATTCCATAGTGTTTCATGCTGTGTTCTTACCTACATCTATTAATTTTTGTAATGGTACCCAGGAAAAAAAGCAATTAGGTTTGCTTGGCATGCTTTGGTTTTGAATACAAAAGAACCCAGGAGCTTTCAGTACCATTCTCTTCTCTAAAACAAAAATCCTCACGTTCTTTTGAGTTATGCCAGAACCATAACTAATGCAAAATCCTGTCTTTATGTCTTACTTGGTCTTTTCCCCTCCACTTCAATGCAAACTTTGGTGCTTCAAAATTCAAGCAATAAGGCAGAGCAACACCAGACACAAGATGCAGCATGCACATGCCAGCACTTGTAAGGCCTTAAAAGCATCTCTGTAACTTCTGAGCAGCAGGAAGATGGAGTCATACTGACATAGCTTTTTGGCTTTATAAAAAAAGCCGTAATTGTTCCTCAAGATCTTTGCCTTTTTGAAAAGCTCCACAATACTTCAGCTATCTGGCCTTTCTTGAGCCCTCAGCAGAAAGTTCTCTTGCTAGCATTGTTACTGACACAGAAAAAAGGAAGACAGGAAGTTAGGTGACAAGAAAAGCACTTAATTTTGGCTCAGCAAAGTGAAGGAGAAACTATTTGTGTTTTCACTCAGTTAACGAGCTGCCTGTGAAGATGTTCCCTTCCTGTTAACAGTCCTGTGTGCAGATGAAGAATTTCTGCACTGCATGTACAGATACTCATGTGGACATAAGCCAGTGTATTGATCAGAGGAAAAGTTCTCCATCAGGCATTAGGAGAAAATTCATCTGTGGTCTTTATTCTCTTTTTAGCACACGTTGCTGTGAAGAACCCACAGGCAGCAGTGGGAGTGATGCTGAACCGGGTGAGGGTCTTTTTGCCATTTACACAGGTTAGTACCCCCAAACCACATTGTATGGTGCAGGCCTCCAGCTGTGGTTCATAGGGAGGGACTGCATCACTTCTGACATGGGCACATGTTGAAGACTGGGATGTGGGGTGAAACCCTGCTTGGATTTGTTCCTGGTGCTGGAGCAAAAGAAATTGTGCACATACATTATCACACTTCACATGCTTGTCCAAGTGGGGGTTAGTTACAGCTACAGAAAAAACAATAGGCTGCAGAAAAGGAAAGCTGCTCTGGTGCTGTGTAGGAGAGGCCTTTGGAGCATCAGTGGCAGAAGCAGTTTAGGAACAGAGAAACCAGGGCTCTGCTCCTGGATGCTCTCTCACATGCACAGGTCCATGGGCAACTCTATAAAATTACTGCTTCACCTGCTGAGAGCTCAGTGTTAATTACAGAGTATAGACTGGGAGCAAAACCCAAGGCATTAGAGGCCAATGTGTTTAGGCCAGAAGGTAAAGAGGAGTACAGGCAATAAAAAGAATTGTATTAAAGGTATGAACTATCTAGCAAGGGAACCAGAAGTCCTATAAAAACAAAGAGAAGTGAGTTAGGAGGATTATTAAGGAACCGGAAAGAGATATTGAGTACGAGACTTACAGAGAGGCTCACAGAAAGCACAGGGCACTGTGGACAAACCTGCACTAGACAGAAAGTAAACAAGACAATTACTCCAGTAAAAATCATAGAGGCAGACTGAAGTCAGCGGGTGATGAAATAGGGGAATTTATGAAGCAGTTTTTTTCCTCCTGCCTCTTTGCAGGGAAGGGAGGGAGGGGCCCAGTGCTGTGACAGGGTCTATATCTCTGGTTGGGAAAGGGCTAGATAATGTGCAGACAGTAATAGAAGTGGTTCTGGAAAATACAGAGCATTCACCACCTCCAGATTTCTGAAATACTCGCTTAAAAGAGAAAATGCACCTAGCTGCTGTGAGGGAAATGAAGATAACAGACAGAGAGCCCAAGGAGTCTAAGGAAGGTATTTTAAAACATCCAGCAGTGCTAGCAAAGGATCACAATAGAAGACATGTTTTGATTAGTATTAGTACACATTCCTACTGTATTAGCACAGCACTGAGATACTCCAGCAGGACTGGAGGAACAGCCAGGCAAGCAGATGCCCTGCCAGCCCCAGGACTATGCAACAGCTGCCATGACCCCATCAGGCCCCATTTCATTGGGCACTTCAGAGTTCCTAGGTTTGGCTGATCCAAGCCCACACAGCAAAATAGGCAAATGCAGAGCATGGAGGAATTGGCAACCTGCTTACCTTCAGGTAGCCCTGGACAAAGGGGTAAAGATTTCTCTAATTCATTATAACAGCCAAGCAGAAAGAAAGGATGTGTTTTGGATGGCAGCCTTACAGCAGAACTACAGGAGGCCTCGTGCCCTAGCCTCTGACTGGGACTATAGGAACCTGCCAGTAGCTCTGCCTATCAGCCACAGCACACTGGGATTCACTGTATTTGATGCTTTCCACTCACAGCAGGAAACAGACTGAGAAGGTGAGAGAGGAGAAACTGTGGCACAAAGCTGTTATAGAGGCTTGGCCTCTTCCTTTGCACAGGCAGTTCATGGAAGAACTGGCAGTTCTTTCTTGTGGGTCCATAACAACTTCACTCAAGCCTGGGCAACTTGCAGGAAAGTGAGACATAGTACAGAAAATAGCTGCAATTGCACCTCTTCCTTAAACTCAGGTTTCTGGGTGGTAAGCCACAAGTGCTGGGGAATTATGGTGTCAAAACGCTGGTTTATTTTCAAAGGAAAAGAACAGACCGTCACCAGTCTCTGCTCTTACAAATGTTTCTGTGTGGGGTGAGTCTTACTGAACAACACAGCCCTCATGAAAGTGTCCAGAAAGGAAGACGTGCAAATATTCGAAGACCTCATTTCCCACACACTTTGTACCTTATCTCACGTAATGCCTGTTCCCACATACATACACACTTGATTTTTTCCTTAGAAACAAGGCAGAGCTGTTTTCCAGATCAACCCTAAATTGTCAATAGTCCTACACTTACTAAAAGCTGGGGATGTAATTTCAGATCTGTATGATCAGTAAGGGAATAAATGCCCAATGCTATCATGCCTATCTGGTAGCTGGTTCATTTCTCATGACCCACAGTTAGCCTCTAATTAGTACTTAAATAGTCACTGGTGGCAGTGATTAATAAGGTGAACTGCCATTCAGGAGACCTAATTTCCCTCTTGCTTCTTCTGCTGTGTCTATATGGACAGTAAATTATTTATAGTAAAGGCTATGTAGAGTGTGTCCACCTATTTTCAGGTTTTGCACCTATTTCCTTGGTAGTACTGTTCAGGCTCAATTTTCCAGGACATACGGATGTTTTGTATTACATTTCCCATAAGCATTAACTCAAGGGACTGTATGTGGCAAATTTACAGCTCTTTCAATTTGTCTACAGGAAGATGAGGAACATGACTGCTTGTAAATAACAGGTTTGAGGATGTAAATTATCACTCTGCTTCAGTCTGTCCCAGAGATTCTGAAGCTAAAAATGCGCAGTTCATTACCACACAGTAGTTAGCCAAGTTTCTGATAGTGTTAATATGCATCTTCGTATATCAATGACAGATGAAGTCGATTGGCTCAGCCCTGTTCTGTGCATGGGAGAAGAGGTAATGATGGCTGCAGGAGAGACCTGCACGCCCCAATGTGTTCAGGACAGCCTCATCTCCTTAGCTCAAGAACTATGCATATGAAGGGAGAGACCAAATACAAGACTCATAAAGTAGTTACAACCCCCCCTTCTTCTAAGCCCTCCACACATGTGGTCCTCAGTCAAAGAAGGCTATACCCAAGGCACAAAAAGAAGACCTTGGATGGAGGTAAGAGGCCTAAGGGATCCAAAACAAGATCTTCACCCAGCTTGTTCTGCAGGTTTCCATCTGATCACACGCAAGCGCTTCCCTAATGCTTGCCCTTTGGTAGTGAAGGCTGTGCATCTTCTACCTCCTTCCAAAATGCACTGAGCCTTAGGATATTGATTTGTGTCAGAAAGAGGGCAGAGTATACACAGCTGGAAGTGCAGAGCAGTGTCTAGCAGGCATGGGTAACAAGCTGAGTGATGGGTGGCACAGGCACGCTTGCAAGTAAATAATAAATCTGTCTCTTCTGTGATGCATGTTGCACAGCAGCTAATTCCTTCATCTCTGCATAGCTGCTGCTGAAGAATGGTGAGTGACTACACACTCCATGATGGCCTGCCCCTGAACACGGGATAGCAGTGCAGGGCCCCACCACGCTATCTTGACTTTGAAGAATATTATAGTAGCTTTAAAGCTCTCAGACATTAAGAAACCATTACTCACTGTCTCCTCGGAACTGATGGAGTCCTTGCCCTATGTGTTCTCCATTTAACAAATGTCACTGACTGTTTTACAACACACTCCGCTGAGGAACAGAGGAATCTTTCAATTCAAACAGAACTGAAATAGATTTAAACAGCAAGGAGCACCTCGTGCTTGCTTGGGAGCAAAGCAGTTCTGCAAGCAAAGGTCAGAGTAAGAAGTCCGGAAAGAAGTTATCCTGAACACAGGGACTTTCTGCTGGCAAACCCTGCAGCCAGTTACAGGCTGTGGTACAGCATGCTTAGCAGTAAGAGATGTGCCAAGCATCAGGTAGCAAGTATGTAGTAGAATTAAGGCTCATGTGCTCCAGCTTCTGCCCAGCTGCAGACCAGCACTATACTTGTTGAGCTCTGGATATAGCAGTCAGGCCTCCCAGGTGTCTGAGGCAGCAAAAGAGGACAGCATGGAGCTGACAGGGAACTTCCCACGTGGACAGCACCAGCCCAGACATGCTGTTGTTCCAGCTTCTGTGCAGAGGGAGATTAAGCTGACATCAAACCATCATCAGTTCAAGCAATTATTAAAATTTCCCAGTGTAAACCCAGGAGATAATGTGAAAGTCTGTAAATGTAGTCAGCGGTAATTGTGAACCTACATCCCAGTAATGTGAAGGACAATTAATAATTGCACTCTTCTTAATACAGAGAAAGTGCTGTATTATAGCTAAGTATCCTTTTTCCAAATCTGAACTGGACAAAGATAAAATGGCACAGCCACTCTACATTGCCATAATAACTTCCATTCCCTCTGCATAACGGATTTAATGTCATTATCTAGAGATAGCATGTGTTCCTATTCTTCTGAAATCATCTCCACTTTGTCTGTGGTTAATTACTTCGTATGAAAGCTGCTTAAAAATTATTTCCCCCAGTGGAAAATGTGGATAAAAACGAGAACATTCTGGTCTGAAATCAAAATTCTCAGTAGAAAACTGCTGGGTTTTTTTTTCCTTCTCCCCAACTGCACAAAGCATTCTATTAAAAGTTTTGAGTCCAGGTTTTCCAGTGAAAAGCACCAGTTTTCTCAGCTGCTTTGTTTCGTTTCCCAAAGAAGGCAGATGCCCTCCATGAGCCAATTTTTGCTATGTCAAAATTAATTTTGTATTGGCTGCAGGTCTGACCAACGCATGGGTCTCCCTGCTACAGCAGCTGACAAATACCCCAAAGCACTTAATATCTCTGACAGACACCGTTATTTCAATGCTCTCACACCGTGCTTTGTAGCAATACCCTGGGTTGTGTTCGCTTGGAACAAGCTCGGTGCAGGGGAGGATGACGTGCAGAACCAGACCCGGGGACAAGAGCACAGAATATTTTTGATCCTACTTCCTTGTTCCCTCAGGGTTGTGCCAGTGGCAGTATGGCAGTTCTCAGCTCTGGTTTCTGAAGCAGAGTGACTCTCTTCAGCTGCAACTGGAACAGACTTTTTCACCTTTTACCCTAGGAGCAAACAACCTTCCCCCGAGCCTCGTCAGAGCCATCCATTTGTGAAATGGCTGTGCAAGAGGAGCACAAATGGCAGCAGGAACTTGGATGCTATTCCAGGCTTAATGTAATAACAGAGGTGCTGCTCAGGAGTGATGTACTCTGTGTCCCTCAGTCCCTCCAAGATCCCAATTAATACAATTCCATTAACTTCAAAAGGTGTGCTAAGTAGTAATGCTCTGGGCCATTAATTCCAACAACGTCAGCATGCTCTTGCTATGACATTTACCTTAATTAGTACTATAACCCACTATTTAACTGCAAGCCTTGCAGGTAATGATTCATACACCACTCTCCCCTAAACAGAACTTTGGTCGCTCTATGCTAGAAACTGTAACCAACTTATACATGTTAAAAGGCTAGCAGCGAGGCACACGATTTAAAATGCAGTAAGAGAAAAGAAAGGGGTTTAAAAGGGTGTCACTGAAATTGTTGTAACCCTTTGGGCCTTGGTTACCCCCTTAGAGGTTTGCAAGGCTTCAGAACTGATTGTTTATTATGTTCTTAAGTGATCAACCAAAAAGCTATAGACAAGAGAAAGTGTCCTTGGGTAACATTAGTCTCTAGTAAGCTCTAGGCACCTTGTAAAATCTTTAGATGGATGAGATTCAGCTGAGAAGGATTTGGTCCCTTGAAAATGAGAAGCAAGGTCCTTATCCACCCAGAAAACAGCCCCTGAACTACTCAGACTCTCTGCTGCAAAAAATTGGTATCAGACATATCATTTTGTTTCTCCCTTAGTGACAACAAGGTTGTCCTTGGGGAGACAGATGGGAAGCCAGATTTGTAATTTAGAGTGGGGCAAGAACACCTACTGGCAGAGAGAGGCAGCTCTCAAGGAATCTGAAACACTTTGTGCCTCTCAGAAGTAATCTATTCTCAGATTGCAATGTATTTCTCAGCTCCTAATGAAGCAGTCTGCTCCTGTGGGATGTGTTTTTGAATGTCTTGTCTCAAAGGAAAGCCAGATGTGCAGGAAAGGAAAAGGACTCGTTCAACCCACCTATTTTTCAGAGACAGAGCTCAGGCTCATGTCTTAAATAGTGGACAATAACCAGTTCCACATTATCTGTAGCTTTTTCAGAGAGACATACACCTCAGGGAAGAGGAAGAGGCAGGGATCCTCTCAAGTAACGAGGGCAGGAGCGATAGGAATGGTCCACCCAAAGGAAATCATCTTAGTCACTATAATGCCTGCTGCAGCATAAGATCTTTGAAGGACAGACAGTCTTACAAAAGGAGCACGGGATAAAAGGAACCCAGAAGATTCCTGAAACAAAAAACAGGTGAGAACCACTGACATACTGGGGATGAAGAGGCTCAGGTCTGTCCAGCTACCCAGCACCCGTATACAAGGTTTTCCTTCTTGTCTCATACAGCAGCAGCAGCCAGAACAGCTATCTTACTATCTAAACAAAGCAATCTTCACAGGCAAAAGGATCAAGGCTCCCTTTATGTTAGAATCACAGAATCATAAAGTGATGGAATCACAAAATCCTAGAACGGTTTGTGTTGGAAGGCACCTTGAAGATCATCCAGTTCTAACCCTCCTGTCATGGGAAGAAGCACCTCCCACTAGATCAGGTTGCCCAAAACCCCATCCAACCTGGTCTTGAACAGGTTGAACAAAACAGTCATGCAGAAAAATGTAGCTTGATGGAAGGATACTGAATATTGTATAAAAACAGGAAATGTAACCAAAAATGTCATCCCCTTCAAGTTGGTCTGTTTGGAATTGGCCCTAAAAAGCAAAAGGGATTTGGATGCATACTCTGTCTTCTAAATGTTTCCTCTTTCTCCACACAGACGTGACAAACAGATGCTTCCAGTAACAATCCCTCCTGTAGTTAAATGAGATAACACGGACAGCTGAGAGATGGCAGAAATGTTGTTCCCGGCCCATCCATTTCCTTGTCTTTCCAGCTGAGACTGACAAGAAGAGAGGCACAGACTGCTACTTAGAGTTTCTGAAGGCAACACTACTCCAAAAAGAATTCAGATGAGACCAAACAACTCATTTCCCCCAGGACTTCATTTTCATCAGTAGGGAAGAAAATGCAACACACTCCTGCAGGCCCTTGACACTGAAGTCTGAGGGTCTCAATCTGATCTCTATTATACTCATGTATATCAAGTTTTGCTCGAGATTGTGACATTTCACCGCTTCAGTATTAATAAAACCCTAGATATCGCCTTCCCTGCCATGCATTCTGAATGGAGATGGAAAATGCCTTGATTATAATTCACTGCCCTTAACTTACATCTGTGAGCTGGTCAATTGCTAAAAGAAAGGAGAAAAAGTCCTAAAGCTGAAGGGGAGGGCTGTGTTGGTGCAGTAGCTGGAGCTGGTCTACCAGAACACTGCAGATATACCTGAGGATGACATTAACTGAGGGGAGAACAGTCAGCAGTCCTCATATCCCACCTCCTTGGCACATGGTTTGTATTCATATGTTGCCAGCATAGCCTCCTGATGGAACTTAGCAATGCCTGGGGTCTAGGTCAGAAATCCTGCCCTCGCCCACCCCATTGCACAGAACCCTGACTCACAAGCTTTTCTCATGTGACATGTTTGTACTGGGACAGCATCCACCCCAGTAGACTGACACCCTTCCTATGCTAGCATCCATCCTCATTCCCCGAGGCCTCTGAGAGCCTTAATGTTTCTGGTCATTCTCCAGCTTTCTGCTAGGGGCAGACTGAGGAACATTTCAGGTGAAAAGTATCTGTTTGAACCATGCTGAGTGTGGTGTTTTGATGGAGTAGGATGGGTTTTGCAGCCACCAGGAATTATATGCATTCCCATTCATTGTAGTCATGATCAGTTGCTCTCAGTTGATCTGAAAAGCAGTACAACATAGCAGCCAACAACGGGTTAAATGAAAAATAAGAAAAAGACATGGGCACAATCCCAGTCCTAGTGTGTTCAGTGCTAGAAATAGCTCTGACTGAGGTTCAAGCCACAGGATTTCCAAACAGCTCCCTGACCCCTCACACTTCAGGAAGGCTGAGACTGACTTTTGTGGCTTGAATCTTACTGCCAAAGTGTTTTTTTTTCACAAAGGCAAGTCTATGTCTATAGACCGTGCAGCCTGCAGGATCTAAAAGCCACTGCAAACTGCCCTGCAGTCCGAGGCCTCTTCCTAGCAAGACAGCTCACCTAATGCCGCTCATGTTTAAAGTGAAAAGGCTGTGCAGATTTTTTGAAGTTCTCCTCCTACTATCTTCCTCTGGGGAGTGGAGAAAAGTAAAAGCGTGATAGGAGCTGCTGGGTCTCCTCACTTAACATAGGGCTGAAAGGCAGGCTGGCTCCTCAGCACCACGAGAGAGCCACATCACTGACAGCCAAGTCCACATCCACACTCAGTAAACGTTCCTAGTCAAAACCACCCATAAGCATCAGAAAATTCAGCCTGGATTCTGAAGAGAGTGGCAAGGCCCAACTATACAATTTCCCATACTGCACTGAAAACAGCCTATCTGCAAAGAAAAGAGGCACTAAACAGAAGTGCCACTTCTTTCAGACACACGCTGCTGGCTCCAGAGGATGTCAGCTCTCACATATAAATTAGTCAATACAAAATGGAGAACCCAACACTGAAAAAAATGGGAGGAAATAATATGAGAGGCTTTTCTTGGTTCATGACTGGAACAGCTACTGTCATTTAAATTTTATTAGGACAGATTAAAAGGAGCCTTGGAGTGAAGCTGCTGTGATGAAGTGGTCCCAGGGTCTCAATAACTGTGATTGGCACCATACTGATGTGTCAGCCTGACAAAGTTATGATAGTTATTATGCTGGCCCTGAACCAGACCCTTCAGCCTGAGGAGAAATAATAAAAAATGGGGAAGAAATCTCTAGAACGTAGGAAGATTCCATCCAATTGGCACAGAGAGACATTTATATTTCAGCATTATTTTTTCAGAGGTGATATAGAGTAGACAATCAATAGTGCCATATCTGTACGGATCTGACTCATCCTGGAGGAGTCTTTGAGTGTGGCCTGTAGGCTTGGTGTGTGGCTGGTCCATGATTTCCGTCCCCTGCAGATGCAGGATCCCTGGGATACAGGAAGGAGCAGGCTGAGAAACCTGAAGACCAGTTCAAGGCAGTGCTTACCTTGTGCATCTTGGCAGTTTCTGTCCCCGAAATGGCACAGCACCTTAATGAGTCAGCCTTTGCGCTGGCTATGGAGAGCCTCTGGTTTTATGACTATCTTTACCATAGGTAGGGAATAAACGATTCCCTGTGCTGGTATCACCTGGAAGTCACAAATGCCCACCACATGTGACCAACTCTTCCAGTACAGCTGTAAACATCTCACTTTCTGCAAGCCGCTGCCTTTGAGAGGTCTGCCTGCCTTCGAGATCTTTTGACGCATGCAGCCAACTCACCGGCCCTATTACACAGCACATCCGAGCGTAATCTCTGGCCCCAAGAGGCACTGCCTGCATAAGCACAGCTAACAAACAGAAGCACAGTGAGCCCTTCTCACCAGCCCAAAGTTGAAGGTGAGATGTCTTTTTAATAATAGGGTGTTTGGAAGGATTTATAGGCTCTGGCTGTTTCAATACACAAATGACAGTATCAATCAGAGCCAGACAGCAGAGGAGGAAAGCAATATACCTGCTAGGTGAGGGGAATGCTGATGTAAAGCACAGGCAGGAGAGGCTGAGACCAGCAGGAGCTGGTCTGTGCCTGTACCTTCCTGCCTGGTGAGAGAGGATGAGCTAGTAATAAATTTGAAAGAAAAATTGCATTCTGCATCCCAAGAATATTTGGGTTGTATTTTAGGACCAGCTAAATCACTTTGATTCTTTCTCTTCCCGTCTCAGGGACTCTCTGCCTGCTGCTTATGTAATACCAAAGGACTCCACAGAGGCTTATTCCAGCTCTGCCCCTCACTGAAAGGTGGTAGATTCAGAATCATATTGTTATGTGCTGCAGAATGGACACACATCTGCATATCAGACCTAGACCTCTACGATTCCTCTGCCGATATAAATGCCAAACATGCTAGTAAAAATCCATCTATTTTCTCATTCAGAGGGTGGAAAAACAGAGGCAGTTTAGTTGCAATAGCTACATTCCTTAAAGACACATTGAGGAAAGAACAGTGATTTGAGGCAACCAAAGATACGCAAGCAGATGATAATCCCACACTGCAGCAAGCATATCCTGTACAATATCGCACGTGAACTCAGGCAGTCCGGGGTTACCTGACAATTGAGCCAACTGGCAATCCACAATACCTCTGCTCTGGTGCACCCCCTTTGTGTCCTTGCACATAGAAGGGCAATAGGTGTAATACCAGTGCCGGATATTCTGTACAAGAATGATGCTTGGAAAAGGGGCACGAGGTCAGAGACATTGTTTTCATAACGCTTGATTTGTAATTCCAAGGCAGAACAGGAGCCTCCCTCGCCAGCAGGATTATTTTAATTCAAATTCATCCGGAGAGAACTGTTTAATTTGAGGAGGTCAGGGGTTCAGCTTACTCTGTGTTTGCCTAGTAACTGCACTGATAATATCTAATACAAATCGAAAGGAAACTTGCATTCATGTTTTTTCAAGATTTTCAGCAAATCTTTTGGGCAATGCTCCCCAATTAGAACTTACCTGGAAACAAGAGAAAGCTATTAATTTGAGGGTTTAATTGCCTTTCTCCATTAGGACAGAACACACTGTACACTCAGTCCTGTGTCCCACTCCTGTGTCTGCTCCATTGAAACAAGTACAAGGAGGAGGTGGGCTCCCAACACACAAACATTTCTGCAACTTTGAAAAAATCCCGTTTTGGAATAAAACCCAGGCTCTCTCCAATTCTTTCTGAAAAGAAATGAATGCTTACCTTGGTGACTAGGGGAGATCAGCTGAGATGGGAGAGGTTCCTCGAGTCCAGGTTGGCCTCACAGCAGATCACCCGCATTTCCTGATGCCCATATGAGTGCTGTAACTCCCACACTACACACTTCAACAGAGCATGCAATTCTTCCTCTGTGTGTCCTTGATCCAAATGGAGTTTAATCAAAACCACCTATCCTTTTTACAAGTGTTTTCTGAGCAAAACTATTTTATCCACTTCAAGTTGAACAGCTCCAAACCACTTGTTGCATTGTGCATACTCTGAAATTTAGGAGATCAATAGGCAATCAATCTTTGCCTGTGTTCGTAGCTACAGTAAGACCCTTTACTGCTGCCGACTCCTTTCTTTCTACATCCTTTTAGAAAGACTTCTGCCTCAAGCTTCTCTTTGCTTTCTCTTTGCTTCTCCATACACTCATGAGCAAGGTCAGCATCTCATTCATGGAATAGATGAGGAAAAACAAAAAGAAGGATGAAAATACACCTCTCTTGCAGAAAGGACAGCTGAACTTGTTTCTCTTCAGGGCAAACCAAGCAAGTACCAAAGGCACTAACTTTTCCTTGGATACAGCCTTGATGTCCTAGGATACTAGCACACGGGGAGCGTGTCATGAGCAATTGGGTTAGCAGAGCCATCTCCCAAATGGCACAGGGCTGAGCAGATCTCCTAGTGGTCTGCACATTGTACGCAATGAATTCCATCCACCTTTCCTCTCAGTCTTCCCAGCATAGGTGAGAGAGCCCATCCAGCACCTCATCTGTAACCAGCGCACTCCTTGCCAGAGCTCACCTTTGGGATTTAGCTTTGCTTTCAGTGCCACTGCATGGCCGGCCAGGGGACTGGCATTTGCTCCTCTAACGTGGCATCTGCCCACTACGCTGGCAGTGTTACAGATGTGCAGCCCAACTCCCAGAGCTCATCATAGCTGCTGCTGTGTCAGGGATACAGAGCAGTACAGTCCAGAAGGCAGGAGAGACTCCTTCACAGACATGCACAGTTTGACAGATGACCCAGGCTTTGGAGATGAGATTCATGTTTTCCTTTAAGACTCTTGTCCCTAAATATGCATAATTAAGTCCTTACAGAAGGATAACTCCATTTCCCCATCAGCACACTCAAATTAGTCACCAAGCACTCTCCCTCCATTTCAAGAAAAAAAAAGAGAACAACTACAGTTTCCCAGCATAAGGGCCTTGCAGTCACTTCAGAGATCCTGTGAAAGAGCTGCAGCAGTTTCTCCCTCGTTCTCCAGGGCTTCGGGGCTCATTACAAAATAACAAATAGACAGGGTTTGCACATTAGGAGCTTTTCCAAACGACAATCTTTCTGCAATTTAAACAGCTTAGAACACAGCAGGAATGCAACACAATTTGTCTTAAATAGAAAAGGCTCCAATCTGGCACTGTTTGTCTTAGAAAGTGGGTCTCCCTCCTAGGGTTATTCAAGTTACACAAAACTCTGTGTCACCATACATGTGTGGAGTCTGATGCTGAGCAGTTTCTACTTGAGAGGGAAAGCAAGGCACGCAGGCCTTCTGAAGGGTCACTTGGTGCCCTACAGCCCATCCAGCTGAGCAGCTGTAGGATAACAGGCATCAGTTTCAAGCAGTTCTTAGGGTAAAGCTGCTTCTTGTCTGCACTCCTAATACAAAATGTACACCTAATTCTTCCTTGTTGCTGTAAGCAGCAGCAACTGGTGACTCTGCAATAAGAAAAAGATTAGAGAGCCCTGTCATCAGTCTAGGTTTATTATGCTGAAGACCTAGGGGCTTTGGACAATGGCTCACAACCTATAAAACACGACGATCACAAGCAGAAAATTTGAAGATTCTTTTTTACAGGATTTTTCAGTCAACTTCAAGCCTTTCTCTACTCCAAGCCCCATTAAATGTCTTCCTTTCCTCCCTATAATTTGTCATGATTTAAACAAACATCATTTTCTAAAAAATGTGTCATGCTGTATTCTGAGGCTGTCAGAGCAAAACATTCCCTGATAAAGTTCTCCCTTTCATTTTGGCCCAAACAATTCACTGAACATAGGCAGGTTCTCAAATAATTTCCTTCCACAAAACTGTATTTTTCAGTGAACTAACTATTCCTCAAAAGGCATTTCCCCCTCTCCTGATAGTGTCTACCATTTTCTTCTTTGATGTGACAAGTAATAGAAGACAATAAATTGAGAACAAAACACTCCTTTACTTTACCACTACACAAGCAGCTCCACTCCCAACCTCTCTTTCATGTTAGACACAGGCTTCTCTGGCTTTCAGAGACCTGAAGTTTCTCCAAACAGAGGAAATAACTTGCCTATAGCCACACCAAGTCAGTAGCAAGGCAAAAGAGATCACTTGCTTTGCAACTCTCTGCTTGAACAACAAGACAGCTTTCAGAAGAAGAGATTTATTTCTATAGTTTCCTGATTTGCAACAGAAGTACCACCACAGGGGTTAGAGTGAGGAACAATCATTAGAAATACCAGAGCCATGCCTAAAAGCACCAGTTACAACTGCCACTGTGTGAGATGTCAGTCCCACACCTCATAAGAGTCAAGTCTTGGTGCAGAGGACCTGTAGTCTGCACACACAAGTGAAGGGTGCAGTGGGAAGCTTCAGCCCCTTCTGAATGTTGACAGGGGCAGTGAGAGAGCATCCACACCATTCATTACATATTCCCACAGCAGCAGACCAGTAACTTACCTAAGCCAGACTTTCTCCCCTGATTTCTATCGACTGGGAAACCACACTTCATTTATGCATATCTCCCAATTCTCCCTAACTACTGCTGAGACTTCCTTTAATGCATCACTGTGTGCACTCTGCCTCCTTCCACACAGGCTGGAAGTAATATGGGCAAGGGTGTGTGAAAGAAATTTCTTTTTGATCCATCAGATAAATGCCATAGAAGGATCTAGAGTCTGACCATAAGGGGACATGGACACACTACATTTTGCCTATTTCTAACTCCTCCAGCTCTGTGAAATCTCATAATGAGTGGTCAGTCTTGTTGCCCAGAAGCCCAGTGCCGGTCAGTGCTCAGCAGTGAGTGGATGTTATGCCCCCTGACTCTGTGGGAAGCCTGAATTCTGGCAAATGGCAAGTGGAAATCTCACCAGACTCTGTGGGCATGTCAACCCAGACAGGCACATGCCCACCAAGCTCCAGCCTGCCTGGCACAAACCAATTCCCACCTGAAAATGTGGCTGAGCTGGCACAGAGCTCACACTCAGAGCAATGCTGAGCTCCAACTTCACCCCCCACAACATGCAGCTGACAGCAGCAGTGCACGAGCACAGCACACACCTCTCCATCTTCATCCAATCAAAGCACCTACCATCTGGCTTTTTGTGACTGTGCTGCACAGATATATAACTTACAGGTGACCTTCTGTGCTGTGTCATGCTGATGGTATTTTGCAGCACTGTTAAATTAGGCCCAGAGATATTTAATGAGCTTGTTGCCTCGTTGGGTTTGTTGGTTCAATGCACAGGGACAGCTTTTCCCCCTTCCCTTCCACCTTCCCTTAGTCATAGTGGATAAAAGGCGATCATCATTATTTCTCTAGTCTCCAATGAGAAACACAAATAAGATTTGTATGTTTTCTTTCCTATTTTCTCATGATTAGCATTCTGCTAGGTGGCCCAACCCAAGGAGCTGCAAGGGCATACAGCACCACACAACACGAAACCTCAGCTCAGTGCTCCACCAGCACCAAATTTTCCAGTAGCCAGCAAGCATGATGTATCACATCGGCTCCTCTGCCCTTGAACTGCTTGAGAAACACAAGTCTATAAAGGATAAAAGCCCAAGTTATGGAGGGGGAGAGACGGGGGAGGGAAAGAAATCCACAAGGTACTGCATGCTTTTCTGGCTGTCCATCTGACTTCTGACAGCAGCTGGGTACAGGAAGGGCTTCTCGGCAGAAGGGATGAGGGGCAGGCTGCTCCTGAGCCCCTATTTCTGTTGGCCTCTCCCTAGACTCATATTTCTCCAAAACAGCCCTGGGTCGGTTGTTTCCTCCCAGCCCAGGCTGTGCCCGGGTCTGCCGTCGCCACGCGTTGGTCGCTCTCCAGCACCGCGTTCTGCCCCTCCGCAGAGCCCAGAAGATGGCGCCGGGCCCTCAGCCATCGCAGCCCTCAGCCGTGGCCGCGCGCCACGGAGCGGAGGGGGCAGCTGCGGGGCGCTGAGGTAAAACACGACAGAGGAAACCTCCTTGTCCCCAGGGCAGCGTTAAAATAAAATAGCTCCTTGCAATGGCCGCGGGGGAACAAGAGCTTCTTGTTTTAATTTTACATAAAACCGTGCTGGTTGGCACTAGGGGAGCACTCCCTCAGCCCCCTCCAGCTGTTATGACAGCCTTTAACTGGCAAGGTTAAACCGTGGCCTGAAGAGATGAGGACGTTAGCCAGCTACGGAACAAGCTTTCTGGCAGCAGTCAGAATGGTTGAGGGAACCGGCATTAGTACAGCCTGCAAATACCAAGGCAGGACCTGTGACTGCGCAAATTCATCTTTGGATCCGGCTGCAAAGGAGCAACCACCTCTCTGCCCTCGGTCCTCACCACCTTGAAATTGCCACTGACTGATTGCCAAACAGAAAGAGTGCAGACTGGGGGTTCCTGGTTAGCTGAAACCAGCCAGTGCTTTCAGGCAGTGACAGGAACTCTGTCAAGCAAAGCTTAGCTTGACAACTGGGATTAGGCACTTGCAACAGACCTCAGGAAACAGAGGAGAAGACATCCACTGAGAAACAATAGAAATGCAGCATTAAAGTTTTTTTCTACATGACTGATTCTTCAGAAATGTTTTTGTTTCACAGCTGCTCTTGGGAGGGAGATTCGTGGGACTCACGGCAGTATCTGGTAGAGCTCAGGGAAGGAGAAGGTTCCCTTCAGGAGCTGTTATCTTTATCTCTCATGCAGAGAGGTATACATACAAATCAAAAGCAAAGCCTGGTTTTACAACAACATCACAAGTACAACTGAAATACTGAAAGCGCTTTTAAAGAGAGGAATCAGAGAACAGAGCTCCTAAACACCGGCATTCTTCAAAGACAACAAAGCTGGGCAACTGCTCGATCTGGCACCTGGCCTAACTGCAAGGCCTTATCCCTGCAGGAGGAGCAAAGCAGGGGAAGTTCCTTGAGAAGAAGGTGAGGAGAAGAAGAGTAGTAAAGCTCACAGCATGGCCGTGAGGGACCCTACGGGGGACAGAGCCCACCAAACACAGGGCTCATACAACTGCCTTCTGACTGTTTGTACGACTACAGGGAGTCAGAACTCCCTCAGGAGAAATGCCATCTGTGGGAGCTCCATCCACTCCACTCAAAAAGCTCCATTCTATTTTTCTTTTTTTTTTTTCTTTTAATCCCTACTAGTAACATACTTCAACTCCTGTATGCCTAGTAGCCAGCATTCTGATTATAGGAAATGACAGCACCTTCTTTCCTAGGCAAACATTAAGAAATCCATCAGTAAAAGGTCATGGTCTGGACTGCTCTGTGGAATAAACTTTGAAAGCCCTCTGTGCTCCGTCAGTCCTAATCAATACCAAAAGCAGCTCTCGTGGTGCTGGTTCACATCCCAAGCCTTTCCAGTCTCAGTCCAGGGTCATGGAAAAACTGTCTGCTGCCTTCCTTGGCAATTGTCAAACTGGGGTTGCACAAGTGAAAAGGCGTGCAGCATGTGAAAATAACAGATGTTAGACTAGTACATCCTGAGTAGAACATTGTAGGGTTGCACTCCAAACCGATTTGCTTCTGATTTCCTTTGAGCAAGAGAATGGGGAATTGAAACATTCCTGAATGCAGCACCATCTTCTGTCATGTACACCAATTCCCCAGTGCCAGTTTTAAAGATGCACAAAAGTTCCATATGTGCTTCACAAGCATTTAAATGTAGCTCTCTGGGGAAAGACAAACTCTTGGGGAAAAGTGTGTATCTGCAGGAGAAAGGTTTGCCCAGAGAGGATACAAACCATTTAACCAGATCAAATTGGTTGAACTTTCTGGGATGCCAGGTTTAGGCTTCTGGAAGCCTGCAAGCACATGAAGTGCAAATATTTTCACTGGATGAGGACTTGTAACTTCAGTTTAAACAAAACAACATGCCTGTTATACTGAGACTCAGTGAGGGCCATCTGTTCTGCAGGGTACAGGAAGTCAAGAGCTGAGTGTGGTAACACAGCCAGCAGAAACTGTGGCCTTGTCGGTGAGGAACTGTCCTGTTGGCAATCGTTAGAAGAGTGAAGTGCAGGAAGACCAACCAAACCACACCACTCATGAGGAATAAGCTGGGAAAGGGGACTTCTTACATGACTGTGGATGTAGAAATGACTTTTCAGTGAAGAATGTCACTGGGATATTTGTACATTCAAGTTCTCATTTTGGCCAGATTGAGGTGAGTTAGAATTTTGCAATTAATTTAAATAATGGTCAGACTTTACAATCCATATTATTACCCTGAGGCATTTAAAGCCATTGTAAATGAAAAAATGAAAAATTATCAACCATTTCTCCCTTGCACTAAACAACTGCCCTTCGGTGAACAATTGCTGCATAACAGTTTTGTTCATTCTTTTGAAGTCAAGACCAGAATCTACTGCACCAAATGCTCGTTCTTCAGAGCTGTCTGTATCTCAGCATGCACACAAAAGAGAGTTAACAGCAGGCCTTGCAAGCACATGGTTTTATCTTAACAGAGCTAGAAAATTATCAGCTAATTTCTGAGAATTCAAAGCAGCCAGGTCTCAGACCCCACTCACACATGTTGCATGTGATAAGAAGCAACACTTTCATATTTGTGCTTGTTTGCCATTGTGACTGAACAGGTAAGCTGTTTTACTGCTAAATACATCCTGACAAGTCTTAAGCTTGCATCTCTGAAGAGTTACTTTGGCCCTGCTGTAACTAACAAATAGCCACCACACTGTAGTCTGGAGTAAGCAGAATTATGACTGGAGACAAATCTTATGCTATCCATACCTGGCTTCACAATTAAATTCTTAATTGTATCATATCCGAAAGCCTCAGAAGGCATTCGAGAAAACACTGTTGTAACTTCCAGTTGTTTTGTTGTTTAAGAATTAGAAATACTGAAGGTGGGACCAAGATTCTAGCCAGAAAAATCTTTCTGCTAATCTCTAGAGATAGACAATTAAACTATCATTAACTCTATGTAAAGCTTTACAAATCAGATTACAAAATACAATGAAATGATGCCCTTGACAGATTCATCAGGACACACCTTATCAATACAAAGACACTATTTGAAACAGCTTCTAATGAATCATTTTGTGCCAGAGATAAATTGTCTCTGCCTGAAGGGATTCAGCTCGTCTATGCCAGATATAACAGTAGCAACAATATATCCCAGCTTTGCTTTGTATTGCAGATAGGCTGATTTTGTGATGACTCCCTGTCAACGCAGGCCAGACATAGCATTTAGTCAGGTGCCAGGGATCAGAGTTCAGATATTTCTGTACCAGATGCCCCTTCCAACACCATCTAGAGCTTCAGCACAGCCAGGCTCATTTGCTTCAGGACAAAATAGAAGCAATATTTGCTTGCTGCTGGCGTGGGTTAGTCAGCACAGCCTCACCTAATCCCGCTCACCCACCCTTTGTTTGTGACTCAAACGTTTGCATTTTGTGTTTTTTTCTTTCCTCATGAACTGCTAATGCTGGAGGCTGGGAGACCATACAGCTGGGTAGTTTATGCCCTGGCAGGACTGTGAGCTTGAATGTGCGACTAACTCAATCCTTAAGGGAAAAGGACTACCAACTGTGACTCCCCCAGCTACGCTCTCTTCTAAGATGCTCTTTCTTTATGTTTTGAAAGTGGCACCTTTAGAAACACAGGGCTTTATTCCCTTCTGTCAGTAGAGATACAGCAAAGGCCTAAAGTACTATTGCATCAAATGGACCAGAAAGTGTCAGGGAGACTCTGTGGTGGCTTTCCAGTACCTAAGGAGAACCTATGAGTAGGATGAAGAGGGACATTTATCAGACAATGTGGTCATAGGACAAGAGGCAGTGGGTTTAAAGTGAAAGAGGGAAGATTTAGAGTAGATGAAAGGAATAAATAATTCACCATAAGGGTGGTGAAACACTGGCATATATTGTCCAGAGAAGCTGTGGTTGCCCATCCCTGGAGATGTTCAAGGCCAGGTTGGACGGGGCTTTGGACAACCTTGTCTAGTGGAAGGTATCTCTGCCCATGGTGGAGAGTTGGAACTAGATGGTCTTTGAGATCCCTTCCAACTTTTAAGTAGTCTTCATCCTTTGGCCAGTGAAGATCGTTTTGGTAGTAAGATGGCAGCTCTGGCTGCTGCTGCAGTGGAAAGGTGAATGGAAGGAATTTCAGTGCTCTGCCCCATGAAACCAGGCTAAGGAGGTTTCTGCAGAGCAGGGAATGGGTATATTATCACCTCCCCATACAATTAACACAAACCTAAATACTCTCTTCCATGAAAAGAGAAGGGGAAACTACGTGCTACTTCTGCTGCCCATAATGAGGAACTCGCTGTTCTTTCAGGGCATCTCCTCACTCTACCTGCAGCAGCTGCTTCCTTAGGTGGTTGGTGTTTCATGTCAGGAACATATAAGGATTGTCCAGCCTCCCTGAGTTCGAAGCTGTATGTATAGAAGGTCCAGTGCTGTACACGTCTGAGAGTGGAGCACAAGAGGAAAGATGTTGAAAGAAACCATGGGCAATGTCTGTGGTTTTGTGCAGCACTCGCCTCCCTTAGGAGCTTAAGGTGGGGGAGAAGCCTGTGAAACAAGGCGGCCTAATTCACTGCAACAGTGGCATATTCCAGTTTGGGAGAGCTGTAGCAGCACAGGGTGTTACATTGTGTGGTTTTGTCACATGAGCAGGGTCAGGCAGCAAGGATTCCTACTGCTGAGCAATTAGTCAGCTTTGAACAGTCACCTCTCCTTATTGTGGGATGACCAAAATATTTCCTTCCCTGCCAAGCACCCTGCCACTATCCCCGTAAACTGGAAAGCTGTGAGAGGTGCCAAGGCAAGTACACTTGAAATTACAGTTTTCGTTTAGCTTGGAAAACAAATTTACCATTGGTACTGCCCCTCCTCCTTGTCAAAGAAGTACAAGGTGAAGAAAAGCCAGCCGTGAGGAAGGCTTTTGCAGCTGAGCATCTATACCCGACAGGAGGTCTCTGTGTGGTGTGAGCTTATGATAAGACCCAGAAAGTTCGCAAGCTGCTGCAGCAGCAGGAAAGCATCTGTATCTCTGCACTTCCAGCAACCAGAGTACCTGTATGGGGATTGCTCTTCAGGTTCCAGGAAGCATAAGGTCACCAGCACCATCAAACACATCTGATGGACTATTCGATTACAGAGATGATCCTATTTGACAGCGGCTGAAGTTACCCGACCATGACTGTTCTCCAGCATGGCGCAGACAACCTCACACATATTTTTGTTAGATTTAGAGAGATTTATGCAGCATAAGCACTTCTTGTTTCCAGAACAGAGGTCATTTGGATCAAAGGCTCTGATGTAACATGGTAGCTTCTTTGGTTCACTCAGCTCAGAGTCTCTCTACAGAATTATAAACATAGCTAAGAGATTATGAAAACGTTAACTAGTTTCTCTCCTGGGGACTTCAATTATCACCTGTGAGTAGCTGTTGCTTCATCACCAGGAGGGAGTCAAATGGAAAGTACAATAGCGAGGACGAGTTCTCAGCTTTGAGCAGTCATTTTGTTTCACAAATGAACAGGGATAAAAAGTCCCCACTAAGCTTGGTACGCTCCTTCCAGATGGTACTTTCTAAAATACACTCATTGTGGCAAGAACTTCTTAAATAGATTAACCGTCTTGCATCCTCTGCTAAACATAGCCACAGCCACTGATCATCAGTATCCTTGAGAAATACTGTATCTGGGTGAAGGTTACTAAGCAAAGTCTGGCTGTATTTGTAAGGAGGAAAGTAGCTCAAGTATGTGAGGAGCACACATAGCTGCTAATTTACGTGGAGTTTTTCCCCACCCACATTCAGATCACATTTGACAATCATTTTTCTTATGACCATTACTTATTGAAAAAAAAAAAAAGTATTTATGAAATGTTAACTGTTTCTTTTGGTAATTTTTGCACAGGGAAAAAGGGGGGTAAAGAAAAAAGGGGGGTTATCATGCAGAACAGGAGCGGGAGTTGTTCCACCCTGTGATGGGAGGGGATCACAAGCATGCAAACCTTTCCAGAAGACTTGCTTTAGGACTGCTAATTCCCAAATCATCTGTAGTTAGCCCGACCCCAATGCTCTGACAAGTGTCACCTCGAGCAGTGCCACTCTTGTGCCTATCCATTGTTCTGATGAGAACTACTCAGAACAGCTTTTTGCCATAGGGGTAGGTGTATCTGTGTGTAGAGATGTTGGTGTTACTGTGAAGTAATGCGATATTCAGTCTGGCTTTGCCTGTGTCACAGTCTACAGTCTAGTAAGTGAATCACCTATCTCCATTATCTCATCATTTCAACAGAACCACAAACTGGCACAAAAACTCTTAATTTGAAAGGGAAATCTCAATCAGACATTGGCCTTTAAAATGTCCTTAGCTTTAATGAGCATTGGGCAGTGGGGGATTCTATAACACTACTGTAAATATTTGGATCAAGCCTCTGGTAAAAGCTAAGATCTTTTTTTCATGCATTGTTAGTGTGTAGCAAGTCAAATGTAACAAGGAAATCAGTTGGGAGGTGATTTGGCATTTCAGGCTGCATCATCTCCCATGTCTCCACGAGAACTGTGTATGAAGATGTCCATGAGTATTTATTGCAAAAGTTGTGGCAATTAAGGGGTGGGAGGGAATTGCAAAGTTTACTGGAAACTCAATACATCAAGGATCTTAGAAAAGGTATGTCCAAGGAGGTGAGCTCAAGCTTCATTCTGCTGGTTGCTAAGAGGAAATCATTGTGCAACTGTTTTGCAAGAGCATGGAAACTGGTAGAACAAGATACACAGCATGGGAAGAGAAACTAAAGAGATTAAAGAACAGTTTAGGTTGTTGCTGGATCTTAATTACTTTTTTAAGACACTCTGCTTTTTAAACTTTAAACAACAGCATGAAGAAGACCTCATCTCCCATAGGGAGACGATAATCCCCTGTTGTGTGTATGCACGTTTATGAGAACAAGGCAGGTATGAATTTTCAGAAGACAAACCAAGCTGCACAGAAAAGACAGCATATGGAAGATTAGAGATGGAAAACAGGTTCTGTAACAAGGGCCCCTGTTTAAAGCAAGACAGGAGAGGTCTCTGTGGCTAACTCACCAGATTTGTGTTGTACATCAACAAAGCCTTCTCTGTTGAATGAAAGGCTCCTTCATCTTTGCCTCTAACCTCCATTCCTTCCTTACCACAGCAGAAGGATTTGCTTTTCAGAGAAGGAAAAATCTGAGAACACACTAATTTTCTTCTATGGATTCAGAAAACCACAGAAACAACTATAGCCCAAGTCTTTGCTGTTCCTAGCAGGCCAGACCCTTCGCTACAGCAGATGTAGCAGAGTTTCTTATGAAAACCCTGTATAAAGTTGGAATACCTTCTTAGGAACTGAATAGTTCTTCCTGCTGACACAAACTGAGTGCTGTCTGACATTCAGGAGCTTTTCTTCACCACCAGAACATGCAAACTATGAAGTAAAATTCACAGTAACGTTCTTCTAGAGCTTACACCAATTCAGCCCATTCCTGTGCACAGATAGCTGGTAAGCAGAGAGCTGCCTTCAAACACCCAAGTCATTGTGCATTATTCTCATGCAGGGGGAACAAAGATCACTTGGGACAAAACTGCTAGCCAGCTAGCAAACACCTTGTCACCACAAATTCATTTAACTGGGCAGAATAATAGCTGAAGATTTGTGAAGACATAGATCTGTCAGTCCTCCCTTTCACGTTTCAGATTTGGTTGGGTATGGATGACTGCCCCCTTATCTAAGTTTGAAGTCTAAACTGGGGAAGAAGTCATTATTTCACACTTCTCCTCATTTCAGCACATCTTCACCTTCTTTTCTTATTTCCCTTATCTCCTCCAAAAAGCAGGAATGTAAATTTTAAGAAATTGCAAAAACCCTTTTTCAAAACTCTCTCCTTCATTCTTAATTTCAAATCATTTCAGAAACTGATTTGAACCCCACATCCTGCCAGACCATCCCCAGGTCCTTACAAGAATAGCTGAATGACTTCACAAAATGGCGAGGGAAGGAATTCACATGAAGGCAAGCATTCAGCCTCGGAACCACTGTAAGCCATGTCAATCTCCTTTCTTCTCTTGACACTTCATTTTTGCCCATCCTAGGTGTCCTCATGGCACTGTTTAAGAAGGATGTTCTCAGAAATATTTGTATAGAAATTGCAAAGAAAATCAAAAGTGTTGACCAGAAACAAAGCAACGATTCTGTGGCCCAAAATCTTGAGAACATAAGTGAACTACTGTCTGAGATGATCTCTTCATCAGAAACCACTCATGAAAGACCCAACATATAATTCTGCTTAGAAATACTGTTGCTCCTTTCTCAAGGTGATGCACTGTCTGTTAGCACAGGAGCAACTTATTAACGCTTTTTCAGAATAAGAGACTTTACCTTCCATTTCCCTCCAAAATACTTATGTAATAAAGTTGATTACACCATGTGTCTTGACATTAAATTCAATGTTCATTGTGCTCCAGCTAACATTGATCTAAAGATTTTGATGGAATAACTGGAGAAGTCCCTGCTTGGATAGCAAAATCATTTTCAGAGATCATGCAGGAAACAAGATTATTGCTTACCATGCAGCTGCATGGACATTATATAGAGCCTGATGTTTATGAGAGCTTCCTAAGGGCACTTTACAGCACTGTGGGCAAGGATCTCAAGAGCTAATTTCAGATAGATGTAAAACTACAAGTAAATGGCAATCTCAGCGTTAGCCGTGGAATAGAGCAGCGTCAAGGCTGTCCTCAAGAGATCACCTTAGCCTGTCCCACTGCCCCAAGGCAGGGTTCATGGACAACAAGAGTAGGACAGAGATCTTAAGAAAACTGGAAGCTGTCAGGCAAGGTAGCTGCAATTAGCAAGTATATATTATCACCATATCAGAATTTAATCACAGTTGAATACTGTGACCAAAAGAGATAGTTACTAGAAAAACTGTACAAATATCAGGTGCCATGAGGAAAGGAAGGCTCAGGTGGGCTGTTTCTGCAGTAGCCCTTAATGCTGCGGGAGCCACAAGATCAATTTCAGTTTCCTGTTGCATTGGTAGACATTTCTCATTTATCAGTGAGAGCGGCATGCAGATGTTCCTCAAATCCCAAACATACACAAAAGCTTCGTTATGTACCCATAAAAACTGTACGTAGTCTTCAGATGTATCTACTGCTTAGAGATACATGCACACATGCATGCTTCGTATCTCTGGATGTAAAGACAAAACTGCCAAAAGCAAGGAGATGGAACCACATGTATTTCAGAAGACTATTTTTGAAAGAGGCACTCAGAGGTTGAAGGAATAGTGTTGCAGATAATGATTTCATTCATTGCCAGTTCACACAACAGGAATAAAAATGACTTTAAAGGTGAGGAAAATAATTTTCAGGTCAGAGCCTAGGGGAAAAAAAAGAAAATCCAAGACCAAAAAAGCCCTAATCTGTTTTCCTGCTGCAAGAATACCTCTCATGCTTCCAGATCTCAGTGCAATCACTTTCTCACTTCTGCCATTTGATAACAAACTCCAGGAAGAGTTGGAGGTAGCTCAGCCTGCTCAGGAGAGCACACAAAGCAAGCCATAGAGGAGTAAACGCCCCACGCAGGTCACAAATGAGACCCAAGCCAATATCCTCTGTAGAACAAAAGATCCAGGCAAGCTCTTTAGGTTGCTTGCCTGTGCCTGACACTTACATAGAGAAGGGGAGTGAGAATGCATACATTTGGACTGCATCCAGCATATAGCACCTTTTTCTTCACACATTCAAGGTCTGTTATCTTTTTCCTCTTATCTCAATAGGAACTCTGTTCCAGAATCTTATCTCCTGTGCTGATATTTAAAGGGAGCCTTTCATGAATTATCACAACTGTGCATTTGACAGAATACACCCATTTAAGTCACATATTTATACTGGGGAGTGACTGACTCGCCTCTAACCACTTCGTACAAAGTGATGTACAAAAGCTTAACAAGGACTCTTCCCGTTCTAGAAAGCTTCTAACCCAAAGATCAAAACCTAAAGATAGTGCAGGCTTAGTTACAGTCCTGAGACTCAAGAACTTGGAAAGCTGCTTTACCTGCAGAGCTATATTTAAGCACCTGTGTACATGTGAATACAATTATACATCAGACACAGGCAGGCTGCACTTGCAGTAGTTTTTTTTTATTCATTTTCCTCTGAAGGATGAATGATTATAATTTAGAAATATAAACACTTACTCATGATTTGGATCCTAGCCTAGTCAGCACTGCCATACAGCTGCTCAATCCCATATGTCCTAAATGCATGATTGTTCAGAAAAAAACCAGAAAAATTAGCATTGGCCTGAAGGGAGGCTTTGATGCAAACCATTAGGGGTCTGGGGAAGCCAAAAAGAGGACACTTCACTTTAGGACATGCTTTAACACAATTACAGATTAGCAGTAACAGCTCAGATCCTCCCATCGTCATAGCAAACCTCACTAGCAGCAGGTGCCAAGAACAAAGTAGTCTGCTTAAGTTCCAATAGCAACAGTTACAGTTCATCCGAGAACTCAATACCCTAGAAAAAGTCTTTATTTACATTGCATCCTATCTCAAAATTGCTCATTAGCATTTTCTTCTCCTAGATCTGTTTAATCATGGTCATTAACATGAGTTTTTTACCTTTAGTATAAGCAGAAAAATGTTTTGTCTTACGATACCATCTTTAGAAAGCTGAAACACTAGAAAGCTGCTACCTGGTGTAGATCATAGCCAAGTGCCATAGTATGGGGGCAGAGAGCTAAGCAGATACCTTTTCTTCTCTAGTACAGCATGGCTTGGCAATTGCATTTGGATGCAATCTGTTACATACAATCACCTGTCACTGGCATTGCCGTAAACTTAAAGCAAAGCTCTTAGTGAGCGTTGTCTCAATGCACACAAAAGCAACAAATGCCCAAGTCTTGCATACTGGGTGGGGATTACATATTAATTACAAAGAAATAGAAAGCAGGAAAACTGTACCTTTCAACTACGGTAAGTAGAAGGTGGAATTTTAACCAGTAAAAACAGAATCAGACAATAAAATGATAAATATTGCTTTATTAAATTACTTTTATATCCCTACAAAGAAATTTGTTTATTTCCATTACAGAATTAAATGGAGGAAATTCCTTGCTGTCTCTGCAGTTACCTAAATTTAGATACAAAAAGGCTGTAAAAAGACCGGCCTATTCAAGTTACATAAAAAAGGCAGAGAATAGACAAGTTCCCTCAGGAATCTTGAGGCTCAGAATATAAAGTCCTATAATACAATGAAATTAGGAATTCAGCAATGTGTTGAACAATTGTAAACTGTAACTGCACAAGTGGACCACATTATTCAGCAGTTTCCTTAAAGGTATAATCTGTGAACTGAACAAAAAGCGTAGCTGACACAGCAGACCTCATTTACTCACTCTCCCTTTTATGCCGTCCAAGTTAAAGCTGTGAGATCAGCACCCAACATTTAAATGATAGAAAGGAAACTTGCCTCCATAAATATCAGAAATTTCTCCATCCTATAACTATTATATAAAGTAGCTAGCTGTTACAAATCTGTTACAAATCATTTTCAAGTAACACAGGTGGCTGAGGCAAAAGAATTAAAATCAGATCATACAAAATTTTACTGTAAATACAGTAATTTGAAAGGTAAACACATAACCATAGCACTGACAATACATCAATGCCGCTGCGTTATGGACTCGATGTGTCAGTAGAAAATTAGGATGCCTTTATTATCAAAATCAAGGACATTCATTCCAGTCTCTGGTTATCTAATCTTAGTGCAAAACAGATGCTAAGACATATTTAGCAAAAAAAAAAGGTGATACATTTAAGGCCAAAGATGTGTTCAGTCATCACTATCGCTTCCAGATTCACTCAGCTGCAAGTCATTTCCTAAAAGAGAGAGTCATCATATTAGTCATTTTCAAGGAAGTATCTTTCAAGATTTTCCCCTTTCCCAATTAAAGGCTCACAACCCACTCGATATTAGTTTCTACATAAGCATAGAGGCCAACTCTTCTGTGACAGAACCACAGAGACCACATTTCTGCAATTCTAAAATCTTAGCAGGAGAGCCATTAGCTTATTAGTCACAAAAGCATTTACTATTACGAGATCACAACAGCTGACACCTATCTTTGCCACCCACATTTCCATGCTTCATAAATGGGAAAACTGCTAGCAAATGCAGTTCTGTGAAAAACAAGTTGTAGGGTTTTTTTTTCTTTTCAATAAACATTTGAATGCACTCAGCTGTGCTTGAAAACAAAGCCATGTCTCAATAAGAGCAGCAGTTCTTTGAAGTACCTTTTAAAGATGTATCAGTGACCTACTATTTCAAACAGGTTTTGGAACGAGTGAACAAACAAAACATCAAAAGCAATTTCACACAGCACTTTAATTTGGAAGCTATATATGTATTTCAAAACGGGAAATTATGAACAGAGACTACATTGTGCTTGCAATGAATGTCCATAAGCTTATGGGATGGGAGGGAAGGAGTCAGAGAACACTAACAACAAAAGCAAATACAGCAGTATGCCATAAAGAATCGGTACCATATCAGCAGCACCCCATTTTTGTTAATTAAGAATTTCTTCCAGCTAATATGGTTTTCTTCACACCTCTGTTGCCAAACAGCCATAAAAAAATTAAACATGCATCCCTCACATTGTTCAGAAGTGAACTAAAAAGCACAGAGAATGGCTGAATCTCTGGAAGGCACAGTACTTTCACGTGTTCTTTCACCCCCCACAGATCACTTTTGCAGATGGATAAGAGTAACCTCAATAGGGTAAAGCCAGCAAGACACCCAGATCATATGTTTGGTTATCAGGCATAACATTTCTGCTAGAACACTGAAGTCTTTAACATGGCTGCATTTAGCCTTCCTGTGTTTTCCACTATGTCATCACTACAGCTTAGGAAGCGTGGTACGTGATTCTCTGCAGCAAAGCAGAAAACACTGTTTATATAAGACGAGAATAGCAAAGATGGATCTTTTCAGCAATCTTTAAAGTACTGTTGTAGTCGTTTTTCCAATTCTAGAGAGAATATCTACAGCCATATCATTTATAATGTTTAAAAAGCAATTTTTAAAGAAAAAAGTAATCTGTTGGAAATTATTCAGGACAACATATTAACCTGAGAACAATATTTCAAGGCACAGAATGGCATTAGCAAATTAAATTCAAGCGTTTATCACTCAAAGGAAAACAATAAGAGTTCTTGGAAATCCTAATCCTATTGTGCACTACCTACTTTGAGAGATGGTTGCAGTAAGAACAAGAAGATAACCTTCCAAATAATGATTCTGCAGCCTTCAGAAGTTATTTCAACACAGTTAATAGAAATTACACAAACTGAATAACACCAGCCAGAAATACCAACGCTTGTGAAAACCAGCAGATGGGAAAAGCAAGGACTCCAAGTTCCAGAGTCAGAAGTTGTACATTTGGATACATTTCAGGGAAAACTTTCTGGCCCATCTTTCTAACCCTACCTCTAAAAGAACACGTTCAGGAAGATGGCAAAATAACAGAGACTAGAGTTAGTAGTTTTCAGATAGGCTTGGTGCAAAAATGGAAGCTTCATTTAATCAGGACTCTGAAGAACCATCTGCACTCAACTGTACTTTGCAGACAGAAATAAAGCAGGGGAAAAATGGGAATTCAGTCCTCCGCAGTTGCCAGTGCTTACTAGTAACGTTAAACAAATGAAATAGATTACCCTGCAAACCGGGACATTTCCTAAACTTACAGATCTGTGGCTATAATACATTTGAATTCATGCAAGGAGTTATTTGGGACAGGGAAAATCAGAGTGTCAGCGTTTCATAGATCATAGTTGGTACACCAACACCGAGCAAATACAAGGAAAAGTATTTCATGACAGAATCCAGAGAACTGAAGCTGTGTTGAAAGTCGAATACATGAGACAATGCCCCAGTATAGTCAGTGTACCGATTTTTCCTAGAAAATTAGACTTTGCTTAGCATAACTCTCATTTACAAGTAAACAAAGCAACATATGTTCAAATATTTGTAAAGAGATTAACTAGCGTCAGCATTTACAAGCTTTGTTATAAGGCAAGTTGTGAGCTTAGATCAGCTTCTGAAGGGAGAAAGAGAAAGAAGCGGGATTTCAGGGGTGAGCCTTGCTGCTGAGGGTAAGGAGGCAGCTTTGAGCCCTGGATTCCTGAGAAGGTAAATTATTTCTATCTGATAGAAGCATTTTGTTACCATGCTCCTGTGTCTTCCAAGTTCCACAAAACCTCAACTGTACGATTTATACACTTAAGATGAAATCTCTCTCTAACCCTTTCCCCAAACTTCTGCCTGCATTAAGCAAGCCAAAGAAAGCTTCACTAATTACTAATCACGGCCTTGATTCTGCAGAGGTGCACAAAACCAGTCACGCACATGCATGATCAAACCTCAAAACAGGATTAGACAAGCAAACTAGTTGTTTGTGCTGGCATTTGTTGCTTCAGTGTTTTATTTTTGAAAAACATTTGAGATGAAAGAAATGACTGTACAGGACCCCAGCAGAGAAATCCTGCCATTCAAGCTAGAACCATATGCTATTCATTTAGTGCCTCCAGGTTTCACTGTTATTCACCCTCTCCTACCAAATTCCCTCACCAAGGGAGCTAGAAGAAACACATTCTCCTTCAAAATGACTTCCTTAATCTTTGTCTAGTTGAAGTGTATTTCAAATGTTAACAGTGCTCAGGTATAGAATCGAGCAGTCAATAGAACTGGGATCCTCACAGAATCAGGCTGGAAAGGAGTTTAAAGAACGTCCAGTTCCAATCCCTCTGCATTGGGCATGATTGCCACCCACCAGATCAGATTGCCCAAATCCCCATCCAACCTGGCCTTGAATATCTTCAGGGATAGGACATCCACAGCTTCTCTGGGCACCCTGTTCAGCCTATAAAAGAGGAGACTGAGGGGAGACCTCATCACAGCCCACAGCTTTCTTACCAGTGGGAGAGGAAGGGCAGGTGCTGATCTCCTCTTTATGGTGACTAATGATAGAACCCAAGGGAACAGCATGAAGTGGCAACAGGGGACATTCAGGTTAGATATCAGGAAAAGTTCTTCACCATGAGGGTGTTCAGACACTGGAACAACCTGCCCAGGGTAGCTGTCACAGCACTGAGCTTGACAGAGTTCAAGAAGTGTCTGGATAACACTCTCAGACATACAGTTGGATTTTCTGTGGTCTTGTCTAGAGCCAGGAGTTGGACTAAACGATCCTTACAGGTACCTTCTAACTTAGGATATTCTATGATCCTAACATCCACAAATACTTCTCCTCAGGGCTGCTTTCAATGCATTCTCCATACAGCCTGTGTTTGTGCTGGAGACTACACTGATCAACATGCAGAACTTCATGAGGTTTGCACAAGCCCACCACACAAGCCTGTCAAGGTCATTCTGGATTGCATCCCCTTCTCTTCAGGTTGTTGACTGCACCACACAGCTTGGCATCATCAACAAACTTGCCAAGGGTGCACTTGATCCCACTGTCCGTGACACTGACAAATATGTTCAACAGCATCAGTCTCAATATCAACACCTGAGGAACATCACTTGTCACTGGTCTCCACCTGAACATAGAGCCACTGGCCACAACTCTGACTGTGGTCATCCAGCTAATTCCTTATATACCAAGAAAGCCTTCTGTCAAATTCAGGTCTCCCCAATTTAGAACTAAGCTAAATAGCTAAGCAAGCTAGTTAAGCCCAAGGCTTGATGCTAGAGACAGAAGGTTTCACCTGTCTACATAGCTCTCAAGCACTAAGTCATCAACTTCCTCTGTGATGGCTTTGATGTTATCATGTTTCAAGCAGCATATTCTCACTATGACTGTTGGAACTAGTAGAGTTGGCCACCTGTACTCTTAAGAGTGTTTCTCAGTGGAAGTTTTGCCAGCTGGGATTCTGTCACAGGAGGAAGAGCTTCATCTCATTTTCATAGCAGCTTTAAATAAAGCATGAAGAATGGTAAATCTCATTTGTGAATGAGGGTTGAAACAAATGGCATATTTTGAAGTCAAGCAAATTACAAACGAAGACATTGTTTTCTACATTGACAGTAAAATGAAGATAGCATTTAGTTCTTGGCACATGAAGTCACAAGGCTTTTCCATCTGATCTTATCTCTGATAACACAGTAAGTAACCACAGATATTTAAGTATTTAAATACTTGCTACAAAAAAAACAACACTAAAAAAAACCAACCACCAAACCTGTTCACGTTATCTATTAGGTGCTGAAATAGAAGTAGGCCTGCCAGAGTCTGAAATTTCAATATAACCAGTTTACATATAAATGATAAGCCTTAAAGATACTTGTTTTCAAACAGCTGAACACTTACAACTTCTACATCTGAATACTCCCCCTTATTTAGGTAGCAAACTTGAGACTCTATGTACTGATTTTTTCCCCCTCCTCTGTCCAAACTCTCCTTTCTGGATGACACTCAGCAACACATTCCAAGCTGTGCAGCAACCACTTCTTGAAGAACACAGCAGCAGCTACTCTTCAAATGACACTTTTAGTTGGTTGAATTGGTGGAATAAGATAGTATCACCTGAAAATAAACAACTGCCTTCCTTATATGCAAAGGAGAGTTTTGCCATGTTGTCCAGCTGGGACAGTGCCATGAATAATAGTAACTGAAGTAGCTAAGAATATGCCATCTCTTCTGTAATTCAAAGTACTGTTGGTGTGGTATCTTTCCCATAGTTCTAACCAAGAAATTACATGTTTTGGGAGTACCCTGTAAGTTCAAGTACTTTCATTACAAAATTACTGTTCTGCAGTCTCAATGTATATAACTGGGAGGAAGCCAGAACAGCTTAGAACTGCACCAGCTTTAATTTAGTATCTCCTGGGACCAAAAACCTTCCAGCCTAGCATCTAATTCAGACCTTGGCTGAACAATCAAACCTTAGCATTGCTTCCCACAGCTTTAATTAAAACAGAGACATACTTAAAAACAATATGGTTTCCTTTCAGAATCTTGATGTCTGGAATTGCATACTAAGAAAAGAACAGCCTTTGTACTTACGTAGTGTATTCATCATATGACCACTGTTCTCCTGGGATCTGTTATGACTGGCATCTTTGTCAGGGACAGCCTGATGTGGTATGGCAGACACAGTAGGCTGTGGCTGCAGATATGGCATTGACATGGGAAGAGAGGGCCTTGCTTCCTCATCTTCAGAATCACTGGAACTATTTTCACTGCTTGATGAAGAGGATGAAGAACTTTTGGAGTCAGATGAACTGTCAGAACTACTCAGCTGATCCATGATGCTGGCTTCTGCTTTTAGTTCTGCAAACAATATGTTTCTCAATTAGCATTATCATAGTTGACGTATAGGAGGGACAAAGAAAATCATCATTAAAAAAATCAGATACACAAATCAACACATTACTGAGAGGAAAAAAAAAAATCAGAAAACCTCAGAACAAAGAAAAGGGTATAAGCAAACATCTAGTTTGTCATGTGGTTTTCCTCTCCCAGACCTTGGGTAGTTTCTCCCCTTTCAAGTCAAGCATGAGAACAAGGGCAACTGTGAAGCCAAATGTGAACCCCACATTCCACAAGGCAATGCATCCCACGACCTTTAATTTCTGTAACTAGCTAGTCTTATATTTTCCCTAGCTCTCTAAAGTTGTCTTTCCCTGATTAAAAGCTGCAGTTACAATCACAGAAATAAGTTAGCAGCAGTATATCAGTAACTGCACTCAAAATACCTTCCAGCAGATCAGCACTGCAATCAACATGCACATGGACAACATGACATTTCGATCAAAATTAAGCCAAGCACACAAAATGTCCAAAGGAACCATCTACAGTTTCACATTAGGATCATTTCATCAAATCCTTGTTTCCTTGTTCTCTTTACAGATTTGGTGAAAAAAGAAAAAGCTAGAGCAACAAGAGGGAGACAAGAAATACTTGAAGTTAACACATCAATCTTGTGTTCTTGGCAAAGTAACTCACCTGAATATAATATTTAGAATGATATGGCTGGGAAGATTGTGTTGCACAGTCTGCATTTTTGATAAATAATAGCTAAAATTCAACACTGAGGAAACTAAATTTTGCACAGAGTACACATAATAATTAGGCAAAATAGACATGCTGCTGAAGTGAGAGGTCTGAAACAGACCCCTGAACCACGCTGGATGGATATCTTATGCATCAACTTGAGGAGTAATCCAGAGGGCAAAAGTTCACCATCACACAAGGTTGTGCCATTTGCTATGATGGTCTTACAAGCACTTGGAGTACTTTGATATGGCAGACATGAAAGGCATGTAGGAAGGTAGCTCATCTTACTTCACATCCATCTAATATGGAAGAACATCTTGAAGATGAAAGTGATCAAAAAGAAAGATTGTTCAAGACTTAATCAAATCAAGAAGGGAGGAAAAAAAGAATAAGCTTAAACACAAACTTCCATGAATGCTTCCAGTTCTGCATTATCAAAGGTCAGCCTAAAGGAAAAGGTGTTTAGGCCAGTCAGCCTTACCAAAGGCCAATCTAAAGGAAAAAAGGCACTCAGGAAAAGTGGCAGTTCCTGAAATAGTTTGTCCTTGAAGTCATAGCCATGCTAACTCAACGCCAAGGAAGAACAGAAAGTAAAATAAAAGACCATGTTGGCTATCTGACTCAAATATAAGGAAAAAAAGAGGTAAAAAATTGGAAGCATCCTGCAGCTAAGGGCAAGCATGCACAACATCAGCACAGAAATAAGCCAGAAAATCTAAGGCAAAAATTAGAAAGGAGCTAGCAGAAAGATCAAGATGATACTTCAAAATAATTCCAGAGAAGAAAGGCCAAGGACTGATCTACCACCCATCTGAGGCTGTAAGCTAATCAAGATATAGCACTCAAGTACTGTACACCTAATGCCTCTTCCTCTCTGCTCTCACCTGTGACTACTGATTAAAAAAGTAAGTTAACAGTATCAAAAACTGATGAATGAGAACTTTGCCTTGAATCCTGAAACAATTGAATTTCATTAAAAAAATAAGTACTTTCAGACAGAGGAAGAAGGGCTATACACATACCGGAGGAGAAATAGAGTGACCTTCCTCCCGCCCCAGAAAATGAAGATAGTAACAAGTTCAAAGTAGTGTACTTAAACAGGAATAGTCAGTTACACAACCACAGGATGAAGAATGATTAAGCAGGCAACACTTTGGAAGAGCCTGTTACAGTGGATCGCTAAACACAGTTCTACTGTATCGTGCTGCAGCAGAAATGACAAGCATTACACTGAGATGAGATACTATCTGGTCTTCATATATGAAGACAGTGCCAGTAAGCCAGCCTTCTTGCTCAGAGCAGCGAGGCTAAAACCTCAGCCGAAACAGGAACTGGTTTTTGGCACCACACTTCAGGAAATTTTTGAACTAGCTGGAAGATAGCTAGAGGAGAGCGACAATGAATTAGTGATCTAGGAAACTGCTACAAAAGAATGAACCAGATGGCATCATTTTGAAGAAAGAATGGGAAAGACATAGCAGTTTTCTGAGTACATTAGGGGCTACTTAAAAGCAGTGGAGTAATCTGGCCTGTACTTACACAATGAATATAAACCATAAGGACAACAAAGCCCTGCAATAAACTGCCAGGGAGAACTCAAAATCCATCACCAGAGAGCTTCAAGAACACGGTAAAAAAAAATCATCAGAAATCTGACTTTAGGACAGAAGGATGGACTAGGTAACCCTAGGAGGTCCCTTCCAGCCCTGTTTCTCAATTATTCTGCATTTTCTTAAGTAGCACTCAAAATTGGACTGGCAGTACAAAAGAGTTTGATGTATTTTGACAGCCACTCTGGTATCTCGCAATGTGTTCAACACTCCCACTCCCCAAAAACAACAGACCAACAAGAAAAAGCATTATTTCATTTGCTGCACTCAAGCTTTCCTTTGTCTTTGCAACCCCAGCTCTATTCTGATACTGTTCCATAGCATAAAAAGTTCTGGTCAGAGTTTAAACCCAAAATAATAAAAAAAATCTTTATAGTGACACATCAGAAAAACCTATTTGAGGGAATTCAGAACATCTTTGGAGACAGACATCAGCTCTGATTGAAACTGTCACCTGCCAGTATTTCTGTAGCAAGTAATTACCACCTGCCATTTTCCCTGCCCTCCAAAAGGTAATAAGGCCTGCTACTACACAAAAATACATGTCTCACCCAACCAGTGCCTCAAGAACACAGCACACAGCACTGTTCAAGAGGTGATTTGTGCGGGCACTTGCTTTATTTTTTTCCCCCACACTTGAATGTCATCTTTCACAAGTCTCATCTGGGAATTCAAAAGCTGAGTTGTAATGCACTGCAATCTATACGTTTGCTGAACGCAGAGGAACAGAAGAAGCTGTGTCAAAATGGGAAGCGAGTGCACAGGTTCCAGTACCACAGTACAGTCTACTTTCTGCTTGATTAAAGAAGCAGCAGGCAAAAAAAAAAAAAGATCAATAAAAGCAGTACAACTTGTGGCATTAAGCCTAACGATTCACCTGATTTTAAGGTTAAGTTTCAAATACTGCTTTGCTACCACTCGAACCAAAGCATGATGGCAAAGTGCTTACACAGTCAGCTTCTGGAGTGGACCTCAAACTGAAACACACTCTGCTCTTAAAACATCCTAGTTAAGAGCAAAGTTTCTAAAACTCATATAGCAGTGGAGTTTACCTCGCTCAATGTCATCCATAGGAGAAGAAGGAAACATCTTGTCTTTTGGTGGGGAATTTTTCATGTTGTTTGGAGTCTTAGTTGAGTTTCGGATTTGCTGCTGTTGCTGTTCTATACGAGACTGGACCTTACTGCTTCCTTCAGCTCTGTTTAAAAAGAAAAACAATTGCCATTGCTTTAGAAGACGGGATACAAGATAAAAGGCAGGAATATAGGGGATGCCATACCTCAAGTTATGGAATTATTTGCCATATCTTCCTAAAAAAGCATCATTACACTCACAGGAGCATTAATTAATCTTACTAGCATATAATTAGACATGGATGTAATATAGATATATATATATATTAAATACAGTGCCAATAAGTTTTGAATTCTTTGTTAGTTAATTTGTTGTAGTACCTGGCTACCCAGGATCACTCACTAATAACTGCTGAAAAAAAGTTCTGAAGATTCAGTGGTACAATAAAACACAAACTTGGTATGGGAAAAACAAGTCACTGCTACTACTGAAACCAGAACAGAGATTTTTTTTGTCTATTTTCTCATTTAGAAGTCAGAAGACATTATGCAAACTACTTCCCAAAGAGATTTGTCCTCCTCTATTTTCATTAGATAATAGTCACCATCTCTTAACAACGTGCCTCTTTTTACTTAAAGCAAAACAGAGGAAAATTGACTTTTCTACGACTTCTGCTGGTCAAGACTCGAAAGCTGCAAAGCAAAGTCGGTGTGCTGAGATCACAGGCTTTTCACTCTACTGAACAAGGCCAGAGACTTTTCAAATACAACGTTATGATAAAAATAGCAATGGGCTGAAGCATATCTCAATTTCGACTCAGTAACAAATAGATTCTCTTAATGACTGGAGGACAGCTGTTCATCTTGTAAATTACCCACCTGATTTTCTTCACAGTGATGTTGCTACTAAGTTTCTCTAGGCGACATTCTCCAGTGTCATGATTGATAATTAAGATACATTCCTTTAGGTAAGGCTTCTTCGAGCCCTTGAACACTGTCACTGGTGGAGTCGAACCCTGGTAAATCAGAAGAGTCCAGCAATTGTTACCATGTAGTACTTTTTCTTCTTATGAGCAGAAAACCATCCATCACGGAGATGACAAATCCATTGTGAGCAATCATTTCTGGCTTTGAGAAATGCTATTGATTATTTCAAATCAGACTCAACCATGACCAAAAGCAGCCGGTGACTGACTGGAAGGGAATTTCATCTTTAGCATTCAATCAGTTTCAAAGTTATTTCCAGATCACAGCTTACTTACTGTAGGACTCCTTTTACCAAAAGGGGTTTCAGTAACCAATAAGCAGAGCAGTAAAGCATGGCAGGTAGTAAATTTTCCCTTTCCAGTCTTTCCTGCTTTAGAACTGTGCTGCAGCAGTAAATACCAAGGGGAAACTCACACTGCCAACATCCACATAAAGCTTTTCGGCATATGCAACACTTCAGGGTCATCCTACAACTTATTTCCAATTCAGTGAATACACTTAAAGCTACAGCACAGCTGTTTAATCTTTAGGTCCTTTGCAATTTTACACATTAGAGCAATTGGTTTTGAACTCTAAAAATTACACAAACAGCATTAAAACTTTGTATCCTTCTATATTCAACATATTCTTATGGCAATAAGCCATAAGAGGTAATTATGGGGTGACCAAGGCCAGGCTGGCTGGGGCATCAGGCAGCCTAATCTAGTGGTTGGTGACTCTGTCCATGGCAGGTGAGTGGAACAGGAGAGACTTTAAGTCCCTTCCAACCCAAAACATTCTGCAATTATACGACAGCAAAATATACCATCCCATATGCCTGCCACTCTTCAGCCATCCCACTCACCTCAATATTCGGCAGTGTTATCGTCACCTGTTCACCTTTGCCAACTTCAAGGTCTCCTTCACAAGCGGTATCAATAGATGCAGGCTTAAAGTCATCTAAAAATAAGAACAAACTGGATTATTTGTGGGCTTTTCAGGGCCCTTCTAACCCTAGACATGCGCTGAATATCATTTCAATTGGAGGCTATTATGCCATGACCTTTTTTGCTGGCATATCACCTGCTGTTCCCCTGATCAGATCTGTAAATCAGCAGAATTCAAAGTCAAGATTGTTTTCTCCATATTCGTCTTAAGCATCAACACCTTTCAGATACAATTTAGGAAGCACTGTTAGGTACTAAAGGATAGGAGACTGGATGAGATGTGTTAGACTTCAAAAGAAAAAACTTCAATTAAATACTTTCAGAAAGGCAATAAGTAGCTTCTGAAAGCCCCCGGGAGGTGATTGTCCCTTTCTGCTCACGAGGCCCCACCTGGAGACGGCATTCAGCTCTGAGGCCCCCAGCACAAGAAGGGCACAGACCTGTTGGAGCACGTCTGGGGGGCTATGAGACGTTAGGGGGAAATTCTTTGTGCTGCAGCGCATGTGGGTTTGAGCCCTGGGCCCCACACACAGCGTGCTGCTGGGGAGCTTTGGGGGAGCAGCCTCGCTACAGGGGCTTTGAGAAGTGCTCCCTGCTCACAGCTCAGGGCTGCAGAATCCCCTCAGTGCTCGCAGGAACAAGCATAGCAGAGTTCCAGAGCTCCTCATCAGGAATCAGGGGTGATATTTGCTTTAAGCTACAGCTAGTGGGCAGTTCAAACCGAGATACTGATTTCGGTGCCCATAAGCTGACTTCTGAACTTCAGCGGCAGCCAGCAGCTGTGCTCCCCTTTAGTGATTTGTTAACAGAATTCTCAGGTGTCGGAACGATCTCTGAGTGTGCAGCCGCGATGAGCGCACCAGTTCCTATGCCTCATTCGTTGGAAAGGAAGGGAGATTTCAAAACAAATCATCAAATTACCGCAGTCAGCGAAAAGCGGGAATGGTGGGAAGCACCCGGCGTGGTTTCAGAACGAGGGCGCATTTCAGTGGCAGCACTGTTACCCACGCGCGGCGCCCCCCTCCCGACGTGCGGCCCCGCGGGGAACGCGTGAGCGAACGGGGCAGCGCTCGGAGCCGGCAGCCCGGCCTCGCATCGTCCCCAGGGCAGCCGTCTCCGAGCTACCCCGAGACCATGAGCGCACAGCTCTCCAGGCAGCGGCTATGTACCCAGGGAGGGGACGCGATGAACGCCGCCCGTAACCTTTGATGCCGAACTGCGCTCGGCTCCTGAAAACGAAGCGCGAGAGGGCAGAGCTCGAGACCTGCGCGCAGGGACTGCCCGGCTGCAGGCAGAGCCGCCGGGGCCTTCCCCCCCCTCCAGGCCGGGGATGGAGGCGCCTCGGGCCGCGTGAGCTCCTCTGGGTCCGGCCCCACGCCAAGCCGGAGCCCAGCACCTGCCACCCCGCCGCCCCGCCGCGTGCCCCCCCAGCTCACAGCGCACGGTATGGAAGGCGCAGCGCGGCTGCTTCTCGAAGGTCTCGCCCAGCTGCAGCACCCGCTCCTTGGGCTCGAAGAGCGGCGGGGCCATCCCGTTCATGGCGGCACGCACCGCACACCTCACACCATGGCCCGCCCGGGCGGCCCCCGCCGCTACCGCCGCCACCGCACATCCCTCACGCCGCGGGGGCGGGGCCGTGCCGGACACGCCCGCTCAGCCCCGCTGCTGCTGGCCACGCCCCCTTGGCGCCAGGCCACGCCCTTGCGTCGCCGTGCCTCTCGGAGCCGCCCTCGTAGCCCCGCTCCTCCCACTCTGCGTCACCGAGCAGCGTAAGCGCGGATTGGGCGCCGCGGCGCGCCTCCAGGAGGCCGCTCAGTAGGTTTCCACGAGCGGGGGGGGGGGAAGCGTTGGAGGCGCCGCCGGCACGCGGATATGCAAATGAATCCCTCCTCCTTCAGGGCAGCGCTCTGGTTGGTGGAGAGCGGCCGCGACCACACGGCCGGGAGGGGAGGGGGTTCGGAGGGGTCGGACTCAGTCACCCCTCGCCCCCCGTTGGGCGCCGCTCTGCGCGGGTCCTGCCCCGCGCCCCGAGACTGAGGGGATGCTGGAGGTCTCTGGCCGAAGCCGTAGGCCTCGGGAGGCGGCGAGAGGGCTTCCTTCGTGTTTGTTTCCGTCCTAGGGGGAGGGCGCGTGCTTCCAGCTGACGGCGCGGGAGTTGGGCCCCGAGGACCCCCGCTGAAGTGCGCGGGCCCGTATGGTGCTGCGGGCCTCCCCGTGCCCCCATGGCCGCGGGCCCGGCGGCGGACCCCCGGGTGCTGTCCCTGGCCGAGCGGGTCGCTGAGGGCAGCGAGCGGGACGTGCCGGGGCTGCTGCTGAAGTTAAAGGGTAATCTGTTCCGCTTGTAAAGTAAAAGGAGATGAGCGGCGAGGTGTGGGCGGCCCGTCCGCCTCCTTAGGTTCAGAAGGTTGGTTGGAACGGCGGTTGCAGGGCTGGGAGTTCTGAGAAGGTGATAAAGTGGCTGTTCTGACAGCAAGTAGCTTGTGAAGGTAAAGGGAGGAAGTGGGAAGAGGCAGCTCCCCGCTGGCGCTCTGTGTAGGCCCGTGCTGATGAGGGCTGTGTTGCTCCCACCCTGGTTTCTTCCTCAGCCAGCGTGGCTGTGGCTGACAGTAGATCTGCAAGCCTTGGCCCAGAGCTCAGTCACTGCTCGGTGTGGCTCCCCTGCCTTGCCTTGCTGCCGTGCCTTTGCCACAGCCACTCCTCGTGGGAATGGCAAGAACAAGCCGGGCCCTGTTCTAAATCAGGATGTAATTATAAGGGAGCCATACGTCTGGCAGTGCCTGTGGCTTTCTCTGGCCTAGGACATTCCTACAAGTGGGCTACGTCCCAGATAGCATTTGTTGTACATCTAATTGGACAGTGAGAAAATGGAAAGCTAAATTCAACTATCCTCCCAAGCATCGTGTCATCCAGCAAGCAGATTGTAGCTGTGTGAGTGGAAAGTGCTGATAAAATATCTGGCTGTTGTTAGGACTTTTAGAATTACCTTAAGCTCTGCGTGTATATATTCCTCTTACATTTTGAAAAGAAAAGAAAACAAAACAAAACAAAAAACTATCCAAATTGTACAGCAGAATCTTATGCTTCCCTTCACTTCCCTTCTTCCTATGCTTCCCCTCTCTCCTGCTTTCTTCCCACAGAAATTTTAAGTAGTGCTTCCTCGGGACATCAGGAGTCCAAGAAAATTAAGCAAGACATATACTTTTATGATCTGATTCACTACTGCATGCTGGTCCTTAGACAAGATTGCTCTCGGCTGCATGGAGGCTGGGCTACTGCTGCCCAGCTTGCAGAGATAATAAGGTAAAAAAAAGTGCTAAGAAGTTTTTTTTCTTGTTTTCTTTGTGGCTTTTCATCTTGCTCTCTTTCTTTTGAAGCTATAATACGTTGGCTGCCATCCAGAACAAGGCTTGTTGTTCAGGAAAGGCCAGGGTTAAAGTGCAGGGAGCAGTCAAGAGCAGAGGGATCAGGCATAGCCTAATTGGCCCTGTTTAATTCATTCTCATTGTGTTTCACTGAACTGGGTAAACTTTTCGGTGGGAACAGTTTTTGAATTGGGTTTACCTTTTTTTGTGGTCAGTACTTGTCTGTGTCGCAGTTTTTACCAAGTAATTACTAAGTTTTAATTGCAGGTATTAAAAAAAAAAGGTCTATTTAGATTTCTTTTACAAAAATTTCAGCTTGATTGACTCTCAGCTTGACTTGGCTCCGTTTAAATATCTATTTACATTTTAAATGTAACAGAGGGCATTATTCTTACAGACTAGATAGCTTGATGTACTGATGTTGTGAGAATGGCATAATGAAGTTTAATTCCTAGCTAGTAAATAAGCCAACTGAAAGCTCAAATCCCAATGATCCAATCTCAATTTTTGATGTCAGGAAAGTAATGAGTTATAAATATTCCCCAAGTTGTACTTGATTTTGGCTTAACTAGAGAGCGAAATTCTAAGGCATGAAGCAATTAGGCAACCTTCTCTTATTTATGTCATATCTGCAAAATGAATTTTTAATGCAGGGAATTTCTCTAAGAGATGCAAGATTTATCGCCAGGGCTGCATGATGTTTAAATCAACTCTTATAAGCTGTTTTGGTTTGCAGAGAAAACTGAGATTTATTTCAGCTGTAAAAATGTCCTTTTGCAACTGGGTGAATCCGAGCTTCATGCTTAGAATGAAGCCCTTTCGCAGGGCTTAGGTAAAGCAAAGCTGTACGTGTGTGTGTTTGCAGAAAGCTAACAAAGATTAGATAAGATGTCAGGAAGCAAAATTCATAAGAAGTTAGAAAGGTTTTTGTTGCACTCGCATCGATGTGAAATACAGACTTGAAAAATTCCCAGTTGTAAAAATTGCAGTTCCTTGTAAACAGCCTTTCAGAAATGACCAACGTGTTTGTGGGGAGTGAAGTCAGAAAACTGAGATCTGAAGAACTGATCTGCAGCCCACGTGTGTTCCTCAATTAGAGGAAAGCTGTAGGCAGATTCACAGAATTTTTTGTGGTAGAGTAAAAGCTGTTTGGTGTATTTTTTTGTCATATGATCTGCACCACCTTCATCATGCTTTCTTTTCCCTTATCAAGTCTCTGTTTACCTTTGCTTCTTTTCATTATGACCATCAGAGCCTGTCCCTAGCATATGGAACAAGTCTGAACAGAACCCATGAAAACAAAGGCAGAAGTGCCTTGGATATGTTTTAAACCGAGGCGTGCTATGAGAAGTGGTATTATACTTGGTGTCTGCAGCCTGCCTGTGATTACTGTTCCATCTGAGGCAGCTATCTTGGAGCTAGTCACAGAAGCTAACTGCTGTTCAGTGTTGAATTGTCCCATTTCAGTGAAGCATTTCTTCTCCGATGACGTGACATTCATTCACAACTGTTCAAACAGGCCCTTGACTATTCAGGTTGATTTTTTTTCCCCGTTTCAGTCACTGTTGCGTAGGACTGGAGGTGAAAGAAGATCCTGAGGAATTTTACACGAAGTTTCTTCCTTCAGCTATAGACAACCTGCTGCTCTTGGGAAGACGCCTGCAAGCGCGGTTTATCCGAGCGGTCAAGGTATTTAAATTTCATAATCAAAAGAGCAGAGAATCTCTGTAACCCTTCTGATCCTGTGTATTGCATAAGTAGGAGATTATTTCAGATATGCTGTGGTATGAAACATTATTTTCCAGAAATTAAAATAATTTTTCTTTGCATAGCTTTGGAACTAAAATCTGCACTGATGGAGCGTTCGGTCCATTACATGTGCCAAAACAAATCTGTTCCCATAGATTTAGAACTTGGTTACTGCTTCTCAGAAATTTTAGAGGGGTTTAGGAAGGATGTAATTATATGTAAGACAGAAGAATTAGAGCAGTAAGACAGAAAAAGAAAAGCCTTAAAGAACAGCATCCCAGTCACGGCAGTGTCTTTTTAACGTGGCGTGTGATTAGTTCAGTCTTTGTAACTGCTTTATTCTCAGTGCTTCATTCAGCTTTACAATAAAAGAAAGTAAGGTTTAGGAAGACTTAAGACTTTAGGTCAGACAGGTCAAAGTTTGTTTTGCCATAGAACTTCTGAAGTGAAAGTGGCAAAAAATTCCCCAAATGCCTGCTGCTTCTGAACCAGCATGTTGGGAGCCCTAAAGGCAGGCTTTGTGTTTTAGCAGATGAGAGCGCTTTCTTACATTGCTCTCCTTTGCAGAGAGGAGGGCTTTTGCCCAGTTATGCTTTTGAAGCATTCTGAGTGCCAGAACCAGCAAAAAAGTTTAATACTGATAATTTAAATGACCAACCCAGTGGATTCTGGTGGTTTCAGTTATTCTTCCTGTTTCTCCTTTGTATCTCATTTCTTGTCTCACTAACTTCTTGGACTTAGGCAAAGTTTTCCTACAGTGTCTTGTTCTGCACAGTGCACACGTAATCACTTCTCAGAAAGGAGCAGTAGAGTGACGTATTTGCTGTTTGTTCAGTACTGTAGAAGTGCATTTAGTGCTTAAGAAGCAAGCTTCCTGAATGACATCCCAGGAGACTACAGACTTATCTGCAATATGTAATTTCCCCTACACTTTCTTATTATGTCTCACCCTGCATGCTACTTGAGTCATGCTTGTGGGCAAAGATTACTTCTGAATGCAAATGCAGTCTGTATTATAGTTAGTATGTTGGCTTTCAAATCTTGTGGTCTCGGAGGTGACTGGGCACCCAGATTTGATGCTTGCTCACTGGAACTTCAAAAATCCCTCTTTGCTGGTAGTTTATTCTGTCCTCACTCTCTTTCTGTAAAGTCTTTGAAGTAAAGGGAAGTACTAAAATAGCTTTCAGAAACTGATGCCTTACCAAGCACACCAAAGATAGTATTATGCCTTAACTTCCTACTGCTATTTTGTATCTCTTGTTCAGTGAGTACCAAACACGTAGTTAAACTGTGACTAATGGCTGGGACTCACTGCGCAGATCTGGGAGGTGACTTTCCAGAGCTTCACTGACGGGGCTCAATAATGTGGGAGATATCAGGCTAAGTGCTTTGTAATAACATTTGTCACCGAATCACTTTGCTATCCACTCACTGGGAACTTTGGTTTCCAGAGGCTGTGGGTCGTACCTGGAATACAAACTCCAAACTGTGTGTGCTCCCATTAAAACTTAGATTCTTCCTGGCTACTGTGCCCAGTGCAGTGTTATCACAAGCTGTGTGATATATTCTGTGTCTATATTCATTTAGATAAACTGATTGAACTTCAGCTCTAACAGTGGTTTGGTATTTGCTGCCAGACCTCCAACAAGGAGTGCTTCTGAAGCCCCACCGTGACAATTCACAGGAACCTTGTGGATTGTTAACAATACCTTTGGCTGCCTTGTACCCATTGATTCTGTGCTATAATCTTAAAGTATGCATTTACTACTTTGTGAATCAAATCTGTGATTCATGTGTATTAACCTGTCATTTATCTCCTTAGCCCTCCCATACTATCATATACTTCTAAGAATTCAAGGAGCCTTTTCTCTCCCTATTACAAAGGTTTTTCCAGGAGTGGATGCTTTATCCTAGCATGTTTAGACTTTGTTGATTGATCTCTGGCCGTTTTGTTTTGTTTTGTTTGCCTGGTTCCTGTGGTTTGACCAACCTAATTTGTGCAGTTGGTAGAGCTGGTTTCCAAGTAGCTGAAGTATACAAGACTTGCTGCTGTATCATGATGTAGTAGGAAGATACATATACGTGGGTTTTTTTTACTTCTCTCTTGTTTAGGATGAAGAAAAACAAGATTTTTTACGCTATTTCCAAACAGTAACTGATGCCATCTGCTGGCTGTTTGGTGGACATATTCAACTAACAGAGTGTGGTAAGGGAGAATTAACTCATAAAATACTTGGGTATTTGTTCAGATCAAATAGGGCTATCAAGAGACAGTCGTAAGCCACTCCCCACCTACTTTTCTAATGTGTGGTAGATGTTAAAGCAGCCTATTAAAGTGTTCCATTCAACAGGAGCAGCAGTATTTAGCTTGTAAAATATCCACTAAAGGAGAAGACTGGAATTGTATTTCTAGGCTTTTAGAAACAAACAGTAAAAGTGTTCTTCTGGAATTTCCCTTTGTAATCTTGTACCTTTAAGAAAGCAGATATTTCTTAGTGAGGAGGTACTTCAGAACTTCTTACTTGTCTTTGATCAATATATGCAGAAATTTGACTGAGGTGCATTCCAAGACCTAAAACAGGGGGCGAACTGAAAATGGGTTATTCAGTTTGTTGCCATGCCAACAAACTTTGCTAGCACTTTTGACCAAAATAAAGTTTCAATTAAACCAGTGTTGAGCGCATGGATATTTAGTTCATAATGAGAAGCAGAATTTGGTTTTGTCTATAACAGACAGCAGTAAATTAAAGATCATAAAATACAAAGCTAAAAACATAAACAGGCAGAAAAATTTCCACATCTGTAGCCTGGAACTGGAATAAAAAGAAACGATGGTGCTTCAGTGACATCAGTCACTGTGCACATCAGGATGTGCATTAAATGAAGCTGGTTTAACAAGCTGCTAAGGTTGAAGTGCTTATCTTCTTCGGATATTGTTGCCCCAGTGATAAAATTCCAGTGGTGTAATGAGAAACTGGTGCTAGTGTAACATAAGAGGTTTTAAAGCTTTTGTTATATCTCAGTGTCAGTGCCTAAGGGATATCCAAGGGCAGAAAAACAGAGCTCAGCATGTTTTTTGTTTTTTCCTTCTATGTTGCAATAGTTTACTTATTCCAGTAAGCTTCAGATTATAAAAGATGAAGTTTGTTCCAGAAAGTGTCTGGTTTTACTTGCTATGGCTTACGTTTCATGATGAAGCTTATTTGTTTTATAGTATTTTAAAGCCTGCGATTCTGACTGTGTGATTTCTTGTCTGTTTGTTTTCTTGCAGTGCTGCAAAATGATCACTTCCTGCAGCTGCTGATATCAGACAGTGTTGAAACAGCAGTTCCAATGATGTCTGTTTTGCACAGTATTCTGGGGGTCAATAGGTTAGTAGTTCTCGCGTCACTGATTTTCCCGAATCTTACATTTCAAATTCAGTTCATTACTGCTTTGTAAAGTAGAACTTCTCATCTACGAGAGCTGTTGTTAAAATGAGGGAATGGGAATGGGTTGAAATAGCAGTAATGCCTCTGCCACCGAGTCAGTGGCAGTGAGAAATGAGTTAGCAGTACTTGTTTTCTCAGTTTAACTGGAATAAACGTGGGAGTATCAACTCATCACAGGAAAAAAAGCAGCATAAAACAAAACTGACTCTTCAGTTCCATTTCCTTACACCCTGGATCAGATTGCTGGTCCGGTTAGTTGAGTATGTTGGCTTGCTGAATAGCTGAGGACATCTATAATAAGAATTCACTGTTAAAAAGCTTATAGTTTGTAACTAACTCTTTTTTTCTCCCCCCCCCCCCCCCTTTTTTTTTTTATATATAAAGTTCTGTCTTGCTTCAGGTTGATGAAGAGATCCTGCACTCTGTACTGGATGAACTTGTTTATAAGCTTTCATCTTCCACCAATCCTGTCATAGGAAACGCTGCTACAAAACTGCTATTGCTGATAGCAAAATTTTGCAAGCAGCTCCTGGAGTTACTGGCAACTCGCTACAAAGGTTTGTGGGTGTGTGCAACCAATCGCTGGGCTTCTTTGCATCCACCATAAAAATACAAGGGTGGGGGTTAGCCAGTGCCATCTTGGGTCAGTAAAGATCTGGTACAGATGGAAACTGCAGTGCTGTTTTGTTTTCCTTCTCTGTTCGTTTCCTGTTGCAATTTAAGGTGCTGCCCCTCTTAGATTTAGTTGCTTCTGTGTATTGAAGGCTTTGCACGTGGCAGCTTGTCTCTTCTAGCTGTAGTTTGTCACTCAAGTAAAGCTTGATGAGCTTTACTTCTTTCTGAGTGGTGTTCTGCAGTTTTTTTTCTTCCCTGTGAAGGCTGCATGTTGAGAGATCCCAGCAGCAGGGTGCCCATACTGCCTCAGGAAGAGCCGTGTGTCAGATACCTGCTAGAGTACTGAACCTCACTACTCCAGAAGCCAGGAACTTTTACTTAAAGCCAACTTCTGACCCTGGCTGTTATGAGTCTGATTATCTGATAAGTGTTGTTCTGTTACTGAGGAGCTGACAGTCTTTTGATGTCCAAGTGATTAGAATGAACTCTTTCCAAGAATCATGCTAGTAGTTAATCGTTTTGTCTTGTTGCCTTTAGATGAGGAGACTGAGCATGCATATAATTTGTTCTATGCTCTTTGTTATTTAACGTGGTATCCCATTTAATGTTTCTGTCTCCAGCCTAGCAGGGACCCCTTTGACCTAGGCTGCCACATCCATGGAGACTTAAGAAAAAGGATTTGATGTTTGCCAGATCTTTTATGTTCTGGTTATTAATGGTGATCAAAGCTACTTTCATGAAGTCTCAGTCCTTTTAGGAGACGAGCAATAAGAATTGAATATGCTAAGCAAAAAGGTGCAGTTCTCTTTGTAATATTGCTGACTACTTAGTAGCTAGTGCCAGCCTGATAAATTTCTGGACTTAACAGTCAGCTTTTCCACCTTATTGCCTATAGAATTGAGAGGACTTCCTTGCAATGTGAAACAGACATGCCCAAGGCTGATATAATGTTGTGGATTCTTGTGGAGCTGCTATGATGTTCTGGTCATCCCAGCAGCAGAATGCTGGCTTATCTAAAAAGGTGCAAGTCTCCACCAAAGAGTTATGCTTTAGGGGTTATAGTCTATTTTGCTCAATATCAACAAAGTGCATGTAGCTTCACTTCATGGTGCTGAGAGCTGTTGCCAGTGTGAAGTACTTCAGTGTAAGATTTCTGTTGGTAGAGGCAACCTGCTGGAAACGAGGAAATCCCCCAAGCCTCCCATCTCCAGAACTAGCATGGTCTTTACTTCAGGATTGCAAGAGGCCTGGGGTTTTTTTAATCTGCATGGGATGGCACATCTGAGAGGCCAGTAGTGGAAATGTGGCTGTGTAGTCTGTGCAGAAATTGATGAATGAGTTCTGTCAGACCTGCAGGACTTCTGTGGGGGAACTGCTTTGTGTAACCAGGCTGTGTGAATGTGTTCATAGCCAAGGATCTGAAGGTAGAAGTTATGTCAATCTGCAGTTCTTCAGGAGCCTGTCCAAGTACGTGTCTATTTCCTGTCTTCTTCCTTCCTTTTCCCTCCAACTCTCTGAAGTACTCTGAAGCTCTGGGGTTTGTCTGGTAGAGATGTAAAGAAACACATTACTGTGAACTGAGTGTTCTTCTGTGTGCAGCACAGGGAGTGTGTACAAGTGTACTTGTACCTACTGTGTAACAGAAATGCTATTTTATGCCAGGAATTGGACACTTGGGTAGCCACAGTGAGATTATGCTGTACAAATAAGGCATCAAAGGATTCCAGTTATAACTAAATAGATTCTATTATGAAAAATATGAAAGCAGTGCTACTAAGACCTAGCACTTATGTAGTGCTTGCCATTTTTTTAGTACCTTACAATGCTGTACTGATAAGACATTGGAAATACATTGCTAATTTAACTGCCAATTACATAGATGCAATAATCACTCGCCCATACAAAACTATAATATTTAATAATAATGATTTCAGCACCAGATATTCAGAGATAATGTGTAAACTCACAGATGATTGACCTCCTTCAGCTTCAGTCTGGTCTTCTTTGCACGTAGAATCAGAATTGATTTTTCTATTTGAAAATGGTTTGAAATCGTGGAAAGAAAAGATTGCCTTTGCAGTACTGCGTGGTTCTTCTCTCTTTCATAGGATTAAATGTGCTTTTAAGTAAACAGTGGACTGGCAAAGGATTTGACAGGGATCTCAGTCAACTTCTGGACTTGCTATACTTGGAACAATCCAATGGAAAAGGGGAAATGCAGGTGCTGAATTTTAATGAGACTTTCTAATATGAATGTGCAGTTACGTGTGATTTATATGCATGTAGGTTGAATTTACTATATGACTTTGAGCTTTTCAAAGCCTGTGCTATTGTTTTGCACTGTATCAATGGATTTTTTTTAATTTCCAATGCACTCTATTTTTTTTCTCTTTCATTGTTAAGATCTCAAGGAATTCAAGGTATTGAGGAATGGAAATTGAGAATGGCTTGAGAAACTGACTTTGCATAGTCACAATGCAGTTGAAGTTTTATACAATCATAGGGAAAAAGATGATTTTTGTTAACTGCAAAACCAAAATAATTGTATCTGCTTGTTTTGCATCAGTGTTAGAAATGTAGATATAGGAATTCTTGGGAGCATTCAGGTGGAATTAAGAGCCGTATGGTGAAAGTGTTCAGTGAGAACATTGGGCTGTGCTTCCAATAAAAAGAGCAAATGTGTGTTTTATGAGCTTACCAACATTTTATATGCAGGGTTTTCAGAGAGAGTAGTTCAGAGGAAATCAGAGTTGTGTTTGCAGAGTCCTGCTTTCACCTTAAACGCAGCAGGGCTTTTGGGTGTTGTGTGTGTTTTGCTCCCTGGAAAAAACACCATTTGAGAATACAGTATTTTTTCATCACATTTTGTTGCATTTTCTGATCACAGTGGAAATGTAAATATTTCCTACAGTGAGTTCTCCAGACTTGTCTTTCCGTTCTCTCTATTGGAGATATTTTGACTGAATTGGCACTTGGAATATCAAGTGCTTCAGATGCTTTCAATTTAAACATGTCTAATGTCAGTTATGTGGCTAATATGGACCTGTGCTGGGGATTCATTTGTTTACCAAAGAGAGCATTGATCCAGATGATCAGGTTAGCTGCCTTTGGAGTAAATACGAGTTTTGTGATAATAGTTGTCTAAGACCTTAACTGCCCCCCACTGTTATATACACTGTGCATTGCAGAGCACTGGAAAACTGATAAGGTTTGACCAAATGCTGAGATCATTCCAAATATGCAAACAGTAATAACATGTTTTTATATGCAAAGAAAATATTCTGCTAACTATTTTATACATTTCAGAGGCAGCACCAGGCAGCTTGTGTGATTCAGGCAGCGTGGAAGGGATTTCAGACAAGAAAAAGACTGAAAAAACTGCCTCAAGCAGTGACAGCTTTGCAGAGGAGCTTCAGGTAAACAGCACTGCTTTGTAAAAAGTGCTAGAGAATAGTGTGACAGGGCTTGTTTGTGTTTAGTTTGGTGTTTCTCACATCACAGAATTTCAAGAAAAATTTAGGCCATATCAAGCAAATCCCTGCTAAATGCAGGGCCAACCTTAAAACAGGATCTGGCTGCTCAGGGCTGTATGCAGTGGTGGAGGTCTCCAAGAATGCAGACCCACCATCTCACTCAGTCCCTGTCTTGGTGCTGCGTGATTCACGTTCCATTAGAATTCTTCCATTAGATTTAGCAGGAGTGTTCCTTGTGGCAGCTCTTTTCCACTAACTCTTGTCCTTTTTCAGTGCACCTGTAAGAATGTGGCTGTATCTTCTCTACAGATAGCAAAAGACAGAGATTAGATGTCCCTGAACTTATACCGTATGCTCTGTGTCATTATCTCTCCAGTCAGTCAATGTCTGTCTTCTGCTGGGTGACCCAGTAAAGTATGGGCAGTATTACAGGTGTGCCCTCCAGAGTGCTTGAGTAAAGCTGTGTAAATAATTTTCTTCAACCTGTTGTCTCTGCTTTTGCAAATGCAGCACACTGTGCAGCTAGTCTTTGTTACTGCAAGGGCACACTGCTGGCTGGTGTTCAGTTTGTAATCCACCACGATCCCCAGCTTCTTTTCAGTGGAGCTGCTGTCCTGGTAATCAGGGCCCAACCTGTATGATTCATGAGGTTATTTAGTCCCGAGTGTAGGACTTCCCATCTGAATTTAATGTGGTTTCTACTGACCCATTTTCTGTGTCTGTGGAGTTTCCTTTGAGTGCCAGCCCTGCCCTGTAGTGCATGGGAGACTGATGACAGCCTTGCTAAAGTCCAGGTAAATGACACCCAGTGCTCTCTCCTCATCCACAGAGCCATTCATCACAGGAGGCCATCAGGCTGGTCACACATGATTTGTCTGTGATAAACCTTAGATGGCTGTTCCCATTTGCTTCCTGTCCTTCCTGTGCTTGGAAATGCGTAGCTTTCCCAAGGGCTTGTTCCCGTGTCCCAGGGAATGTTCTTGGGTTGACCCAGAGGTCCTCCATCTGAAAGATGCCTTTTTCCTGTCAGCTGTATTTTCTCAAACATGGAAGTAATGTAATGCCAATATGAGCTACTTCATTGCAGATTCTTTTAGCTAAAACATCCAAACAATGTGCTTTTCCAGCAGTACCAAACTGCCACTTCTGGTGCCAAAAGCTCCAACTGTCCCTTTCCCAGCTGCCAAAATTCTTCACCATGAAAAAAAAAACCCCTTAGTTCTGGGATGCCTCTGTGTAAAAAATGTATAACATATGGAAAACTGAAAGTGTGGGACACTCGAGCATTGGATTGCACTAAACAGCATTAGAGGATGATGTAGTGGTGGCAGGACAGTTAACTGCTTCACAGTTAACTCTATAGAAATTCCACCATAAAGTAAATGTGTCCTGAAGTCCTGATAGGACCAGGTGTAGCAGGATAAAGCAGAAAAGAGAGGGTGGCCAGGCTGCAGGCAATCAGCCAGCTGCTTAACTTTCTTGTGTCATGTTCTCAGTATTGCAAGCATTAGCACATGCATCTTAAATAAGCAGTCCTTGGATCATTTAAGTTGACTTTTAAATGTGCTTGTTTAACACTGAGAAGAATAAAAATGTATTAATATTTTTAGTCGTGTGGTCATGGCCCAGTCAGTCCCAGTGTATGAAGTACAATACAGTGGCTATACAGCTCCAGTGGTTGTTTCTTTCTGTCTAGGTCAAAGCTGCACTTAGAGTTATGCCAAAAAATCAAAATAACCTTTGGAATATTGTGAGCATTATTTTAGAAAAGCTTTCAAGTGGCCTTTTGAATATTTAACTGTCAGGGTTTGGTTATATTCATGCATTTATTTTAGAGTCCGTGCTTCCATATGTTGAAGCTGAAACTCCAAATCTGGCTCACCTGCAGCTGCAGTGGAAGATCTTAAACTCGACAAGTTACAGACTTCTGAAACTCTGTGGTTTCACAAATGTCTCCTCAGTGAACATTAAAGCTTGCAGTCTTTCCATGAAGTTAGTTCACTTCTATGTAACTAATCGCAGAGCTGTTAAAATGGCAATAATTTGTATTAATCATTTATAATTTGTGTGTGTGTGAATGTAGATGTGCAGGTAGGCAGTCAGAGGGAGGTTCATCCATGCTATGAACTGCTGAAGAAAGCTTGGATCTTTGTGTATGTTGTAATTCTGGTGAGACACATTTCCCTGTTAGTGTTGTCTTGTACAAACAAATGTGGCTTATTATTGGGAGAAATGGAGAATGAAGAAGAATGTGTGTTCTACAGACTACTTGGGAAGTAAACATTTACATACTTGACTAATGCTATTGTCAGCTTCACAGATGCATATCTGAGAAGTCCATAAAACATACTTGTTGTTTTCCACTTAGTGGAGCTCATAAAAGTTTCTAGGGAAAAGCGTTGATAGTTTTATTAGGGAAATGTCATCCAAAGTCCTGTTTCGCCCTGTGGCATCATTCAGCTTAGAAGTATTGTATGTATGTGCCTTCTTGGATTAAAAATGCAAAAGTTTGGAGCTCTCGTTTACACAAATGTGTGGGCTGAAAACCTTGAGCCCGTTCCAAAGTTATTGTATATATTGTGATTTGTCTCTGTAGGTGGATGTGTGGGCACACTTAGAGTCTGCATTACTGTCATAAGAGGATTATGGTCTCTTAGATCACAGTGTTTATCAGTTAGAGCCAGGTCTTTAAATCCAGAGCATAATAGCTTCCCTCCTATCTTTCCCTACAAAGTTACAGGGACTAAGGAGAAACTATAGTTGGTCAAAACTTACGATTAATTTTATACTAGCGATGAGGAAGCACGCTGTTATTTCAGTGGTACTGTGAGTCTAAAGGTATGTGATGTGCAGTGATACCAAAATTGCTGGGCACTGGTACTAACCTGCTGCCTTTTTCTCCCCTCCTCCTCACCCTTTATGCTTATACTCTATTCGTGCCCTTTTCCCAGTGCCCCTTTCATTGTTCCTAGTAAAGTGCTAGAGGAGAGCAGAACTCCCAGCTGTGGGTCTAGCAGAGGCGCTCAGGCCCTAAGCAGGCTAGCGATCTCTCTACAGTAGGAAAGGGAGTTGCATCATGGGGGGAACTCTTAATTCTTCAGTGTTGAACTGCCAATGAGGTTGTTAGGTCCACTGGGACAAGAGACGGGAGAGAGGGGGAGCCCTAGCTCACAGCTCCTCCAGCTTCACTGGGACCATGTCCAAGTGGTCTCAATAATAATTGGTATAGATATGTGAGTGTATTTAGCATGAATATATTAGTCTGCATATTATTAGCTTAAACACCTAGGAGCCAGTCACAGAGTTTTTGCTTGTCTGATTTGTGAAACATTTACTGGGGCGTTTCCAACACCAAGCACAGCAGGGCAACATCCTAACATCACATTACAACAGCCAGCACAGATGGAGAGTTTGCAAGAAGCTTCTTTCTTAATGTTCTGTTAACAAAATCGATGGAGAAAATGTGTCAGTGTGTATTTCCTGGAGGAAAAGTCCTTCGAGATTTAAAAAGTGAACCTCAACAACCAACATTCTGATCTACTTTAGCAGCTTGTACAGAAAAGTAGTACCTGTAATGGAAAGCAGGTGCCACGCGTGCTGATGGGTGCACTGGAAAAGATACGTACGGCAGCAGTTGCCTAGTGCTGCTTTACCTTTTCCCCAGATGATGGAAGCAAAACAGTTGTTTTAGTTCACTCAAGTTGTGAATGTCCCATGTGAAGCGTTACTCTCTTTAGTGTGCTTAGAAATATAACCTAAGTAAAAACATATCTTGATTTGTTAACAAATTGAATTTCTGGCTCACGTTTTTCCTGCTCGCAGGTAGTGAGGTAATCTGTTAGTCTGCAGGTGACATCTTGTTGCTTGGTGTAGTCCTGCAGCCAGCGGCTGGCTTGGCAGCTGCTGGGCCACTCAATATAGACAGAGATTCCTTTAAGAAACGTACAACTTAAGCTAACTGTTAATGTGTTTGTGTATTGTAGAGCCAAACGAGAACAGGAGCTTCAGCTTTTGAAAAAGCAGAAGGAAGATGAGGCCCTAAAACTGCAAATGCAACTTCAGAGACGGAAGGCCATGAGACTCTTCCATGAAAGACAGCTGGCCTTACTGGAAATAATCCATCCCAGTATGGTTTACATTAAAGTGTTTCAGAAGATTAAACTGTCTGGGTCTCTTTAAGAACATTTTCCTCAAATGTATTTCCTGATCTTGCACGTCTGCTTGCACTGTAGTCTTACCATCTCTTTTCCTGACCTGATTACCTGACCAAGAACGTGCTAATTCTTCAAGGGCTCAGTAACTACTGATTGAGAAATGCTGCCTTCAGAATGGTACAGGAGAAAAGGAGGCCCTCTCCACATAAAGCTCCATGGCACCTACAACTCTTCTCTGAGAAATGGCCTGCAGCTAGTGGGCTTTTGAGAAGGGGCATTTAACTGATAGTACCCAAGCTTTTTGATATCATCTCGTTTTTACAGATTAAAAGTGTAAATTGTTGCTAGGTCTCAACCCACGGTCTTATAACTGGATTTTTCTCACGTTGATAGGTCAGATAAACAAGCACATGCAGGAAATGGAGGTTAAATCAGCATTAACTATCCAGAGATTTTGGCGAGGATATAGAGCAAGAAAAAATGTTCATCAACAGAAACAATCTCTCAGGGAGTATAAAGCAGCTGTCATCATTCAGAGAGCAGTAAGTGTACAAACTTTGTTCTGAAATTAGATAGGACTGAGTGCAGTATTTTGATGCCTCCCAAAAAGACTTGCTTACTTTTCTTAATGCTGCTACAGCTATAAGTTATTCAAAGATATGCAGAGGACGATAATCTGTAGCTACAAGTTGCCTAGAGAGGCTGAACTTTGCATGAGGTAAAAGTGTGATACAATCTTCTAACTAAAATAAGAGCTACCACTTTGCAACCAAAGGCTGGAATTTCACTACACCGCAGATGAGTCGATCATTTATTACGAGCTTTCTAACATTATTTAGTATTCACGCTGACTGTTTTATGTTGCCTTTTTGGTATTATAGCTGAAGTTATGTTTTAAGGAGTGCAGCGCTAGGACATTTTTCTGTCACTGATTTACTGCAAAGTGAGACAAACTCCCTGTCTATGGTTTTCATATTCTCATGTGTTCTTTTCAAAGGCTTGTAGGTTCTTGGAAAAACGAAGAAGAAAGAGAACTCTTTCTTCCTGGAAAGATCCCAAAGGGCTGACTGATGAGCAGAGGGTGGCTTTACAGCAGAAGGTGGATGACTACATCAAATTGCATCCGGTCTGTTTTAGTCATTTCATAATTCTCATTAATGATGCAACAAAATACTGAAGGGATGAGGTATATTCATAAATTCTGATCAAGATAATCCATGTGAGGTATGCCTATATTAACCCTGCTTGTTTGAGAGCACGGTGCTTAATTATTGGGGATTTAAACTATTAATTGAATTAAAAAGGTCAAAACAAACTGTAATTGGAAAATTACATATACTGTGTAGATAGGTTTGGAGAGAGCTCCAGAGGAAGCAAAATGATTAAGTTAACAGTTAAGAACAGCATTTGTATTCCTTGTTTGGACATTAATCTGCCCCCAGCGGATTAATGGATCTTCATGGTAACAAACTTTTGTTTTCCTCCAGGCTTCCCAAATGTCAGAAGAAATGAGTAAAGAATTACATATGCAGGCCCAGGAAAAGCTGGCACAGTTCCTGCTGAGAAGCAGGCTGGATCAGAGGGCAGCACAGCGGAGAGAGACGTTACTGGCTCAGGTCAACACTGATGTGGAGCTGCTAATGAGTACGTGACTGCTCTGGTCATAGTTTTAATTAGCATTAGGATTAAACTAATTTAGAAAGAAAATTAAAGGGAACAGTCTTATTTAAAAACTGAAATAGCTTTCTTCCTTTGCCATACGTCTTATGTTGAGATTTTGAGGCCTTGTTAGAAATTATCCAGGTATTGCTGTAAATATATCTGCTTTTCAAGGAGCTGCTTATTGTTCTGCTGGAAGTCTTTCTGATGCACTCACAACAAAAGCAATGGCCCTTGTAAAAGGCATAAATGTTTCTAAGGGCATCTTACACCACCTCTTCCTCTAATGTTTTTTTTGTTCTGTTTTCTTGTTTTCTTCAGATAAAGAGGGAAATCTTTGAGCTGTAAATTTTGAGGGATGTCTTCATTTAGTCTGGCCTGGCTTCATTTGAAACAGAATTCACTGCTGTGCTATCTAAATTTCACATAGCTTGGATTGAAAACGAGAATAGCAAACTGCAGCCAGCAGAGAGCACCCAAGCAGGACAAAATTCAGCAAGTTACTGAAATTCCATTACTTAGTCTGTCACATGGTGTGCCACTGCAGCTCAGTGCTGCCTGAACAGGCAAATCAACAGCACGCTCACATTGTGCCGGGGCCCCCAGGCAGTGAATACGCAGTGCTGCTGCAGTGGAAGCACGACGCTGATCTCACCCTGTGCCAGGAGTGCTGATCCAGCATCAGTGACCAGGAGCTCCTCTTAGGTCACAGTTTCATGAGAATCTGGCTTGCTGGATACCACCACTATCGCTGAATGATGTAGTCCTGCTTTCCCTCCTTCTCCCTCTCCCTGTTCTGTATTTACTTTTTGAGTTAGCGTTAATTTGGATTACTTCTCCAATCTAGTTTATCACATAGCAATAAAATTGCAATGTCAGCAAGGGGAAATGAGTGACCTAGGACAGCAGGAGGTGAGAGAGTAGTGATCTTTATTGTTTTGCTTAAAATACTCATAAAACTGCAGCATAAGAAACAAGATACAGAAACCTGTTTCTCCTTGTTCTTACAGATGCTCCGCAGTTAGCAGAGAGCACAGAAAAAGATCTCACTGTTTTCATGAGTCGATCAGTTCCTGTAGCTACCAAGGCCAAAGAGTCCCACAGTGCTATGCTGAAATACGCTCGCTGGCCATGGTGGAAGAAGCTTGGAGATGAGTTTGAGGAGGATGATGTCATTCCTGATGACACCCTGAATGCAGAACTTGGAAGTCTGTTTATTGGTGGAAGGAAATCCTTGTAGCTATTGGCGGAAACACATCCACTTACAGGCAGAAGAATCTGTTACTCATTTAGCTGGGCTCATACCTTGCACTATGCATTACTTGTCTGTGTTTTTAAGGAAGCAAAATACTTGAATTCTAAGACAAAGCACTGAAAAAGAACAAGGTTTTATTGTACTTACCTTATTAAGAATCTTTCTGTGCATCAGCAGTAAAATCTTGACTGTGCTAATACCAAAAGGATTTAAATACTGTAGTTGCTAACAAGGATATTTTGTTACTGTTACAAAAAGGATTTAAATGCTGTAGTTGTAAATACAGATATTTTGTAACTTATATAACTTTGACTGTTTATAACCTTTGCATTTTCACTTATTACTTGCACTCAGATGCATAAAGAATTATTCCCTTGTAAAAGCCTGGGCTGATGTGCTTTGAGGTGAAGGCGGATTCAGAACAAATCGAGACATGAGTAAGAACTCAGGCAAGTAGGCAGCAGGCTGGGCGTTTCCAGCAGGGTAGGACAGCTAACTCTGGTCAGCACAGGCAAAGCTTGGTCTGAGGAATCTCCACTTCTTGCTTAGAAACAAGTGAAAAAGCAAGAGGATGAAAGATTTTGTTGGAATGTATGTGTTTTCCTTTAAAACCACGCAGTTCCTTGCATAGCCAGTGCACTGCATTGTAACATGGTCGCAGTCCAAACTGTTAAATGGGATCAGTAGTGTCAGCGTGGCCATCTGCACCACCACCTTCATCTTCTTAAACCACGCGGATATCGTTTAATCCAGAAAGGTCTCCAGCACAGTCACTGTGACCTGGTCTATGGTGAAAACCACAGACCAAAGGGCCAAAGGCCACTGCTGATCGATCTGCATAGAAAGAAAGGAGAACACAAGACTGCAGTAGGTGCCTGCACTACTAATTAATTGTTTATTAGGTGAGACCCAGAAAGTCTTAACGCTGCAGAGGAAGAAAAAGCGCAGTGGTTTCTGCCAGTTGTATATGGGCAGCAATATTGCTTCAGCATGTTTGCTTTCCATCTTCTGTAGAAGGTTTTGAGTTTTAATTTTAGTGATGAATGGAAAACAAATAAATAGAAATAGTAGGCAGAAGTCCAAGGCCATTCAGACGCAGCTGATACATTAAAATTAATAACTGGGCAGCTGCCAGGAGGAAGAGCTGTGCTCTGGGTTAATTTTCTTAGCAGGCACTGTGATTTGGAAGGCACTGAATTGGCTCTCAGCTCCCTTCTTGGAGAGTTAACCGGTGGAAAAATCCATTATTTGCCAGGGCGCTCGCTTGTAACTGTTGAATTACATGTTCTGCACAGCCTTGCTATTAGTTTTAGACCATGCTCATCAGAAACCAGGTGCCCTACGAACACCAAAGTTGGAGAAGCTGGGGATGAAATCTTTCCCAGCAGCTGCCAAGCTCTAGTGCTGGAAAAAGCCCAGCTTCCCCAGCTGAACTGCAGCAAACCACCTGTTCCCTTGCAAATACGCCGCCTCTGTCCTCCGGACACACATCATTGTATCCTCTGCTGTATAGCCACTGACCCAAACTATTTTGAGGCAGCAGCCTCTGCTGTTATGTTTATTCCTAATCACCCTCATTATAACAGCTCTTTAACACAGGGTAATGCGCACAGAGGTGCTTTGCTTAATGTATTTTATGTAAAGAGATGAGGCCCCCCGGCCAGTGTTAAATACCAAGTGAATTATAGAACATCTCACCAAAAAGCCATTTATTGTAATGTTAATGACCTCTGCCACTCACTGCCACTGGAGTGAGTAATGAACTCCCCCTTTGAAATACACAATTTGCTGGATAATGGCTTTATTTTTTTTTTTTTAAGTGAATGGAGAGCTGGGTGGAAGGTGCAGCCTTGATGGAGGAATTCAAGTTGTGAGGTTATTTATTACCAGCCCAGCAGTGCAAATTCCCCTGCCCTAATAACTAAGAACGCCTCTTTACGTTTTGTTCTTATCACCGGGAGATCTCAATATCTCCATTTTACAGACCAAGTGAACCAAGGCAGCAAAGCAGCGAGGAAGTGTGGCCATGTACAAGCAGCAGAACCAGGGCTGCCAGCCCCTCTGCAGTGCCCTTTCTGCCCGGGTGCTGCCCCTCTCACCACTGCAGGACTCAGAGCTGCCCAGGCTCTGCCTCGTGCTCCAACACTGCCCATCATTTGCTCCCACTTCTGTCCCACAGGCATGCCCAGAAAGCAGGGAGCTGAGATTGCCTGGAGGCATAAATGCAGCACAGGTGGGCTGACCTAGTGGGAATGGGATTCGACATGGCTGTGTCTTTTGGGCATGCAGCACACCTGCTCAGGCAGGATGATGGCAAAGCCTGGCTTGCAGCAGTGGTGCCTTCCTTAACTGTGGGGTGACGCATGGCAGGGCAGGGACAGAGGTGGAGCTGGAGCTGTGAAGGCAGCAGTGCTCAGGTCATTAAATATTGATACAGGCTAACCTGGCCTGTGGGGGTGATTTAGCTGAATTGCAGGTCTCTATTGCTGTGATAAATTGGACCAATTTGTCATGTGGTTTTGTTTCTTCCTTTCCCTCAGTAAAGCTATATGGGAGCTTTACTGCAACCATTTCAGCAACACTAAAAAATCTGGAAAACAAATTCCTCTGTTGGTTATGGATAAGGAACAGCAGCTGTTCTGCCAAAGGTGCCACCCGAAACTCATGGAGTAGGAAGATGGCAGTGAATGGAACAAAATCACACAATCCTTCAGAGCGGGAGGCAGAGCAGCATCCACTGCTGACCTCTGCAATTAATGAAATTTCCCATTTATGAAGGCAGGTCTGTTTTGTTTTGTTTGTTTTTCTTTTCCCAGCTTTAGCTGTATTTGGACTTTGCAAACAACGGGGAGCTCATCTCCAGCACAGACACAGGCACGGGCTTGAGATGATGCCTCTAAGAGCAGGGTATCCCCTGGCCATTCAGATTGCTGTAATGGAGCACTGAGCAGGACAGGATGTACCAGGTGGACAATTAAACCGATGAGAGGATGAGGAGGGAATGGCCTCAAGTTGTCCCAGGGGAGGTTGAGGATGAGTATTAGGAAAAATTTCTTCTCAGATAGAGTGGTGAGGCACTGGCAGAGGCTGCACAGGGAGGTGGTGGAGTTGTCATCCGTGGAGGTGTTCAAGAAATATGGAGACATGGCACTGAGGGATGTGGTTAGTGGGCATGGCAGGGATGATTGGATTGGATGATCATAAAGGTCTTTTCCAATCTTAATGATTCTCTGACTCTATCCAGGTACTATTTCATCTTTTGCCTCTCAGCCTCCTGCTACTGATTTCCACAGGAGCAGAACCTGGTACAAATAGCTGCAGGATATCGTTACCTCAAGCACAAGGAGAAACGAAAGCTTTTTCCAAGCAAGGAAGCAGGGCTATTTATAAATGAGCATGCATAAGGGAGGTAGCTCTTTGTGGAGGGAGCCATAAAGATCATTGCAATAGATCCCTAAGTTCTCCTTATAGCACAGTGGCACCGGGTCATCCTCCTGGTGTCTCTGAATAGTGAAAAACTCTTTAATGAGGAGATCGTTTGCTAAATGATCGATATGGAGGCCTGGATCGGCCATGAGGAGCTCCAGGTGCTGCTGTGCCCTCTGCCAGCCCTGCAGCACAGCCGGGCTCCCTGGAACAGGAGGGCACGGGCTGGCAGGGACCAAGCACAGGGCACTGTGGCTCTGACAAACTATTTCCCTCTGAATTCAGCTTTTCTCTGCAGTCGCGAGTTGTGCTCTGTGACCGCGTCCTTGGCTTTACTCTGCAGGCTGCACCAAGGGTCCGAGAGAGACCAGCCATCACGCACAGGGCTGTGTGAGGATGCTGTGGGCTGGTACGGAGCCATTACCCCTCGGCTCCCTAAAGCCGCGAAGAAGGACCACGCAACCTGTGATGAAGTATCGGGGATTTCTAAGGCGTTCAGTCAGTCAAGACAGCCATGAGAACGCACTCGCCGTGCAGAGCGAAGGCTCTCAGCTCAGGCCGCCTCACACCCCGGCCGCGCGCGCCCACCCGCCGCGCCCCCACGCGCTTCTCCCCTCAGCCGCCGCCCCGCCCCTCCCTCTCCCAGGGGCGCGCGGCGGGCGGGGCCGTTGCGCGGCGGCCGTTACCCGACCCCTGCGCCG